>JAWWEU010000160.1:6471994-6619917 GCA_035583155.1 Acropternis orthonyx
GGAAACAACACAAAAGACGCAGAAAGAGACAGACTCAGGTTATTAAGGTAGGATGAAAACATCTCTTATTTAATTGCTTCATGGAAACTTTGGATGTATCTCTACAAATTTGTATAATATGTTGCTATAATGTAATTATATTTAGGTTGTTGGAGGTTTGTTGGGGGAATAACCTAAAAAGTGAAACTTCTCTAGTCTTAATGCTGTTGTGTATCATCAGCAGACAGATAAATGGAGGCCCAGCAGGCGAATTTCACCAGCTGATACTCCTAGAAACCTTTGTTCATTCATGGGAGTGTTGTTTGTGTGGTGTTTTTTTTCCTCAGTATTCCTCTAATTTTTTATTTTGCTTATAAATACCTATACCATGGGTCATGTGTTGGCATGACCTGAGTGGCCAGGATGAGCTGCCTGATTTCAGGAAGTGTGTCATGAGTTTGCATTGGGTTGGTGTTGTGCCAGTTGGCTGAGATACAATCAGTGTAAATACATCAATAACTGTGTGTGCTTACCCCTGGAAAGAGCAGGTGGTGACAGTGAGGTCAGAAAGCTGCTTTTTGGAGAGATTTGGGGTGTGCGGTGACTGTGCTTTATGCACAGGTGGCTAAATCTTCTGGAGAGAGAAAAACTGATGTCTAAACAACACTGAAATCTTTCATTGTGTTTCTGTCAGAAAGACTTGGCTTTTATGAGACTGGCATTTATGTAAGCAAACAGCTTTATGTTATGCCTCAAGACTAGATTTCCCTGCATTTCTCCAGAAGACTTGTCTGGCCACAGGGCTGTAGCTTAGCCAAAAAATTTCTTAAAGGAGTGTTTTTACCCCAAAAACCACAGTAATGTGTTCCTAACCCTATTTGTATTTTGGAGTAGAAATACATGGACTAAGGCAATAGCCACTGGAAAATGAGGATATGCATTCCGGTCTTTAAGATTTTGTGAGTTTTGTTCTGAGGTTTCACTTAAACATCATGATGGAGACCATGTTTATAGTGCTCTGCAGTGAAAAAGCTGAGGACCAGTCTTCATGGATAAGTACAACTTGCAGTATTTCCCAGATATTTTGTAATGCCAGACACTGATGAAGTATCCCATTTAATATTCTGCTTCCCTTGCCAATAAATAATACAGCAGATTAATAAAACACATTAGGTAGGAAATAGCTTTCTGAGAGAGCTAGGAGAGATAATTCAAGGTTTTGGATAAGACTATTGAAGCAGAAACAAGCTGGTATTTCCCAAAAGCTAATCAAATACTAGTAGAGCAATAAGGGAGTATAACACATCGTTTGGAAGACAAAAGTCAAAGGAGATGTCAAAAGATACTACTTCCATTTGCCAGCAGATAGTACCTCCCAAGGTCAGCCCCTTATCACCACAGACATTACCAAGCACTGTTGAAATAATCATCTGTTCTGTGAGGTTGTATCTTCTAAATCATAGTGGTTGTTTAGGTCTGGTGGAGGACTTGCACATACTCCTCACTCATTGTTGGATCTGATACACAGTATTGGGTTCAGTAGATAATCTGGGCATTTTTTTCTACATTTTTGACTGTAGTGGAACAACTGGCAATTGGGTTTTTTTCTGATCACATGGAATTTCAGTCCATCCTGTCCTACACTGTTTGTAAGTAATGGTTTGGGTGACCATCCAGGTTATAAAACAGCTGAATTTCAGTATCTGCAATGAAGGAGGTTAAGGATAGGAAGAAAAAAAGAGAAAAAAGTGTGTGCATGTGTGTAAATGTATGTTATAAATGCTGGACTACAACATCAGGGAGACTGTAAATACTCATCTTTATCCTGACTGGAACCAGGTTATTCTTCTCTGGAATTTAAGGTCAAATCCCTTTGGATACAGAGTGGAATGAAAGCCAAATTTTCTATCTTGAGGTTGTACCATAGATTTTGAATTGAAAAAAAATTGTCCCATCTTCAAATACTTTTTGGTGAAACCATCTGACATGGTTTTGTCCCATGAACTGAAATTTCTGCTGAAACCTAAGAAACCTAAGTTATGTATCCCTGAGACAGCCAGATTCACATTTCTCAGCTTAATGCTCACTGGTGTTTGTTCTTTTACAACCAAGGTCTGGTGAAGATCAGCAAGACTCCCCTGCCCCTGGGAAATGAATTTGAATATGCCTGTCTTGGAAGCAGTACTTTATTATTTGTTTAAGAACTATTATCAAGTGGGCTAATCATTAATGTGCACTTCCTCACTTGTTTGTATTGATTTAAACAAAACTAAGTAAATGCTGTTGATAAATATTCACTCTGCAAACCCTTAGGCTGATCAAAAAAGCTGTCTGTTACTGTCACTCTGCTGAAGTGGAAATGCAGAGTAATTTGTTTCTAGTGAAACAGGATGAACTAATCATTTGGCCATTCAGTTTGACTTAGCATGGCACGTTCTGGTCTGAGCAGAGAATGGAGTGCTTGAATGAAGTGAGTTGACCTCCAGTGAGCAAGGCCATTTATCTGCATTGAGCTACACTGTTGGTTTAAAAATTATCCAATGCCATCACTTCTGAAACCAGCTCTGACAGTGTACACACAAGCTGTGTAATGCACAAAGACCATTACTAATGAAATAAATATGTAGAAGAGAGAGCCGTAGCCTCAGTGTGCTGTGATGGGAATAAACCTTGTGGTTAAGAAGCCTCCTGATTCTCAACCAAAGTGATGGTATTTGGTTGTTATAAAGTTGCCTTTTTGCTAAGTCTAATAACAAGTAATTGCTCCCCAATTTCTCAGTCAATACATCAGTAAAGATGTGTAGTTATCAGGTGTGCACAACTGGGAAAGGACAGTAAATCTACCTAATTACCATATACCTTCTTTCACATCACTGACATCAATTATGTTCTTTGTTTAGCACACCAATGTGTGTTGCTAGTTTATTTTATAATACAAGCAGTTTCAGAGAAAACGGGAGGTTGTTTCCCTTTTTCAGTACTTCCTGCCTTTTTGTCAAGCATGCGGTCTTACATTTCAGGGCTAAAACTTGTCCCAGTAATTCAACATTTATCAAATTCCTTTTATCATGGAGAAGTGATGACAACTTACACTTTAGATTAGCAAGCTACAGACTTGTTTGACTCTAATTTTGTGTAACAGGCGCTGTCTTTCACCCTTTGGTCATGCCCTTTTATAGCAAATCAGTATGATACCATTAGATACCTTTTAACTGATTTATTGTTTTGCTTTGTAGAGCCTTAACTTTATTACATATGCAAGTCTCTCAGCTGAGAGACAGAAGTGTGTTTCATAGATGTCTATCAGCATACTTAGCAGGCAGTTTTAATCCCTTTATATATAGTTAGCTATTAGGAGCAAATGAAAGTGTTTGTCTTGGGGGACAGACTACTGGCATATACAGGAATCTGGAAATGCTGCAGGACATTTTGTGGGGGAAAAGAAAGTAATTATGGCAGATTCATCGTGTTGGGCTTTGAGTTTTGTTACTCTTTTCATGTGAATGCTAGTTGTTAAATCTAATTATATTTACCAGCTCTGCTGGCTGAATTGAGGATGTCTGCAGAAATGCTCCGTGGCATTTGTAACCAGGGCAATGCCACTGGGCTGACTGTGCACCATCCTAAATATTGCTGAATCAAGTGGGCACAAACAGCACTCTTGTTGTTCTGGGAAACTGGTCTTTTGTTCTGCCTGTTCCAGTGCCAGTATAATCCTTTTGGAAAAAGAGTTGTGAAGTAACCAGAGTGCTTAGAGTGTAAAATATGGGTGATGTAAAACTGACATACCCTATCCCATCTATCAAGATAGGGACTAACAAAATAGCAAGTCCACCAAGACAAGTTCGAAATGGATGAAGTGTGCTTGGAAAGAAGGGATCACAAGGCTGATGTTCCCTTCTCTCCTTTTCATAAAATATGCAAATGCAGTGAAAATCTGTAGTGAAGACCAAAGCTGGCAGAAATGATAAACCATGGCAAGTCTTTCCAGGGTAGTTTTTCCTCTGATATTGTTCTGATTACACTTTAGATTCAAAACGGATTTTTTTGTGTGTGTGTGTTTGTATGTGCTTGAGACACCAGTGCCTGTTGCAGTACACTGGGGTTACCTTTTTTTTTTCCTCTCTCATGTGAAAAATACAGGAAATTAAAAATTTTATTTTCATATTTTCGTGGTAATTGAGGTGATGCAGACATATTAGTCAGTAAATGCACTTGGCTTTTCTTTAGTCTCTGCAAACCCATTTTTACATCCTCTAGGTGAGGCTTTTAAAGAAATATGCTGGTTTTGTATGTACCCACAAGCATACTCATGTACACAGGTCTACTTTAATGTTAGCTAAAATAATGTAAAAGTCTACATGATGCTTTATTTCCTTTGGTTTCAACAGTAGGTCTTGGCTTTTTTTGGCTTTTTATGTTTCTCTTCCTGTTTGATATTAATTAATCAAAAATAAACCTGGGGCAATACATCCACCCACCCTTTTGCACCAACTTGACTAAATCAGCTTAATGTTGCTTCCCCACCCTTACTGCAGAGTGATGTATAATGTGGTGAGATACTACAGTGTTGGCTTCCTCACATTCACTTAGAAGGGCCTGTTTTCGTTGCTGTTACTGCTATTCCACTGCTTACCTTGACCTGTTTCAGTCTGGGGTTTTTTTGTTTGTTTTTGTTGTGTTGTGTTTGGGGTTTTTGTTATGTTATGTTTGGGGGGTTTTGTTTGTTTTTGCTGTGATGTTTGTGACACTGATTCTTTCTGTTTGCACAATAAGTCTGGTCAAGAGAAATCAAGTCCAGTCATTTTGGGCATTCCCTGTAGGCAGGTAGGGATAGGTCTGGACTAAGCAGATGCATTCACATCTTCTCTAATGATCCTGGTGAATGTGATCCACTGTCCGGAGTCAGCTCGGTCCTGCTGTTTATTGCTACAGGGGAGTGCCACAGGCAATTTTTCAAGTGGTTTTGATGAGGATAGAGACATAAATTTTGGGACTACACTTTCTAAGTAGGTTCTGTGCCAAATGTCAAGCTTTCATTTCTAACTTTCAGAAAGGAAATAAATTAGAATTAAAAAAAGAAGAAATAGTCAGAAAGATTTTTTGAGTATTTTCCAAATGAAAGATGATAGTTTTCATGCAGTCTAGTAAAATTAAATCCAATAACCAGTGGTGTGTGCAAAATCCTTGGAAAGCGCTGCAGGCAATCATTCTAAATTGTAGCTCAGTGGATTATTTTTCAGCTTTGAGGGTTTGACAGTAGAACTCTGCAGAAGTTTTAAGTCACCATATTTTAATCTGCAATTCTCTGAATTTCCCTCAAAAGCAATCATTAAAATTTGCCAACATTTCACCCTTTCTTCAGGGAGCCTGATAGCCTGAGGAAACAGCAGTTTTCCAGAATTTATGCCAAAGCAAAGCTTTACTTTAATTGCTGTCAAGTAGTATATTTTTCTTACAGCTGTAAAGCAGGTGTGTGGATCTCAGTATAGCTAGTGCTACAGTAAATTGAATGAGGCAAGCACTAATAACCCTGAAAGCTGAAACAATTTGGGAGATCCTCAGTCATATCAGCTGTGTGGCTGGAGCTGAAGAAATAGAATTACATGAGCTGTTTTTCTATTGCTTTCTTATGAAAATAGAATTTATTTAATTTAAGAGCTTTGGGTAGTCCGTGTAAAAAGAGAAGCCAGTCCAGTTTACAACAGAGAGGATTTTGAGCTACAAAGTTCATAATTCCTCCCAAAACTGAGACTGGGGTTGCTTTACTTCCTACTTACACAATATGTCTCTCATATCACACCACAGTGTTTCATCACTGGCACATCTGTGCACCTTTCTGAACTGCTCCAGAATAACAGGACTGCGTTTCTGATCCAGTTGGTGGTGTATCTTGGCTGAGGCCTGAATGGGATCACCTTGGGCAGTAGATACTTTGAATAGTGAAAGGTTTATAAAGCACCACAGGGAATAATTTTGTAGTATGGCTGTCCCTCAGGCAGGCTTTTTTCACCCAGTGTGCAAAACTCAGGATTGGGTGCCAGGCATATAACACAGCCAGCACTCTTCTGGGGAAAGCAAGCACAAAAAGGTAACAAAGAATGACACAGAAACAGGTGATTGGTCACTCATGTTTATATATTCATAGTGTGCATGTGGCGGTCTTGGCCCACTTCATTATACTGTCATTTACATACACAAATTGTCTTGGGAGAGTATTTTTTAGCTTTATAATTGTCTACAGTAACTTGAGATCTTACTTTCATCCTATCAGCTACTGTGTTATGCTCCAAAGTTATTCTTTAACCTATTGAACGCTATTAGACTTTCAGCTTAAATCTATTTGAATTAGGGAATTATTGAACAATTAATTGTCAATGAAATAAATGTTTATAGTACTCTGTTCCTGGGGACTTTTCATTGCTCTGGTGCTCCAGCACCTTGGTGTCATGGTTTCAAGACTGGCTAATAGTCTCTGTGAACTTTCTGAGCATGTTTTTAGTATCATGTGAAATCAGTACAAAACCAGGATTTTTCCTAACTTGAGTTAATAGGGAACTCTCATTTGAGAGTTACCTTTGCTAGTGTAACTCCTGACTGTATGTCTGTTCAGAAATAGTTTATGATTGCATGTAACTTGCTAAAATAAAGTTGCATATGCTCTTAGCATTTGATAGTTCCTATGGGATAAATTCTTTTCCAGCGAAACTATAAGCCAGTTATATCAATTAGGGAAAAAAATTTCTAGAGAGTGGAGTCAAAGAAGCATGTTCCCAAGCCAGAGCCCTTGTTGAGAATAAATTTCAAACATCTGTTAAATATACTTTAAATTATGGACTTGGATTCCTTTATAACTTCAAATACCTTTAAACCTTTTTTTCTTCTAAACTTTTTGTCCCATTAACTGTTGCTGAATCAAATAAAATCTGCCTGTGGTGCGAGAATTGCTAATTGGGCTTTCCAATTACCATAAAATTTGTCAGTGCTTTATAAAGTATGTTGCTGTTGTGTGCTGTAGTGATAGTGTAATTAAAGCATATGCAACATCTATAAATAGCCAACTCCTTTTGCATGTAGCATTCCTATAGGCTGTCTGTGGAGCAGCTCTTGGCTTCAGGGAATAAGGTCATTCTGGAGTTAATGGGAAGCAAGAAGGCCTGGGGAGGGAGGGAAAGCTGAATGCCTTGTTCTTTGTGCCAGCATGAGCTGCCCTGGTCATGCAGCCTGGTACTGGGCTCTGCTTTTGGAGCAGCTCCTTTGCTTCAGAGGCAGTTAATGAGTAAATCATTCTTCACTCAGGAAGGGTATAAAAGAAAGGGTCTCAGAATTGATTTTTTTTTTTTCCTGCTGAAACAAAGTTAAATAGCAGAACTCTCCAACTAATTGCATTTATCTTAGCTTCCTATCCGAACTTCAACATCTTAGATTTTTCATGACTCAGACTGCATGGGAAAGGTGATATGCAGAGATTTTTGTGTAAATGAGAGCTGTCAATAAGGACTATTTTTAGTTTTATAGTCAAATATATTTTGCTCTTTATATGGTTTGTTATTCTGAGCAATATTGAAGAGCTGTGTTGTCCATTGACTGGGTTGCTGTCCTGCAGATACATCTTTGACAATGACTGAGCCTGGGAAATAACAGATAATGAGTTTTACAGCCTCCTTTCTCAGAAATGGCACTTTAGATCTGTGGTTTTCTTCTAGTGTGACATTAATGATGTTTGTGGCACAGGAGGACTGTCAGGAAAATTTGAAAATTAGAGAATATGAATCATCACAAAAACAGTAGTAATGTTATTTTGCATGACTGCTGGGCTGTGATGTTACTCTGGATCAGATCTCACTTTATTACTGAGAAGAGAAATTCAGTTGGTTGGCAAAGAAGTGGCCTGATACTCCTTTACGATTTCTTTGATACCACAAGCTATGCAATTGTTTAATTCTATTTAATTATTTTAGAGTAATTTAGTAACTGCAAGTAATGGCACAGAAGCCTGAACAAAACCCTCTCTGCACAGCAGGTCAAGATTGCTAGTAATTTATTGCAATATATTGCAAAACATTTCCAGAGAGGATGTGCATGGCCAGAAAAGGTGTTCCTTGTCATTTCTCTCAGTTGCTGAAGAGGCCATCACAAAGCCAAATAATAATAATATAATGGCCAGACTTCGCAAACGAAGATCTGGGGAAGGGCTCTCCCCCCGTGGGTGTGCCCCCCCAACCTGCGCAGTGGATTTTTTTAGGTGAGGCACAGCGTGCACAGAACTGGCCCCACCGTTTAAGTCCCGAGGTCCGTTTGCCACGGCCGAGCGAGCTTGGACAGTGACAGTGAAATCCTCGGGGCTGTCCTACAGCACCCGGTACTAACCGGGGCTGCCCCTGCTGAGCATCCGAGAGCTGACGGGATCGGATGGCAGGGAGGCGTTTAACTGCCATGGGGACGGTCCCACTGAGACTCGAACTCGGGCCCTTGGGATTCAGAGTCCAGAGTGCTCTCCCTTACGCCATGGGACTGCCCCATACTGAGCCAAATAATTTATTTTCAAATTGCATGAAATATTTTGAACCTAGAGTTTGAAGGGACTTCTAAAGCACTAGCAATACACAAGGCCTCTAATTTTGTCTTGTATTTTATTAAAGAATTATTAATTTGCTCTAATATTTCAACTTCCTTATATCTCTAGCATATTGGGTAGAAATGCTGTGCATTTTGCTTTGGCTTTCTCATGATCTGAAGATTCAATCGTGGTTATGAAGTAACTAAAGATTTTGGTTCTTTATGAAATAATGAAATATTTTTGGTGACTAACGAAGTATTATGTGGTGTTGTTTTTCTCTGTACACAGTACGAAATATTAGTGATAAAATTATTTCTGTGAGTAATTAAAAGGATGAAGTCTGTAATGCTTTGATATGACCAATGGGGAATGCTGTGGAGGTTCTTCCTAATTAACAGGGCAACCTTTTGCTTTTACCACTCAGATGGTTTGAAGGCAATGATTTTGATTGTGCAGAGAAGGCTCGTAGAATTTTTGTGACTTAAGTCCCAATAACCTCTCCTCACATGGCCCAGGCTTTTGCCTGGAAGGAGTAAGTGAAAGCATTAGAAAAAGACCAGGGTACTGGTGTGAGAAAAAAATGAACTCTTTATTTCAACATGACTTATGTATGGAATATTTTTAGGTGCTTCTTTTATTTATATGGTCAAATATGTTTTTTGCACTTTATATGGTCTGTAATTTTGAGAAACAGCTGTAAATCTTTTCTCACCTATGGCTAATATGAAAAATTTGTTAGTAACTGTATCCTTAGATACTGTCTAACATCTGAGTCCCACCTGTGCTACTCCAGTTGGAGCTTGTTGTGATATAAAGGTACACAAGCATACTCCTGTCATGGAGTGTCATTTAGTGTCATGGATACACTAAAATACGCTTTCCAGTAGGAGGCTATTGCTATCAGGAAAAAGATCTGGTTTTGGTTTAGAGGTGCAATTTTGTGCAATGTTGGACTCTGAAAAGATTAGTATTCAATGGCCTTTTTTTAAGGCACATTGCCCTGAGAGAGGAAATATGGGCTGCAGCCCAAAGTGGCACAGGTACTTGTGCTGAGCAAGGCCAGACAGATCCCTGGCAGTCAGGTTGTTGTGGCTGATGAAGACACCGTGTATTTGGATGGTGTATTCAGGCCCCTGGATCAGAAACGGGTTCAGACTGTGTGGTCAGGGCAGGAGAGGCACCAAGCCTTGAGTTGTTACACCTCAGGCTGGCTTGTGTGTGAAATGTGGGTTATGTATCTTGGTCAATCTGCATTTTAATAGTTTAGGCTATTACTTTTTTTTCTATGACTGCTTAGTGTTTTCTCTGATATTCTGATGATTTCTGTATGAAGCCCTGCTATTCATTTGCCACTTGGTTTTCCAAAGAATTTTCCATCTTCATTTGGGGCTTTCCAAAGCTTTGGCATGTTTGCATCATATATGTTTCATATAATTTTTTTCCCCAAGTAATACAGGGATATAGTGAAATTAGAGTATCTCTCAAAAAGAAATTATTTGCCTTCCATGTCTTGTATCCAGGTCTTCAAAAGGAGTAACTTGTTTTTTTTTTTTTTTTTTTTTTAAAAACCCCAGTACTTTTCCTGCTACTTTGCAGTATAAGTTATAAAAGTAAACTCTCTGAATTTCTGTTTAATTTCATTGTAATATGTTGAAGTGGATATGTCAGCAGTAGCATTTTTCTCCCTAGATTTGAAGTTCAGTCATTTTCAATAACAGTAGCATATTCCTGAGTTACTGGAAAATTCATGCTGAACTACTGCATACTGGCTAACTTTGCATGTCACCTCTGATGTTAGCTGGCAAAAATAGCTGGCATTTTCTATTTATCACCTCTTTTGACTCTTTCTCTGCAAAGCACTAAAAGCAATAGCCTGCATGTGGGAGACTTTAAATATTAAAAAGAAAAGACACTGAAAACAGGCAAACATCTAATCTCTGATAAAACGTTGGTTTAAAACCAATTGTGATATCCAACTTGTTTGATGATTTTGAGAAATATTTTTATCTTTGAGAAGACTCATATGGGGATAATTCATCCTTTACTGAGCACAAATGAATAAATGTGTTTGATACTTTTTATCTTGACAGTTCTATGAAGGAAAAAGTACATAATACAATCTTGTTGGGGTTTAAATTCAGTGTGAAAAAAGCTGGGTGTCTTCAGAGAAAGCTCTGAAAAGTCTGCTGCTTACATTTCTGACTTGGTTGCTCTAGAGACTATACAAAACTGGTTACAGCAAAGACAATATCCTTACTGAAATTCAGACCATAGGTTTATTTTTGCTGTCTTATGACTATGTATTCTTTTCTTCACAAAATAAAATCTGAATAAAAGTTTTAGCTAAGCCCTTACAATTGTCAGCTTTCATCCTTTATCATTTGCAGATTAAAATGTAACTTAGTGACACAGAATCTCATTAAAACTGCATGCTGCAGATGTTTTCTCAGGGATAAATCTTTCCAGTAAAATTGTCAGTGTGCCAAAATACTGCCTTTTTTCTTTTGTGCTCCTCCCTTAAGAAAATCAAATCCATGTCTCCTTCACCATCTGTCCTGAAGAGAAGGAAATTGATAGAGGTTTTAAGAGTAGTAGCCAGAATGCCCTTCTTTACCCCGGTTGTGTTTTCAATTCTGCATATTGTATTTCTTCTTACTTCATTGATGCAGAAGGTTCACTATTTTTTCAGTCACAATTATGTATAAAATGTTTTTCCATTTTTCTCAACACCTTCAAGCAACTGCACCCCTGCATAGTCCATGGCATCCTGCGGTAATGGTTTGCATCATGGTTTCTTGGGGATTTTGTGTTTTATTTTAAAAGACTTGTTCAGAAGAGTAAGGACTGCCCTGAAAGGTGGCAAGAGAGTTTTAAATAAGCTGTGTATATTTCAAATGGCAAATTGGAAATTTTTCTAGAATGTTTTTTTGAGAATATTTTAAGCCCTCAGTCTGGTCACATCTGAACACCTTGGAAGGCCACAGAAGATTTTATGACTGGTAGAAGTGTAATACGGCTATGCTGGGAAAGCAGATGGTGCAAGAACACTGTGGGTGGACTCCTGGATAATATCCATCTAAAGCACACAGTCAGGTGTCACGAAGCTCTAGAAAAAATACAGTGCAGTTTTGCAATGATGCTGACACCTATTTTTGGGCTGCCAGGTGGGGGGTAAGTTTAGACCTTGCTGCTGCCAGAGCTAAGATGGAGTCAAGGAAGGGCTGCATGGGCTGGACGTGCAGCAAGGGTTTGGACTCTCTAAGCACAGGAGCTCCAGGATGGGAGGAGGCACCCTTGTCCTGCAATTTAATATGTGATGGACAGCTTGTTTAGTCTCCTTTCAGTGAAAGGTGTGAGGCAGATTAATGTCAATATTATGAAGCGGTCATCAAGAAAATATAGGTTTCTTAAAAATGTTACATCAATATGCTGCTTTATTCTCCCTCTTTGAAAAGGCGTTTGTCCATTTCAGTCTTTTCCAAAAGTGTTCACTCAGATTGATGCAAAGAAAAAAAAGCTTCATTTTAAAATAAACTTTGAAAGCAGCAAAACATTTATTTTGTCATACATTTATAGAGTGCATCTGTGACTTGATTTACAGGAGATTTTTGTTCTAAAGGTTTCTGTTCTGTATGTCTACTTGTCTACTGCAGTCTGGAAACAAACTGCTGTGTCATGTAGGGAAAAGAGCCGTTTAGGATTAGCTGAACTATCATCAGTGTGGCTGCAGAGACCCATGTAAATTATAAAAATCAAGTTAGGAGCTGATTAAACACAGAGAAAAGGAACCAATGCTGAGCTCTGGCCTCACTACAGCTAAGCAAGAAGTGCCTGGGGTTGAGTTAACTAGTTTAAGGTGAGCTTAGGTTTGCCTGCACCCTATATTACAGCTGCAGCAGTGACCACAGTAGATGTGGTTGCACATTCCCAGGAAAGTTATGCTAGAAATACTTGAAAATATCCAAATTATAAACTTTTAAGTTTATTTTTTTTGGTGCTTTTCTGCATAAATTGATGTTTTGTGTCAGACTACAAATATTTCCTTAATGAGTGAAAAGTCAAATGTGCTGGTAACATATTTTGCTCTCCTTCACTTAAGCTAATGTTTAGTTTGAAAGTAGCACCCTGACAACACTTGAGAGAGTGGCAAGCTTTCTTTTTGAGAAAGCAATATGTGGTTTGTTTTATTAGCAGAAACCTCTCCCAATTCAGTTTTAAATCGGCAAAATTATATAAGCTCTTTATTGCCTGGTTATCAGACTGAGATATTCATGCTTACCTTACAGTGAATACTTCTATCTATACAATATCCACAGCAATAGAAATACATTCTTATAAGAAGGTTGGAATTTTGGCTTAATTTTAGCGTAGATATTTTAGATCACATTTGATGCCTAAGTTGTTCTTTCACACCTAAATTGCTACTGGAATACCCCTTAAGTCCAGCTTACCTATGTGGCCAGCACAGGCACCCGAGCTGGTCACTGGCTCTTTGTTCTCCTCTCTCTCTCTGCTTCAAATAAGGATGTTCAAGAAAATTTAAATTTCTCATGAGGAAATTCTCATGGCTTTTTAGTTACTCAATAACCAGATGTTTCAAAATTCTACTAAATCTTTCTTTTTGACTGCAGGGGAGTTTTGGCTCCTTCTACAGCCTCCCTTTCATTTCACGACAGAGAAAATAAGAATAGATTTTTCCATCTACATCTATCTTGGAGTTGTTGTTTTGTGTGTTCTTAATGTTGTTAAATCTTACTAGTCAGGACAAAAGTATTTCATTTTGGCACAGAGACTCTCATGTTCCTGCTGGCAAGGAAGGAATGGTTTTATTAAGGGGTGAGGCAGTTTCCCTGGCTCTTTTGCGTCATTTGAGAGATGACATTGACATTTCTGAACATTGATTAGTTTCAGCATTTGTTATACTATTGTTCCTTATGTTAAATTTCAGTATTTAGATATACATCAATACCTTCAATTTATTTACCACTCTCGTGTGTTGAGGTGGAGATAATATTTCAGCTTTTAGTGAAGCCTTAAATAATTGTTTAATTGTTCAAGCCATATTTTACTACATCTTTTCTAATACTGTTAACCTTACTGTGGTGAGCTGAATTACAAATTCCATTAAGAACAACTGCAAGTTCACTCCTCAGGCATTGTTTCAACCACTCAAGGGACCAGTATATCAACTCACACTGTAAGTGTGACCTTGATGGCCAAAGGCTGTGCAATGTTCTCTTTTCTTCCCCATTATATCCAGAGAGTAGGGAAAATGGTGCATAATGGGACCCTTGGGTGGATAATTGTCCTGTCAGAACACATGAATAGGTATCATTATTACTAAAGGACCACATAAAGAGGTATTAAGGGGAAAACAATGCATATATTTTACTACTGGGATCAGTGTCTTCTACTGGCCATTTTCTGAACCACATGGAAAATGCAGGAAATAAAAATTGTAGAGACAAGGCTCTGAGGAGTTATGTTTCCTGATTCTCAGACTCTGAGCTCTGGTGGGTGTTTCTGCTGGCAGACAGTCACTCATATGAGAAACATACTGGACAAAAGGAAAAATTTCTGATATGCCTATTTTTAGGCAGTTTCCTATCCAAATTGATGTAATATTTTGTCTAGTTTTCTCAAGAACTAAAAATAATGCTGCCATGCCATAGTTCTCTCCCAGAAAACAGTCTTTTCTGTACTGTTCTAAGCTCAAAGAGTTTATAATGTGCTGAAAGTTTTTAATGTGGTATCTAAAACTAAGGCAATAAAGCAGCTTCTCATGAAAAAAATACACATGCGATAACACAGTGGGGCAAGAATGTCTAATATAGGTGTCTCCAGACATGCTGCTGTCAATTGTAGGCTACTAAATCATGCTTGATACCAAAAGATGCCCAAAGTCACAGAACTGATGAGAATCATCTCAGTATCTGACCACACATTCAGAAAATAAGTGCCTCTCACTGAGACAGGCTGGTGAGTGGCAATGATTTACCCATATGCATTATTCCTTGACTTTGTGCCAGTGCAGTTTCAATAAATGTTTAGTATGTGCTACAATTACTGTATGTCTCTCTTGCTTAAAAAGGAAATACAGATGCAAACTTAATCTAGCCTCTGAATTGCCCAGGACAAGCAATGCAAATTATATCCTAGCTTGCAATTAAAGAAATAGAAAATAGGAGACTGATGCCCCAGAGGGTGGCCTGCACAAAGGGATCCATAAAACCAGGGTTTAGTTATGGGTTGTTTGCAGAAGTGTTGAGATGCCATGGATACACTGGCTGGGGTAAGAGCTGCCACTGCACCACCGCTCCAAACATCTGCCCAGCTGGATAAGTGCCTGCATCTCTTTCCCTGGGTCAGGATCCTTGAACCTGATTTGTTTAACCCTGCAGACTACCTGCCTTTAAACAATTCTCAGTGATCAATGCAATTCATCTTTTCCACAAATGCAAGAGAACTAGAGGGGAAAAAAATTTTACTTTAGGAGAGCAGAAACAAAAAACCCATGATAATGCAGTTAGAGTGTTCATCTAATGCTCTTTTATAAAGAGTGCCAAGTCCCTTCAGTGAGTTTTGGACTGCTGTTTGAAGGATGATAACATGGGTTAACACCTGCAGTTCTTCAGTGGCAAGTAAGATGTGACAGAGGAACTTCCTGTAATTTCCAAAAGGTAGTATGAAACAGAGGTGTTACTGTGGTTCCTGACTGGCTGTGCCAGGGCCAGCAGTGGGTCCATGCTGGAGACAGCTGGCATTGGCTCTGCCAGGCATTGGGGAAACCTTCCAGCAGCTTCTGACAGAAGCCACTCCTGTAGCCCCCTGGCCACAGAAACCCAGTATGACATGCAAAACAAACTGGTGGCAAAAAAATGCATCTCTAATTAATGTAAACGTATTTTGAGCACACACTGACATGTCTGTATTTGCATAGAAATGAAATTGATTAAGGACTGAAATATGAATATGTAAAGATGAAATTCAGAAAATGTCAATTTTCAGAAATTGCAAGGAAGAAGAAATTTCTCAGGTATTTAGCAGGGTTACTTTTGCTTGGCAGAGAGGACTGTTTTATATTAAATTTATTGTTTTGTCTTGTGGCAGAATTATGGTGAAACTGTAGTTGTATGACAGTCACCATTCTGACTTCCACTTAGAGCATGAAATGTTTACTTTCTTCATGATACTGGTAATAGAGAATGAGGTACTTTTTTAAAGGGTTTCACAATTTAAATGATGTACTGATTTTTCTTGTCCAAAAAAAAAAAAAGGTGATTTATTTTGTATGTCATATTTCATGTTCTCTGGTACAAATATGACCATTAACCAGCTCTTGCATCAGGGGTAAATGCAATACTATCACCAGGTATCAGTGAAAAATAATTATTAAAGGCTGGTTGTATTAGGTCAGCCACAGATTAATGACTCCAGGACAACTGCAAAGGTCTCAAGATGTTGGTAATTTTTTTTTAAACAGGGAGAACAGGAAAAAGAAATAACCTCAACAAACACACCACCAAACCATAAAAAACAATACTGCTGCAGTTCCAATGCTTTTGTTTGTCTATTTTTAAGGAAAGGCATTGTGGTAATAATTGAAAAGGTGAAACACAAATCTCTGCATCATTCTGGATGTACTAGACATTTGTGGTGCTTTGTGAGTTCTACCGTTAGCGTTGCTTTGTTATTATTTGGCATAAACTTTAGCATGTGAGTTGTGTGACAACAGGCTGTCCTTTATCACTTGGTGTGTGTCCCTATTGTTTAGAAAATTTGAGACTATTTTACCACTTGTGAATACTGATGTATCATAGAGATGACCCTCCTATTCCCCCTGTACAGTTTATCTCCACTGACCGGCAGATCAAAGTTTTCACAGATGTTACCAAATACAGTTGGATAGAAAATATTTCCTTGTGCCTGAAGGACTTTCCAAGCTCAGAGGTACTAAAAAGGCATTGGTGATCTCTTGAGATCTTCTTTTATTCAGTGTGTTTAACTCTAGTCACCACTGTCCCCTGGGCTTGGCCATCCAGCTGTTTTAAACCCCATGAGCAGTGCACCATGAGGAACCAGTTTTCTCCAGGAGAATCCCATGGGACACGGTGTCAAAGGCTTTACTAAGGTCTAGGTAGACAACGCTGTTCCCTCATCCACTGAGCAGGTCACCTTGTCATAGAAGGAGATCAGGTTAGTGAAGCAGAAGAAAACAGAACTGTACTTGCAACTATGCTTTTGGCTTTCAAATGAGCACTTGCCTGAAACATTGTGAACTGTCAGAACAGAACAGTAGCATGTATTTCCTTTGTACTACTGGATTTTTATTTCTGTTTGTAAGAGCTGATTGGTCCCAAATGTTGAAGGAAGAAGATAATAGCACGTACTGTATTAAGGAAAGTTTAGCCAAGCTTAAGAGCAGGAAATGAAGTGCTTTGAAACCATTCCAGAAGTGAGCTGGACAGTGAGATGACTGAAACAGCATGCACTTGACCTGTCCAGTAGGAATACTGGTTGTGCTGCTATTTAGTCTGTAACACAGAGCTTTGGTGCCATGGGTGGTTCTCAGCTCTTAGGATGAGTTAGGATGCTGGTGTGCATGGTAACACATTACAGAAGGTGAGGCTTCCAACATTTTCCAAAGTACTCCTTGTAAAAAGTTATATAGACAGGTATCTAGGAGCCAAAACCTTAATGACAGAGCAATAGATCTGAATGCTTAGCCCGCTTATGACCTACTAAAATTTTATACTGTGAAATTTTTTGATGCTAAAAGTACTCAACATTTGAATAATTTTCTATCCTGAATTTACTTATATGCTCCAGTGACGCAAAACTCAATGCAAAATGTATTTTATTCCAGCTGCAGTGATGTAGCACAGGTCTTACTGGTGATCATGGCAGCTTTTAATGAAAAGTTAGGGAATATAAGTAAGCAGAACAGAACTCTGAAGATCTGCTTTATTGGTTGAGTTAAAAATAGGAACATCAAAAAGCAGGGAGAAGGTGTGCAAGAAACATAAATGTATCTGTGTGTGTAAACATAAATAATGTTTTGAGTTTTTCTTCAGGTTTTTTGAGTACCAAAGATACTGTGAATAGTAATTTTGGTCATTTTCTTTCAGGGTCTTGGGAGCTTGTATTCTGTTTTCACTTGGCATTCTCCTTTTAGCTATTTTATTTCATGTTCTTGGAAGAATTACTTTGTTACTCTCTGTTTGAATGCAGTCTTTTTTCCTTTTCAAAAGTGAATATTCTACTTATATATATATATTTTCTCAGAGGATAAATAAATAATTGCTCCTAAACGGTTTTTGTCTTTTATTGCATTTATAGTCATAGGCACGGTCCAGATGTGATACTGATCACGTATTTTGCAACCAGATCTATGCTAAAAAACCCCTAATTTTTTAACAGGTTCTATGAAGCTTTGAAATTCTTGGAAATCAATTGACTTAAGTACTGAATCTGTGAAAACTAATGAATCATTTCTAATATTTACAGTAATAAACTTAAATTTTACAATAGATTTTTCATCTGTTGCTTTGACAAAGCAGCAGCAGCTGCTTCGACCTTCTTTAACACAGCATATGCTGTTGTCTTCTTCCTTCAACATTTGGGACTAATCAGGTCTTACAAACAGAAACAAAAATCTAGTAACACAAAGGAAATATACACGATCTGCTCTGGCAGTTCACAGTGTTTCAGGGAAGTGTTCACTTGAAAGCCAACAGAATAAATGCAAGTGCAATCCTGGTTTCTTCTCTCTGAATTGCTCCCTGTTTGCTTCTCTCAATATGTCAGGCTATTTTTTCTGTTATATCAGCTGTCATTTATTTGAGGTGTATGGTAAAAGAAGAAAAAAGTAACTCTGGAAATACTTTCTCCTGTGGTTTGCCTATTGTGTTTCAAGTCCTACTTTAGGTATAATTGAAGGAATAGTTTCAGGATTAGAAATTCCTTTAGTTTAAATCTTTCCCATTTTTTCCCCAAAGTGCACAAAGATTACAGTGTTGGTTTCTGTCTGCCTGCTCCACAAAGATGATGATTGTCTATATCCCTGGATTTCTTGCTTGCATAAGACTGTGTGTTCCTGTCACAGATCTGCTGTGAATGCCAAAAGGGAAATTGAAAACCTGTTTCTGACCTGGAGATATTGGGCAGTGAGGAAGCGATAAAAATGAATGCCTGGCTTTCATGGAGTTATTACCATCCTTTAGCTCCTACTAAGGAAACTTTAAAATAGAATGCATTATTTTAGCTTGTATGGTGACAGAATTTTGAGAAGTGTAAGTGCCCCAAAGCAGAACAGGGAAAAAAAAAAAAAAAGGTTTAATACATTGAATGTATGAAGCTCTCCTTCCCACAGGTTTTCACACAGATGGTCTTGCTGTGGTGCCAGCAACCTGCAGGTGCAGGAGGCCTTCCCTTAGACCTTATTTCCTTAAAGCAGCTCTCAAACTCACAACTTTTTGATCCCTGAAAGTACATTGCTTTTTGCTTCTCACCAGATGATGTACAAAGGTTTTGCCAGCCAACTAGAAGGCCTGCTGCTTGAAATCCTTTAGAACACTTTGTCTTATCTGGTAAGATACAGTCAGCTGCAGAAAAAGATGCACATGTTATAGCAAGTCTCAAAACTATTACTGATTGTCAGTGTTTTGCCCTGTAGAAGGAGGTGGAACAGCTCTGTGCTGTTGCTATAGTAGCTGCAGTTCCTGAGTATCATCCCGAGAGTTACAGGGGCCGTGAAGGCTACTCCAAAGGCAGTGATTAATGCTACTATGTTTGTAGGCTCACGGATCTGAAGGAAGCCTCAGGAGGTCATCTAATCCATACTTTTGCCTGAAGGCAAGGTAAACTCCACTTAAAACGTTCCTTACGGACATTTGTCTAAGCTGATCTCCCCACCAGAGGTGGAGATCGAGCAACATCCCTGAATGATTGACTCTAACACTTAGCTCGTTTGTCTCTCTTCTTGATCTTCAGCTACACAGTGCTTTTTGTTATCTGTCATACTTCCTTAGCTTTTGTGATGTCCTTATTTGTAAGGCTTAAACTGAAAGTAAAATAGGGTGATTTGTACCTCTTAGATTTGTTTAAAATACAAAAATGAGGACCAAAAGCAAAGACATATTTCTTTTGCTTTACATTAACCAAGTGAGCTCTGCTTGTCTGTGGAATGGGTTAAATAGAACCCCCTGGCTTTCAGCTACTTTTCACCTAAATAAGTATGAACAAATTCTGCTTCTGAAGCACATTATGCTGAATAATTTAGGGACTCTGGGACAGCATATTGTGCATAAAGATATTGCAGAGAATAATATATCATAACTGTGTGTAGAGGCTTTCTGTGATTTGAAATAGAATATATGTACAGTATCCTAACAAAAGGTAATGTACGCTTGATGACAATTTTCTGACAATTAGTGTCTTTGTCAAAATGACAGATCAAAAATCTAGTGTGAAATTTGTGTTTCAATAAAATTAATGGAGCCCATCACTAGGACTTGAGAAAGTGGTTTATGATGCTCTGACAGAGTAGTGGTCATAAATAAGCTGGATCAATTTCCCAGAGAACATCTAGACAGGCAAAACAAGTCTGCATTGCAGCACCTGGTATTGTGGAGTGTGCTGGGCACCTTAATGCTGAGGGGCATGGCAGCAGTTCTGCTCTGGTTGTATGGGATGTGGGTACGTATAACGCATATGGGATGCAGCTGGTGTGTGCAAGGACCCCAACAGCTCCGGGCGCCTGAGCAGTGTCAGGTGGCCTGTCACGTTCCACTGTGGAGCGTGTTGGGCACACTTGCTGTAATGTTAAGTGACTTGAGGGCATGTTATTCATGGTTTCATCATTTTAAATAAATATTCAGTTGAAAACGTGTATATATGTTGATAAGCAAATGAATTTTATGTTTCTCAGTGGTTGTTGCTTACAAGAGTGTTTATGCTAAGGTTTTTAGCAGAGGCTGGAAAGACAAGTCAAGGTTTTCCATGAGGGAAGATCCAGACACATATGATTCATCCATCTGATGTGAAATATTGAGTGAAAATGCCTACAGTACACCAGGCAGGAATAACACCTCATTTATTTCCTTCACCGGGAGTAAATCATTAACCAACACTTCTGATTTGTGTCAGTCAAAACTAAACTTCCATCCTGAATTGGTTCTCATTTTATGGCTCTTCTATTCATCAGTGTGTCCTGGATTTGACCTTAAGACAACTTTATGCACACCGTATTATTCGATGCAACTGAGTGCCATTAGAATTCTGATGCATACCATTACCTGTAAAATTATGTTGGTCCTGAAAGTTACTGCAAGTGGCAAGAATATTAAACTCAATGCCACTGAAATATCTAAGTTCTGTTGTCAGTTTTAAATCTTTGATGCCTTTAATGGTGAATATTAGAAATTAAAACTGGATGCATTTATGTACATACCTGTTTTGTGATTTTTTTTTTTTTTTTGGCCTATGTAATGAACTAACTAGAAGCAATACAGTTGCATTGGTGACCTGAACTACTTAGTATTTTCAGTGTCAGAGTACTCTAAATAAAAGGATTAATTCAAATGAGAAACTATAACCTAGGATTTATGTGCAGAATTCTGTATAAATGTCTGTTTACTAGCTGGCTGAGGGAGGACATTGGGTGCTTTGTGGTATCTCTGCTGAACGGCACTGGGCTTTTCATTTTGCCCGACAAAGTTGCGGTAGAAGAAGATTGGCACATCTTTGCCTCATCCTCCAGAGAAGTATTGACTTGTTTCCCTGATGCGATTAGACTAGGACAGGAGCTCAGGGTGTGGCTTTACCTGTAAGTGATGAACACATTTATTGAACACAGTCATATGTGAGGATGCCTTCAGAAAGGAGAAACAGCACCAGAACTCCTGAACTAGTCTTTCATCTTGGCTGGCTTTATGCCTCAGGTGAGACATACTTTGTGTTACAGTGTTTGATTCAGCTGTAGGTCATCTCCAGGCAGAAGCTGGCTTGGCTGTGCTTCTGTTCGGCAAAGGGTGTCTTAGAGCATCACTGTGCCTTGTAAATAGAATAATACACTGACTGAAAAGTGCAGTTTTATGCAGATTGCATTTGCTGAAAAAAAAATGAGTCCCTAACTTCCCAAGTAATTTTTCTTTTCCTCGAAGCATTTCTGTAGTGTTGAAGTTTGGGGAATGGAATTTGTATGGGCAATTGGGTGTCACTAAGAGATGCATTCAGAGTCTGAAACCTCCCTTGTGTTGAATTACAGCACAAAATATAACAGTGTAACAGGAGAGATCAGAAGAGATTAGTTGTCTGTTTGGAGATGAACAGCTGGATTTTTAATTCACAGTCCAGGACAGAGACTGAACTGTGGTTCCTTTTAGAAATCGTGCATGAATTATGGGAATGGAAGGAGATTGAGAGACTGAGAAGGAGAGGGTAAATGTATCTTTTCTTATTTTTTCCTTGTAAGTCTTTGCATGAGAATATTTCATAGGTTTTTTTCTTTAAAAAAATGTATCTGCAAATGGAAATGTTTTATTTTGGATAAAAATAGGTACTGTGTTGGTACTTTTCACTTCTTTTTTCATCAGTTTGTCACTGATGACTAACTGATGGAGTTCTGAACAAGTGTGGTTTTAGTTTATCTCTAGAAACCCATGCAAGGATTGCTTTTAAGCACTGTATTAAATTAACTGGACATGTTCTGAATTCATGTATTAAGATTTGAGAAAAATCAAACTTTTTAAAAGAAAAAAAAATTAATCTGTTAGGATGTATTACTGAAATATTTCAATCCAGCTGGGCAGAATTATTCCAACTAGAAAAAAAAAATTACTCCTTTATGCTGCACTGTTGGATACATTCCAAGTAAGTTAGTACTCAGGTAACAGCAAAGTGTAATTTATTTCTGTCCCCCAGTCTCATCTGCCCATCTGTCCTATCTGTTTAGTCTCTATCATCGCAGATATGAATGTCTTCCAAACACTGAACCTGCCAGAATTTCTGCTTCTGTTTTAGAGCAAAAGCCTATGTGCACAATGTCTGCAAATTAGAGCTGGCAACAGGAGAGAATGAATTAAATGTAAATCTGTCTGTGGCTGATATAACTATAAATCACAGTATAAATCTTGTACTCATCAGAGGTAACTGGACATGAAAAAATATTCATACAATTCTGTCAATAGATGATATGGGGCTTTTTAAGTAAAACTGGTTTTTATCTCATCCAGAAAGGAAAATAGGTTAAAATAAATTCCTTATAAATTTTATGGTAATTCTAATTTTAATCCAAATTCTAATCAGTCAGTGGTGCAATTATTTCTAATTCATCTGAACTCACTGAGGTTAAATTATGAACTGTACTCCATAGAATGTTTTAAACCCTAGAGTATTAGCAAAATAGGCACATATGAAAAAAGTCAGTTTCCCATACAATTTGCAATAGTTTTATCATGATTTAATGCAAATAAGTATTGCACACGTAATTATGCAACCAATGGATCACTTGCACATGCAGAAATCCAGTTTAATGAATACATAAACAAAGCAGAAATGCAGATTGTTTTCCTCTTTGCATATGTTTCTGTCTGTGTATCTATTTCATAGGCTTTGAATCCGAACTAGTTGGGGTGCTGAGGTTAAAGAGTAGTCCCTGGGATTGGTTCCATGGCTAGCATTACCAGATGGCTTTGCACATCTCAGAGCATGAATTCAGTGAAAAAGATAGTGTAGCATCCACGATTTTTTTTTTTTTTAATGAGGTGCAAAATAAATCAAACATATTTACCAACCCAGACCTCTGCCCTGGAATAATTAGGGTTGCACATTTTCAGGGATCCTACAGTCTATTTTTAGATATAGCTGGAAACAATGTCAAACATGACAGTGTCTTTGCACTGCAGAGTAAGAATGGGTCACTCAGAGGATGTCTCATCTAAACAGTTTGGTTTTCAGGACTTAATTACAGGTTTCAGGGGCGGGGTGGGGAAGGATTTGTGTGTCTATAAATACAGGAAAGAAATTACTTTGGCTCTTATCAGTGCTTTTCTTTTCTAGTTTACTATTTCTGTTATCATAATTAATTCATTTCATGCTTATGAAAAACTTATCAAGATTTAGTCTTTTCAGTTCTCTGTCTTCTCTTTTTCAAGTGCAACACCAGACTGATTCCCCTCTCCTGTTTTCTTTCAGTGCCTCTTCCCACCTCACTTGAACAATTCAGGTTCTGTCACCTTCTTGACAACCATGAACTGAGGTACTTCTACTCTTTTAGATATTTTAATGGGTTTTATTTCTGCTCATGCTCAACAATTCTTAAACTTTTAATGTTTTTTCAGGTGTAAGATCAATGCTGTTTCTCCTTTTCTATCTTGTCCTTAATCTGGTTTTGATTCCACAAGTCAAAAGGCTTTTTTTACATATGTAGTGAGTGGAACAAGGTGGGGCATTAGCAGGTTACTGTCAGTACACCAGAGAGCATCAGCACATCCCTGCCAGGCAGTAACCTTTTTTGCCCCCTTCAGTTTTCTTAGACTGATTTGTAAGGAAGAAACACCACTTTTCTTCATTCCTTTACTTTTGTGACTTCAGATCTTTTCAGTTTTGATCTTACTTGGAATAGCAATTGGAAAGGAATATTCAAGCTCATATTCAGCATCTAGGGATTTAGCAAAGTCATCTTAGAAACAGTTCAAAGTAGCTCCATATCAAGTTCCATTCAAGTAGTGCTGATATATTTTTAATTTATGTTTGTGTGACTGATAGAAGGAAGGTATTTTGTTGTGTAGATGTGTGTCTGTATCTGAAATGGATTTACAAGGCCGTTTTACTAAATTAATGACAGTTTTTCAGACACTCATAATTGTGCAGTTGTTTTTAATCTTACAATTGTGTGGATTCTTCTTGGTAAGAAACATGTCTTGTTGATCCAAGCAGTAGCAAAATTTATGTTCTGAAAACTGCACACTGTGGACACTTAGCTAGAAACACAGATGGCTGCGTGGTGGTTCGGGATACGGGAACTGTGTGGTTCCTCAGGTTCTTAGGATGTTTCATGGCTTAGATGGCTGCTCGGCACCCAGAAATGCATTCTGCTGTCTGTATCAATGCTATAATGACAATTTAACATGGTAGCAATGGAAGCAGACTTCCTGCTTGTCTCCTTATGACTTGTGGAAGAACCAGGCAGTCTGCTTATATATGAGAAGTTATTTCCTTCAAATCTTTAATTGCTGAAGAGACACCTTAAGTAACAACTTGCAAGATTTGTCCTGCTGAGAGCCTGAGGAGGCCAGCAGCTTTGCAAGTGGGAGATGATGCAGGTGAAGAGAGCTGAAAAAAATAGAACAAAAATGTGGGAGATAGCAAGACAATTTTAGGGTATCTGTACAGCAAAGCAGAACTTTTTGTTGCATGAGGCTAATTTAGCTGCGCATCATCCTGGAGCTCCATGGTGAGGAATTTCCCAGCTAACATACCAATGGTTTGGCAGCTTTCCAGGTAAATGCATATGTGAGCTTGGAGCTGGGTGTTTGCTGCATGCTCTGGCTATTTTGTGCACATTTCAGGGCTGTGCATCTGAGGACTTGATGAGGTCGTTGTTATTGATGAGGTCCTGTGTAACTCACTGTATGACAGAGATTGAGAATTAAGCCCAAGTGTAGCTGCGACTTTTCCTTGCAGGTTTTGCAGACTGTTGCAATGCAGCCAGGCAATAAAAGCCTGTCTGGTTACCTGACTGAGGTCTGCAGGAATTCCTCATTATCTTTCTAAATTTTCTAGTAATTCCTTTATATATATATATGTATGTATGTAATGTTCTCTATGTAATTTCATTGCCATGGGAAGGAATACGTCTTTATGTTATTCCAGTTGTGTACTTTGTAGTGCTATGAAAACAGGTTGTTGCTGATACTAAATATTTTATTTTGCTAAGGCTACTTTTAAACAATATCTGAAAAGGTCACTGTTTTTTGAGACTAAATCTGAGACACGTGTTTCCAGTTTTACTCTTTCTCAAACTTTTTTGCGTTCAAGTGGAAAGCTATTTTTTGAACAGATCAGAGGATATTATGGAAAAAGTTGATGATTACTCATTTCAAGTGGCAGCAGTGTTGTGACTCACCCATTTCATGGGCATCATTCCCTACATTCATAATGGGTTTTGAAAATTGGAACTGACTTCTGCCAACAAATGAAATATTAATGAATATAGGGTTGCATAATACAGTTTTTGCATAATGTAATTTTTCCCAGAAAACAAAGTGACCACCTCTTAAAAATAAACTGAGGAAATGCTTTACAGTCATATTTTGTTGTGAGCCAAAAGGTATTTGGGTGAGACCTTGACTATATGTGCATTGGCATATTTATTTTATGCAGAGGCTCTGCAGCATTGGTGCATAAGATGAAACTTCAAAGGGTGGGTGTATTATATGACTTTTACAATGACAGCTGCATTAATTTCAATCATTTTATCATACTTTTGAGTATGAAACAGTTTCAGATTTGTTGAAAAGTGTACAGGGCACAAGGAAAGAAGTGAGGATGCTGAGGACAGTAGAAATTCAGGAGTTCATCAGCACACAGAAGTAAACATTTTCTGGGAAAACAAACAAATTACAGGGGAAATTGTCTTCCATATAGCAAGCAGGTGCTTGACTGGTCCAAAGCAGTTTTCTGATCCATTGGTCAAATGGCCCCTTCAGTATGGATTAAATTTAATCTGTCCTTGGTTACTGCCTAACCCTTCAAGTGACAGCACAAACCCTTTGTTCTTTCTGCTACCTAAAGCTGCAAGTAGGGATTTGGGTCAATAAATTTAGGAACAACTCGGGGAAAGCAACTGGATTTTTTTTTTTTTTTGAGAGTCAAGGGAAGGGTAATAAATAATAGCAAAGCCCATTAATCCTCGTTTCCATTAGTGACAATGTCAGATAAACCTGCTCAGAAGAGACTCTTGAGAAATGTTACCTGGATGATTTATTGCATGTATATTTTAAGATGTAAGTGTAATTTTGAAACATTGTACCTCTATAGGTTCACCAAGTGATAGATTAGAATAACAGATGAATTACAGCACCATATAATGTGTAGTTTCAGTACGTCTCTTCAACTGATTTGCCGGCCTTTTCAGTTTGTTCTGGCTGCTTTGGGTGGATATAAGCATCATTTGCCGCAAAGGCTGACAGGACATTTTTTAGTAACAACTGAAATTATAAAAAACTTTCTTTGGTGATTCACTCAGAGAATGGTTTTCCTTTGGTTACTTTTCTCCTACCTATTTGCTGTTTGACTTTGACATATGACTATTTATAAAAATGAGCTAGTAATAAAAAAATTTGTCTACTCTGTATCTCAGCTGCAAATAGTAGTCATGGTTTCATAGATGTTTTTAAATAGTGGTGATTCATTTTAATGGTGTATGAGGAGGAATGTTTACCTCATATTGAAGAGTGGGCTAATAATGAATGGACTCTAAACTTCAACTTTTTAATAGATTTAGTATCCCTATTGATTTAAACATGCAAAATGCTTTATGCCAGGAGATGACGGTTCCTCAAGCTCTCCTTAAAAGCATTGCTGTTTCCAACCTCAGCTGCATTTGCTTCTGAGAGAGGACTCAGCTACTCTTTTATTTTGCTTGAAATTCACTGCACAAAACTATAATGTGACTGAGAGATGAGCTGTGGTGCACCTGCAGGCCGGGTGCAGGCACTTGATAGCAGGATGACTCAACCCTCCATCCTTCTCCTCTGGCATTCTGCTGGATTTGCCTTATGTTTGACTAAGAAATAATCTTCTGAGTTCTAGACAAATACATTTTCCTAACATTTATTTACTAGATATTTTTTAAAAAATTTAAGATACATTTATGCATCATCGTGGTTTGCTTAGATCTGCACTGTGATTGTGCTTTGGTAATCCTTTTGAAACTATGGAGTGCAAGACAATTGAGAGAGAACACGAAGAACTGATTTCAAGGCTGACTTTTTCAAAAGAGAGCGATTAAACAGGTTAGTCACAACCATGAGTCATTCAAACTGAGTCACGCTTACTCTTTGGTGGCTATAGATTATCTGGTTTTCCTGTTTCTCCATGCAGCTATGAGTAATGCTGCACTAAGGACTGTTAGTGCTTTGGAGAATGGCTCTTCCCTACTATTCCAAATGCTTGAACACAATTTTCCATTGCACAGTCTGCAATGTCATTATTTGGTCTGTCCCTTCAAAACACTCAAGTGGTTGGTTGCACAAAGCAAGCAATGAAATGTGTGCCAAGTGTTGTATTGAGGAGAGAGGCAAGTAAGGGACATCACTACCAACCCAATGATTTGGGCCATTTCTGTGGGGGTTAGTGGGAAGTACTGATAGTATGCTGGTTGGCATTAGACCTTTGGCCACCTACAGTGGCTGAGACAGGAGCCTTGGGGTGGTTAATCAGAATGGAGAAGATCTGTGAGGAACAGAAAAAAACAGGAGGGGGGTGTGGGTGAAGAACCAATATGTCCTGAGATGGTAACTGGGTTGATGGTTTAATAACTGTTGGAGCTCAGTTTGGATGTGTTGGGTTCTTTTCTTCTATATTTGTAGTGAGCATGCATCAACACAGCTGTAGTGTTAGGCATAATCCCAGAGCCTTTACAACCATCATCTTAGGCACAAAATTAGCAGAATATGTATTGGCCAAATGTTTTCAGCTTTGTGGCTACCTAAAATTAGTCTGAAACTGTGTAGGTGCTTAAATGTGGGTTTGAGAGCCTGGATTTGGGTTAGAAAATGTAGGCTGTAGCTCTTCAAGCATCAGCAGAGGGAAGTTACTGTAGCTCTGAATATTCCTGAATATGCCTACATTTAGACTGCAATAGTCATTGCTCTTTTTTAATAAGTACTGTCAGCATTTTTGTTAATATAAAGGCATGATGTCCTTTCCTTGTAATCCTAAAAGAAAAAAAGAGATACTACAGCCAGGGTTTCAAGGATTGTTTATTAGTTTTCACTGGCTCTGCTTCTGAGAATTTTTCTGAAGACTCTAATTCTCTCTAAAAATGCATAGCTCACCTAGAAATAAAACTTTCTTCCATGACTGCTATCTTTCTGATTTATGTTGCATGACTGCTAGATGGAAAATATTATTAAAATTAGAATGAAAATGTTTTCCTTGTATTTACAACTCTCACTGAGTAATGTAAAAGCAAAAACATTTTCCTCTGGTTTATCAAAGGTTCAGAGGACAATTTGAGATAGAAAATGTGTTGATGTCATTAAGGGCACTCAATGTGCTTTACAAGAAAGGACTTAAATGCCTCAAAAGGGAAAAGTAATTTTCACTGCCCTTTTGTAGCTAAACTATTGCAATAGATAGCAAAGTGGTAAAGTTGCTTCCTGCATAAATGTCTTTCCCATGTGGTTCTAGTTCCTTTCAACAGATCTGTACAGGAACTACTCGAGTCACAAATAGTTTTCATTGGGACCAAATTTATGTGAAAGAGGTCATTTGTTCACTGTCAGTAATTGTTGTAAAGTTGCACAAGCTCTTCCCAGAGAAAATTCTTACTGTCAAACTCTTTTTGAGCCTTAAATGCCATTGCTAACCTGGGATGAGAATGTATTCAAACAAATAACCAACTGAGAAAGAGAACATGGAATGCATTTTGCAATCAAAGGACTGACTGGCATCCTCTCTGTGTGCCATAGCACTTCACTGATTCTGGAGACCTCTGTGATGAGACATTTTGAGTCAGAATGAGTAGAAAGCTCTTTTGCAAAGTCTTGTTAAGTGAGATGTGTCCTGGTCCTTGAAAGAGGACCTCCCCTTAAGGAGCTGAAAAGAATTACAAAACTCAACCTCATGAAAATTATTGGCTGTTGCAAGAATCTCCTTGTGGTGCCATGCATGGTAGATCACCTGTGGTCCTGGCTATGTCAGAACTCAGATCTTGCTATTTGGGGAAAGAAACTCTGTTCCCTTAGAAATGGAGATGTCCCAGTGGCTCTGGTATGGGGCATGTCTGCAGACATGAGCTCACTGCTATCTCAGGATATTCCTTCTACAGCAGGGGAGCTGAGCCAGCTCACCAGATAAAAGTGCACACACTTAAGCATCAGACTGCAGCAGGAGGATAAAAAGGCAAGAGCACAGATGGTGTGTGGTTATGTGGATATTTCCTCAGCTTTGTAAAGAAATTAGGTCCTGTGTTCCCCATGTTTCAGTGATTGCCACAGGTTCATCTCTTCCCCAAACTATCACTATACTAAAGAAAATCCAAGTATTAAGTAGATGAATGTGAACATGTGTATAAGACATCTGTGTGCCATTTACTTATATTTTCTGTAGGGTTCTGATTTTATGCCACAAAGCTGAATATTATGTAACAGGGTTGTACTATTTAATTTCTGTGGAGTGTGGTTATCTGTCCTGGCTGTTTAACAGTGTTGAAAGACATAATCGGCTGAGAAAGTACACTTGGGCGAAATACAATTTCCTTGGTCTTTCCCTCAATATGAAAGAAAAAAAAATATTTTGCTTACTGTAAAACAAAGAAAACAAAAAAACCAGCATCAAAACCAATCCAAACAAAAAAAACCACCTCAAAACCCAACCCAAACCAAAATGTCTTGAGAGTTTGTCTTCTCAATCTTTGGAAGTACAAAGTTTTATCTGTGCTGAGGAGCTATGGAGTTTGTCCTTCTGATAAATGAAAATAGTAGGTGGTAGGACACTAGCACAGGTCATGATACTGGATAGAAATAGAAGCCAGAGGAAGACTACTTGCTATGAGAAGAAATTAAAACAGCAAGGTAGAAGCAGGGGTTGACCACTGACTGTGACTGCTGATATTTGGTGGCTTATTTGCAGCATTTTGGTGAAATACAAGTGTAGGGGAATATGGCATAACTGATGAGACTTTTCTGATGTCAATGGATCATGATATTAGAAAAGTTAATGGCCTGAATCAGTGGTTTTCAAATGTCATTGACTATACATTATAGTGAAGAGAAATTCAGAAAACAGCTTGAAAAAACAAATTCTAGGAATGAGGAGGAGCAACTGGAGCTTCACTAACTCCCACAAAAATAGATGAGCTAGTGCCCAGAAATAAAGGGACCTCCCCTGCCTTCCCATCATTACAGTGTTTTACATTGTAACTGTTTCCTTATTTTTTTTGCATTTGTTTTGGATTTTGTTTGCGCCTTCCTATTACATCCCCCAATATAGCTTTCATTTCTTTTGCTCACCACATTCTTTTCTGCCATGTGGACAACTTTTCCTCTCTTTGAGAGGTAAGATGGCTGGGAAGAAATATGATACTGAATTGACAGACAGAAAGAAGTTAACCAAATGCAGTTCTTGGTAGGATTTTGCCATGGCTCAGCAGGGGCTCCAGAGGGGCCTGTGAGAAGTTGGATCTGTCTTGTATTTATATGATGCATGTAGCAAGTTCAGAAAAGCGCATATAAATAAATACATTATATCAATTTTGACTTAATGACATCAACTTCTTCTCTGACCCTACTTGCCCCTGAAATTAGGAAACACTTGGCAAAAGGAGTAGCAAGATTCATATGTATAAAGATACTGACTGCAGTGAATGGGGTTAAAAAGCTCTCTGTGGAATTCCATTCTTGTACAGTTTTATCTTGTGTGTGCAAATAGAGATTCCTTGTTTTTTCAGGAAAGTCATCTTTTGGTTTTTCTGAGATTTCAAATGTTCAGAATAATGCAGAGCAAAGCTAAATTCACTCCTAAACATTTCTGTGTTACTGCCTGTATTTCCTTTTGCTTCCAAAAGAAAAGTAGTTCTGGTTATTTATTATGACAGAAGAGTCTTAAGTTACAGATGATATTTTTGTAACTGCATTTATTGCTATTCTCTTTCTGAATTTTAGTCATCATTCTTGGTGTCACACAAACAGATAGTGGTTATTCAGAGTTCTCTGAATATGATCTAAATGCATAAATAGAAAGTAGTTTGTGTTAAGTGGCATATAATGGTGTAGTTCTGCATTTCATGTCTTGGATTAATTTATACATTAATACTCTATAATCTGACTGTACCAGTTTGATTTTCCTGCAGTGCAACAAAAATAGAAAGTAGGAAGCAAGCTCTTGAAAAAGAAATATTCAAGGACTTGGAGGGTGTGTCTTTATAGCCAAAAAGTATTCAGGCACATCAGGTCATAGGGATCAGTCCTACAGGACTATTGATATGGTGGGGAATGTCCTCGGGTGGTGTAAGCTAGCAGAGCTTTGCACGGACCCCAGACCAGCTGCCGAGCACTCTGAAAGCAGCCTGTTGGTGGTTCGTGTTTATACTCAGAGGGTAGAAATACCCACACAGGTTTTGTAAAGTAGAAAGAGGCTTAAAGGGGGTTCAGTGTGAATCTGTTTTTTGTGCTACCTGATCTGTCCCCTCATATATCAGTAGGACCAATCAGTGAGTGTCATGCGGTGCCCAGAAATGCTTGGCGGGGAAGCCCAGGTGCCCTCTGAAAACATGTAATTGCTGATAATGGAGTTCTTTGATAATGCTAATTAAAGAGTTGCTGCCTATGTGTCACTGCGAATAAGCTCTGAGATTAGGCACCAGTTGCTTTAAGTTGGTTTTGATATGTGCCTTCTACACTGATATTGATTAAGGTTTATATCATTCTAGCTTCTGGGCTGCTGGGAAGATAAAGCTACAGGTGAGGCAGGGCACTATGTACTACTCTGCTCCTTACCTGGAGGAGAGTGAGCAAGATTTGCAACGTACCTCATAAGTAAGTGCACTGTGACACAGAGATGTGGAAAAAGACAAATACTGAAGTATTTCAGTTTTACAGTTCAGTACATAGATATTTGGGAGGAACTTAAATGTGCTTACACAGGCATGTGTTTGTGTGTGTATGTGCACAAAGGTCGCAAAATTAGATTCCTGGCTGGTAAGGAAGAGCTCTGCAAAGGGAAATCTGAGGAAAAAACCCCGTGTGCTTCTTGTTTATTTTCTGCTTTCAGAAAACTAGTAGAGTGCCCAGAATAATTAGCATTGCTCCAGAAGGCAACAGGCATCTCCCTAAGGAACAGCCAAAAATTGCACGCACCTTGCATATGTCTTTCTCACGTCTGGGCTTGACAAGAACCAAATTGCTTGGTTCCACTCATCTAGGGACCAAACAGAAAAAGGCATTCTTTTTTTTTTTTTTTTTTTTTAAATTTTTGAGAATGTGGTTTAGCTCAAGTTCATATTTCCATCTGATTTTATTGTTGTCATCAATGGAAAATACTGGAAAGCTATGCCTTCTGATTTGGGATTCTTGCACATAAATTACAGTTTAGCCTTCATCTATATGATCACATTCAAGTTGTTCAGCAAGATCTCCCCTCTTGGAATGACAAGGCAATTCTTGAATGTTTGAGAGTGAAATCTATTCCTGTCTGAGCTGGCTAGTTCTCTGTGGTTGTTTTCAGATGGAGAAACACAAAGGATGGAACTTCCTAATTCCTGTTTTCCTTAATTTTGATGGTCAGAGGACACAAATTCCTCTTAATAACTTTATGTAGTACTAATAAATACTATTAAGGTTTTCCATTGTTTTCGGTAGGTCTCTAAAATAATCACATTGTGAGTGTAAAGGAGGAATGTGCCCCTGCAGCATTCCTGCGCTATTAGATAGCACAGCCAAAAAAGAGGGTACATTGTTTTTAAAGGCCACCAAAACAAAAGCAAACAACCCCCCATTGCTGTCCTTAGCTAAACACATTCTCCACACATGCTCTGCTCCAGGGAGGAAGTATTATTTTTTACAGTGTCTTTGCCTTTAATTTCCTCTCTTATCTTCGTACTATCACAAACAAAAGGAACATTGTGAGCTTGCAGACAGATCAGGCAGATAAATTAATTCAGAGAGGTCATTCATGCAACTCTGATGTTTTCTTAAGTAGTGGTAAAGATCAAGGCTTGTTACATAAGAATTTTTACCTTTAAGTTAGTGATCTGTTGAAGAATTCTGGGCACCTCAGTAAAATTAAGGGTATATGTGTGTTATTCTCCATCTTGCAATGTTCAGAGGAAAAACTGGTTATGAATTAGTGCTGTGTTGAGTCTAGCTTGACTTTGGTGTAACATTGCTGGAAATAGTTTTGTCATCTGTGACAGTATCAAATTATCTGCAGTGGATCACTGCAGTCAAGCAAGTCTTAGTGGCTCAGTCAGTAGTACCAGTCTGACTGCTTCAGCTGGGTTTGTCATGCAGCCTTGGGCTGGATAATGATTCTTGGGCATCTCTACAGAGGTTTTTAGCAGAGCTGATGGGATTTCATAAAGCAGCTTGTTCTTTAATAACAAAATTAGAGGCACAGTTCTGTATTTCTAGCTTAGCACACTTCCTCAAGCCAGCAGGCCTGTATGGAATCAGCTGATGTTAATTAACTAGGGCACCAGGAGTGGTGTAACCTTCCAGCAGAGGCCTTAGTGTGGGCTTCCTACCCCAGCAGTTAGTTGTGGTGTTGGCAGGTCTCCCCACTGCCATGGTAAGTGCTTGCTCAGGTATGTGCACCTGAGCTACAAAAATGCAATTAAGTGATGGCACTGTAGTGATTCACAAGTCAAAATTTCCCATCTGCACGAAATTGCATAGTTCCATGATATTTTTCCCTTTAGAAGAACAGGGATCTGACTGATGTAATATCTGTGCCTTTTGAGCTATGGGGTAGATGTGCCTCCCTTGGTGCAAACTTGTGTGTACTATGGGAGTATGTATGTGATTCACTGCTTGAAAGGCTTGAGCAAGGAATTATGTGCAGTTTGATTGCTCAGTGGAATATCTTCAGAAAGTATAACTCTGAAGGTCTGTGCAGTTGCACAAAGGTTTATCCAATGCAACAGAAGTGCACCTTATGGAATCACCCTCGATTGGATTACGACAACTCTGTCTGCACCTACGCTCAGCTCAAATCTCTCCCTGCAGGAGCTTGTCAGTTCATTTTAAGACATACAGCAAGATCAGCTGAAAGCTTTTCCCCTCAGGTCCGTTCACTCAGATGATGTCCTAATTAGGTCAGCGAGAAAATCAAAGATAGAGAAACTGGATTGAGCGCTCACTAGCTGGCTCCTACATGTAATTGCTATATTTTAGTTTAGTTTCTCCTGTTTTCTGATGTCCCTGAGAATGTTACCCATAGAAAGGCAGGCTGCTCATCAAGAAAGCAAGTCAGTGAACACATGAATACTTTGAGACGCAGTGTGTAGCATTCAGTATTTATCACTACAGGAAAGAGGCACATGACTTCTCTCTCAAGTGGTAGCTCCTTGGTTTATGCCTTACAGATTGGAAAATAGCAAAAGTATCCTGCAGGATCACTTTTGAAGAAAGGGCAAGGCATTGGAATGATCCACAGTGCTAACATTTTGTTGCAGCACGGTTTCTGCTCTTATCTCTTAAGAAAACTGTGTGTGTAAAGACAATGGACTTGCCAGAGTCAGAGATGAGTTAGTGTTTTAATGCCTAAATAAAAGTGTTCAGTCACAAGTGCCACCTCAGAAGTAGCACTGTGACCTGACAAGCAAGCATATTTAACCTGCTCCTTCATGGAGCTGAATGTATTTAGTCCATGAAAGCCTATGTTGTGTGTGCATACAGGTAGGACTCTGCACCTCCATGTTGGTACAATTTGAGAGGGATAGGAAGGACTGTTGGAGCACTTCAGGGTATTATTTCTTGGCTGGAACACATGTACTCCAAGACAAACAAATTTGCTCAATATTTTTATGAGTTTCTGAGCTCTGTAGTTCTGGCAGGGATGACTTGACTTCATCCAGAGAGACAGTAGGGGGGAGATCATTCCAAGTTTCCCTTTATTTGGGTAGTGGAACATGAGTAACTTCTTCCGAGAGCTGGAGGGAGTTGCCTCAGGCTCCTCGTCATGCACAGGGTGTCATACTGTGTCTCTCACGTCCCTCCACAGCATGTAGTGCAGCTCCCTTGTATGGCCCAACTGCAGTGCCAAATGTAATTGTCTCTGATGCAGCAATTTCAGCACAAGGATTTTGGACTCTGGACTCGGGAATAACAAATAATAATAACAAAGAAAACAGTCTTGCAATAAATGCTAATTGCATCCTATAGGATTGCACTGAATTTGTGGTTAGAGAGTAGATATTAAATGCAGAAATACTAACTTTTGCAGAACCTGAGAGAGTTTAGAGTTCTTTGTAAATATGTCATTTCCACTTTGAAAACACAGTTTATTTCCCAGTACAAATTCTTCACTATTCTGTAGTTAAGGCTGAAAGGCCTCATCATTTATCTGAGTCAGAAATGCTCTTAAGAGAACACAGTCATTTACGAAGATGAGCAAATTGTGGAAACTGAGGCAAAGGTTCTGTTCTGCAGTTGTACCCAAACAACCACAAAGCCTGCAGGTGTGTGTGTGTGACCTTTTAGACAACCATAGGTTGGCAAACTTCACTATTCCTCCTTTTTTCCTGACCTTTTGATCTTGATTGCTGCACTGTCTCCTGTTTCCCTGAAGCCAGAACTATTTCTGCCCACTTTTGTGTCACTATCTTTCTCTTCTTTTGCAGACTTAGGCTGTCTTTGTGAGGCATTCACTGCCCAAGACATGTTTATAGTGCCAGTTAATGTTGTTCCAAGCTTATGAACATATCATTTATGTTGAGTATGTGTCTCTGTTACATGCAAAACAAAACTGGAAAGTGATTCCTATTTCTTCTTCTTGATCTAGCAGCGATTCTCTTGATGATACAAACCAAATAAAGAATAGAATTTCTATGCCTCTTTTTCAACCATAAGATGGTGATTTATTAGTAAACTTTTCAGAAGTGAACAGCAATATTTTTCTGAATCCTGGTATCTTCAAAATGTATGCAGATGTTTGCTTTGAGGAACTTTTCATTTTTGTTGTTAGCTGAGAGCTGTCACGTGGTGTTTACGTTGGATTGATCAACATTTGGCAAAAGAGATTAAGAACAAAACTGGGTATGGTTTTGTGGGAAACTTTTCAGCAGAGAAAGTGTCTTTCCACAGAAAGGATATTGTAAAAATATGAATAACTTAAACTGTTCAGAATAAATAAGGAAAAACTGATTTAAAAGCCTTATTTTCAGAATTTCAGAAAGATGTGTTCTAATGACTTCAAAATAAAAAGTTCTTAAAAGTACATCTGCTACTTAGTGGGAAAATCCAAAGCTTATTTCACACATAGGTGTAGCGTTATTTTCATTGAGAGTTCAGGATGATGAGAGACCTGGCATGTCACCTGAATGTGGTGATGAAATATATCTGGCACTGAGAATTTCACCATGTCAAAGGTGATGTTTTACAGCATTACAAGCCTAATTGCCTTGAAGGTCATTTTTGAAAATGAGGATATAATAGCAGGGAAAATATATTTTCCCTGAACCTGAGACTTAGAAGGAAACAGAGGTGGAGGTTCAAGCCTTGTAAGGCCAGAGGCTCTTTGCCTGCTCTGGTCTCACCCAGAGCCTGTGGAGAGGAAGCAGGAGGAAGGAACTGGAGTCAGCCAACAGGCACAAGCCAACGTTGTTGTTGAACTGAGTGTTTGCAAATTGCTTCCTTCTGTAAGGAAAAGAAGAGAAGTAAAGTTCTCATGAGTCTACTGTAGTTCCCCTCTTGTGTTCCCCCAGGAGCAGGGTGGCTTCATTTGCCTGATTGGGGCATTAGCTCTGAAACTAGTTCCTGAGTTTGGCTGGCCTTTACTGTCATGTATTTATTAATACTATTCTGTTTTGCATGAAATTTGCTTTTGGTTTCATGACCTTACAAGAAAAGACTATCCAATAACACTGATCAAGTGCCATCTTTAAAACAAGTGGAAGTTTGTGAGTGAGCTGAAATAAATGTAAAGTGCTTCCCTAAAGGAGATTTAACAATAGCTGTATAGCACCAAGGTTCAGACAAACGATAGAAAAGTGATGACATTTTAAACTTGGTCTCAGTCTGAAGCATCCCTGTTTTATAAATAAGTCTTCAGACATATTATCTTACTAGTAATAACACCAAAGCCCTGTAGTATGTTTGCACAGCCATGAGTTCCCAGAGAATTTGATCTTAACTTTTGCACGTAGAAATGGAAAAGTCATGTTTCTAAGAGTATTCTCTGTTCTTTCCCCTCGTGTGAGCGTAGGTAAAGGAGTGGGAATAGATACTCAGTCTCTCTTTAATCTCTACTCTAGCCAGGCTGTGAGTGTTATCAATGTGATTTTTGTGATAAGACGTAGTGGTTTCTCCACTTGAAATGATAGCTAGCCTAAGCATTGAAAATCAAGAGTCAGCCACTACAGCATTCTAGAGTATATTATTTAAAAACAGTATTTTTTTTAAGTGTAATGGCATTGTACTTACTGAGTCTGTAGATTGAGATTTTGACTGCCACAACAGCTAGGAGCTTGCCTTTAGTTCAGTTGTTCTCCTGCAACTAGAACAGCAATAAAGAAAGTTGTATTTGTATGATCAGATCCAAGAAACTGGAAACAGGAAGAGAGAAAATTTGTGATTTTAGTTTTAAGGCAGGATTTAATTGCTAACCATTAAATTTCAGTTTTCTGTTCACCCTGCTGCAACTCTGTAGGGTAGAAATCCCTGTAGGCTGGCTGTGATACTGTGATTCCCAGGTAATTTATGCCACTGTGTAAATTGATATATACGTACAAATAAGGGAAATAAAAAAGCCAGGAGTGTGTGCAGGCAGGTAGGAAGGCTGGGAAGAGGTGAAGATAAGATGCACTGTTAGTGCTGTTGGTGAAGGCAAAGCAATTGTCAGGGCTGTGATTCCTGGCTGCGACTGCTGCCTGGGAAATGTGTGTCAACACCACACAAGCTGCTGCGGGGAGGGAGGAGGAGGAGGACGTGCCTCTTTTTATCTCTGCTCCACTTGATGCTGCCGTCTGTGAGATGCCTTTGTCACAAACAGGAGTGCTCATAAGACGTTGTTGTCTACATTGCCTTCTCCCCTCCAACCCAAACAACAACAACATCATCATCCCGTCTCTGGTATGTAGCAGTGAGATTATTTTTTTTTTCTTGCTGCTCTAAGATTTCAGGACGATCTCGCCGCATATTTACTGGATTTGAGGGGTGTTGTTCAAGGGGGAATTCCAGTGTTGCCTCAAAACCAGCAATTTGCAATATCCTGAGTTGACCCTACTGAGTGAATTACATCAGGTCAGAAACATTTTTGTTGCAGGAGCCACAGCAGCCTATTCCTTTCACAGGAATGGTTTCATCTACTGCTCACTGTTAGCTTAATAATCTTTTCCTACTTGAGCTGTCCTTTCTGCCAGTTTATTTTTTTCATGGAATCTCCTGGGGTTTGGCCGTGAGCTGAGAGTGTAAGAGACCACTAAACAAGAGGAAAACCTCCAGAGAGCTTAGCTGAGCAACCCTATTTAAGTAATAAAAAACTCTGTGTTTGATGAGCCAATTACACAGAGCAAACATTTAAAGGACAGAACGCCAAATACTTGTTTGTAAAACTAAGCCTTTATTAGCAGCACTGTTACAATTATAAAGAATATGATCCCTTTCTGAGCCTCCCAGTCTACCTGCATCCCTGTGTTAATTCAGGGCGCTGCTGGATGGGCTTTGTGAATGTTGTGGGACTAATCCCTGTGGTTCCTCGATTATGAGCATGTGCAGAGCAGCCCAAGGTACAGTCGTGCATGTAGAGCGAACACACAGAGACGTGCCTTGCAATGCCATGTTTGTGCATGTGTTCCTACAACTGAGGAGGATACAGGGAGCCTGCCTGCCTTGCTGATTTATCTGATGTGTTCTTGTTTCTGTTTCAGCATTCAGGATAATTCCTTCAACACGACAGCTTTAGCAGAGTAAGTGAACACTTTAAAGATGTCCTTATTTTCACACGAGAACAATGAGCGTAGTTACTGTGAAGAATAATTGTAAGTAGGATGTGAGAAGTCCCAAGCTATGTGTCATATATTTTGATTCAGTCTTCTGTAACCTAAGTATATTATTAATTGTATGGGAAGGATTGCATGAAGCAGCTGCTTTTAAATGCTCTGTGACCATCTAGCAGTGAATTATCTTTTAGGGGTGAATATATGCTTGATGCACATCGTACATGTTTAAATGCATGATTTTCAGTGTAGGATAAACCTCCTGTCAAAATATTGCTCATTTCTGGTACTGAGGATCCTGACAAATACAAGTATGTCAGTTTTCTAAGGACACATGCTCTGTACTTACTACAAGCATCATTAGAAACAAAAAATTGCAAATATTTTGGAAAAAACCCTGTACGTTATTTAGACAGGCCAAGCACCAAATATGTAATTTCTTCATAATCAATTCCATAAACTCATTAGAAGGCCTTTTATACATGTCATGATCATAAGGATATAAATATACATGTTGATTTTTCTTGTTGTTTTACAGAGAGAGCAGAACACAGAGTAAGGGAGAACATTAGGAAGTTAGACAAAGGCTTTAGGAACTATTACAAAAGAAATACTCTTTGTCTTTTTTTAGTCTAAACCACTTCAGTATTACTGCTCCCTGTGTTATTATTTTGCATGCTTTTTATTATTTCAAAAGCTTTTGGGGAAGATTCTCAGCAGTAAGGTGCCAAGCAGTTTTAAGGAGGGAAAAGATTTATAGATTTGTGTGTGCATTAGGTGAGTATAACACTGCTAAAATGCTTGCAGTTTAAAACACCCTAGCTGGACAGTGAGCTCTATGCCTAAGTGTTGTGGGGACAGGACACATTCTGAAAGCAGGCCAAGTTGTAATCATCTGAGCCATCCCTAGGTGTTGTTATCACTACAGGAATAGTAAGATTTCATAGGGATCCAAAGAATTTCCATCTCTTATATTGCCTTGCTTCATTTAATATTTTAACTTAGTCATGGTTTTTGCGTGATTTTGGCAGATATGGGAAGACTGCACAGAAGTTAATAAATCATGGAGTTTTTAGTGGGTTGTTTTATTTTTTTACTTTCCCTTGCTCCTATTAGTCAAGTGATGAATTGTGGGATGCTTCCCCTTCACAGAAAAATAGCCAGATAATAGTACATTTTTCTTATTTTTTTTTTCCTCTTCCCATTTTCTCTGTCCCAAACATCTGTTGTTTGCTGTAGAGATTTCCCTGGAGCAGCCCCCAGGCCTGTCTCACCCCTGAGGTCTCTGGAAACCAAAGGTCTTTCTTAATATTGAGCCAAGTGCCAGGAAGGTATGAAAGCCGAGTGTGTTGGTGCCAGCGCTCCCCCTGGGGGGAGGGAGAGGGGTGCAGACTGAGAGGCAGCAGAATGGCAGAGCTGGGCTTGGCCAGGCATTGCCTGAAGGCTGAATCTCTCCCTCATGTAAGCTGTTGTTGGTTCTGTTTTGGGAGCTTTCATTTTTAATCTTATATTTCCAAATAGGAGTAGAATCATGCTTTTGGCAAGGGAACAATGACATTTGAAAAGCATTGTTTAAATGAACAAACTTGGTTTCTAGAGCTAATTTTCCTAAGTCCTGTTTAGAGCCTGTCCCCAGAGCCCGTTTTTGAGAACTGCTGAGGATACACAATTCTTACTGATTTCAGCACTCGTTGTTTGTGCTGGCCATGCCTGAAAATAGGTTACTTTTATTTAGCAGAAGAAAGAGAGAGCTTGTCATGCAACTTTAGACATCATCATTTAACAATTTCTGTCTTTATCTGTGCCAAAGGCAAAATCAGGGCTTCCTGAATGATACAAAATCAGTGATACAGTACTTTCAGGAGTATTTCTCCAGACAAGGCAAGTGCTTGGGGGTGCGAAGCTTCCATTGAGCCATGGATGCAGCCTGGTTTGGAAGTTGTTCATGTGAACATCTTAAAGGTTAAGTCAGCAAAAGGGAGCAGTTTTCACATTGTTCTGAAATGGCTCCTACGGAAAGGTGAAAATGGAAGTTAAACTAATCTCATTAAACTGGTTTAAACTAACCAAGTTCTTGAATATCACTCTATCTGTTAAATACTGCTAAAGTTGGACAATAAGCTTTACAAGTTACCGGTGAGAGGTGTGTTACTGGTGAACATGTGCATGTCTGTTTTGACATGTGCAGACAGGTGACGTGGACACAAAAGATGCATTTCTTTAGGAAGCCAAGGTAAAAACACTCTGTGTTTTAGTGATGGATATTTTCATTATATCAAGAATTCATCTTTTTAAAGGTCCTGCTATGGTCTTAGCCTCAAACACTGTCTTGTGTGAGTGAGATCCCTGGTTAATAGTTATTTTTAGACAGACAAAAATTTCTGTTTACAGTTTCAGAGTGTGTTGCTTCTGAACTTCCTCACAATCTTTTAAAATTACATGATGGACATGGTGTTCTCTGATTCATTATTGCTTATCTTTCCTATCTACTCCTATTCAGTTACTGGTATACATTTTGCCATGGTCACTTATGTTGCTTATAAATTCTGTCTTGTTTTATGACTTCCATCAGTTGCTGGACACCAGGTTAGGATCTCTGCCTCTCAAGATCACCTTATATACAGCCATGTCAGGAAAGTAACCCCTGAGGCACTTCCCCAGTCAAGGAACATGCACACAAAGACTTGGTGGATGGACCTGTGCTCAGTCATCCATTGTCTCCCCAGAGAGTGTTCCTGATTGCCAAGCTGGTCTTTCAGGATTGAAGGTTGCCCAGTGTGTGGTGACTGTGAGAGGAGGGAACGAGCGAAACCAGTAGCAGAGATGCTTCCTCCCACCTCCTCTTTCTGAGGCACACACAGGAGGGAGAGTTTGTCCTTTCAGGAGGTCCTTGGCCTTTTCTGACTGTGGCTTGGTCCGTGCTGCACAACGCTTCTGGTGGCATTGTACCCTACTCCCAAGTCTGTGCTGGGAGCTCTGTCCAACCAGCTCTCACCTTGGCACTGTCTCCTCACAGTGAGGGGATGAGGAGATTTCCTTTCTTTTTCTCCCTGTGAAATATTCCATCATGTTGTCCATGCAGGTTTCTGGTTCCTTTCACATCAGGCTTCCTTCTTCATACCCCCAGTACATCCCACACTCACACCTTGCCGGTGCCAGGCACCCCTAAGGTAGTCAGTGACAGACCAGAGGGAAAGGTGTGATTGGCATCCAGAGGCAAAGTAAACCCGATTTCTAAAGTGAATTTATCCATTTCATACATCAACCCTTGTCTTCTATCCATCATCCCACTTTGCCTTACAGGGAGAACTGCACTCATTATTGAAGCAATAGTGTGTGCTTAGGGGGGATCTGCAACTGCAGTTCTGTGTTCCAGTTGCAAGCAGCAAATGCTTTCATCCATATGCTGATGTATTCAGGAAGTATAAACACTCGAGTGTCCCTTTAAATATTTTCTGCTGCAGTCTGACTTTTGATATAGATACCAGCAGAAGACTGGTGGGAAAGAGGAATGTATTAAAAACCTTGCCATCAAATTGCAATGCAGAGCTATGAACATATCACTTAATGTGCTCTGTTCTAATGTTGTTTAGCATATTTATCCAGACTTCTCTTTTGATTAGACAGCCTTAGAACAATTCTGTTGTTTGTATGTCAACGGGGTGTAATTGATTACAATTCCTCAGGCATATTAAAGAATTTTGCTTCTTTAAGATTTTTCTAAGTTCACTTTTTTCCAGACTTAATGATCACTTTATAACTTAGTTGGGGACTCTTTGTCCTGCTGCACAAAGAGTGACTGCTTTATGATAGTTAATCTTTTTGTGAGTTTACAAGAAAAGCACCCTTAGCTAATTGTATCTAATTATTTTTGGTTTTAAACTGAAGTATACTATAAGCAATTAATGTACAGAATTTCTTGTAATTTTCCTATATTTTTATAGTAACATCTGAATTCCCTGTAATTACTGTCATATGTCTGAAAATGATATACCGAATTGTGCACACTTCATCTCTCAAATCCTCTTCTTCCTCTGAGATTTAGACTATCATGGAGCAGCTATACCATTAAAGGACTCTAACTAAGGTGTGAGAAGATGAAATGTGTTTATCATTTGAGCTGCACTGTCATCTTATTAAAAGCTGAATTTCTGCAGGTGGCAGAAAGTCAGCAATTATCCTGTATTCACTTTCAAGGTGTGACGGGGATTCAGACTCTGTACATGAAGATCAAGCAGGCAGTTCCAGTTCCAGGTATTCTGCTCTGTCTCAAGTCCATTGGCAGCAAATGGAGGTGCCAGGGTGCTTCTGTTAAAGTATTAGAAAGAAATATTTATTCTCAAGGGAAGGCAGAATTTCTGGAGTATTACCTGCCAAGTCTGTTAATATTTCTGGGAAATGCGTATTTGTCTTGTATACTTTTGTGCAATCAATATTAAGATTAATTACTGTTGTTATTGTATAATTATATATATATTATGGTCTGTATTCTTAACTTCACATTGTATTACTGTCATGCACATGCAGCTCTGGTGCTAATAATAATTTTACTGTACTGCAGCTTGTTCAAAGTAGAACTAAAAGCAGACTTTTGCAACTGTGCAAGGATATGCTCATCGATGTGTGTCTCTATGAAAAAAAAAAATCCTTCAAATTGCAATTTAACTGAAGTATTCTTGAGGCATATCTCTCTCATGGCTATGTTAGTATATGTTGATTGCTAGAGTGTGCAACTTAACCTTTCAGAAAGACTTTTATATCAGATCATACCTTAAAATTAGCAGCACTTGTGCACGTTGTTGAAATGCCCGGGGGCTATAAAGCACCCTACGCTGTAACTATAACAACTGCCTTGGAGCACACTTGCAGAAGGCATGGGCAGCAATGGTGTTCAACTCCACAGGCACCCTGCAAGCATCCATCTGGATGGTGATGGGCCACAGATGGAAAGCGAGTTTGGCAGCTCAAAATCCTTAGGAGAAAACATTGAACTAGAAAGTTATGCTTTCTAAAGAAAAAAAATTCTCAGTGGGATTTAATTCAGTAGACCTTGACTCCATCAGTTGTGAAAGTTTCACACCAGGAGAGAGGTAACTTCTTAGCTAACCTGTAGGATTTTAGCAGCTGAAACTAACAACTGAAATTCCACCTGCAAGCCAAGCTGCAGCCAGGCATTTTGGAGCAGTAATGCTGACCTGCTCATCCTGCCAGCTAATCAGGCAACCCTGCACCCTGCATTGCGGTAACCTTCCCAACGGTGCCAGGGAGGCACTCCCAGGGGAAGGCATTAGACCAGGCTGAGGTTGGAGTGACTGGGTGTGGATAAGACTGGCGACCTCTTCTTGGGGCAGCCTGCACATTGTAGGCTGGGTGGAGATGGAAAGTGTCTGTCCCAGATTCAGTGGTTACCCGAGCATCTGTGACTAATAGTGTCTGTTTGCAGCACCAGGTGTGTGCTGTTACATAGGAGGATGTTTTCTCCAAACTGGGAGGACGTGATACTTGTCCCTTCCACCCAAACACATCTCTGGCTGTTCAGCCCCTCTTTTGAATGGCTGCCTCCTTCACTTTGTCCAGAAGTTCTCAAAACCAGAGACTGTCAGAAGGGAAGTGAGACTGTAGAGAAGAACTATTGTGTGTATATATATAATGACATTTTTGTGACATTATAACTTACTGAATCATTGGGTGGGAAGAGGTCTTCTGCATGAAAGAGCTTCAGATTTTATTTGGGGAATGTGGAGTAAGGGCTGAAGGCAAAGAGTGCCTCTAAAATTGGTCTTATATATAAGTACCTCCACCGTTGAATGTGTAATAATGCTAACAGTAGTTTAGGTTCACATTACTAACATATGCAGTGTTTGATGTGTAGACCACTCAACTTAGTAAAAGTTGAATATGCCATGAATAGCTAAGAACTTGTTACTCTTTTTCTCCATAATGTTTTGACAGGTGTCTGAAATCCTGCCTGGTACATTTCAATTTTGTTTTCTTACAGAGATGATGATAACAAAGAAAATTATCCGGACAACGCTGCTGTCTTAGAGGAAAGGCAGCTGCCTTTGCAAGACACTCAGCAGCACAAGCAGCAGGCTGTGATTGACTACTCTCTAAAGCCTGAAATGGGCAACTTAAAGCTGAGGAAACCTAAGCCCATTGCAAAGCTGGAAAATGGAAAAAGCCACGAGGAAAGTCAGGTAAAGAACCAAACACAGCAGGAGTAGGTTTGTGGCATGGTGTCTGAGCAAACATAACTTTTGAAACACAAAGTGGGACCCCCTGGTAATTCATGACGTGATTGAGACCCCACAATAATCTACACTGATTTTTAGGGAGCTGCCGTCCTGGAACCCTCCTGTAACAACAGGCAATTTCTTTCAACCAGGGAATTGCAGAGACGGCTGTGCTGCTACTGCTGTCAGAAGTGAGTGGAGAGCATAGCTGAAGATAGCTCTCTGGATTTTCTGTGTTTCCTTGCACCAAATATAAGAAACTTGATAGTGGCAGCATTTGATTAGACATTTTTTGTTTTGTTTATTTGATCAAGGATCTCTTGTGCTGATATTTTGGCTGCCAACAGGGACATTTAATACTTTCCCTTTATCTTAATTACTGTTTGTCTCATCTCTAAGTAATAAGCCTATTCCAGTGCAGATTCTGGTAGATGAGCTCTTTCCTTCTGCCTTCCTGGGTTGAGTTGTGGGGAGCAGAACTATGACTTTTCTAAAGGGTATAAAAGAAGGTTAAAAATGAAGAAGTTTCTGCTGCTGTATGTGGAGGTATATTTGCTGTGCCAGCTCTTGAGCTACCACCTCTCAGCAGCTGCTGATAATGCACGTGTTCTTCCCCCAGTGCTTCCAAAGTCATGTCTGATGCACAGTGTAAGACAGAGAGCTCTGGTGCAGATTTAACTCCTCAGCTAGAAATATTCTCATGTCCAGGAGAGTGAATATTAATGTTGAGAGATTTGTTGGTCTGCAGTAGGTACAAGGCCTGAGAGCTGTAAATACAGGTGTCTGTATTTACATATCTTCTTTGATGTATAATGTATTTGGCTACATTTGGTCTCTCCTCCCTTCTTGTTTGTGGATAGAAACTTGCAGAGCACTTTCTAAAGTTCTTCAAACCCATCATAAAGTAGGAATTAGTCTGGACCATATTTTCAAGTTTAGAATGGGATTTCATAATTTTGGACAGAATGTCTTGCCTTTTAAGTGAGAACTATTCTTTTGAATCCCAACAGGAAAAGGAAAAGCAAATGGCATCCCAGTGGGGTATTATCACAGTCTCTTATGGAAGAAATCTCAAGCTCTTGCCCTAATCTTCTTGCATGTTCTTCTGGAGCTCATTCCAGAGATAAGCAATAACTGGTTTTTTTGCAACCATATTGCATTACTAGGAAATATTATTTAGATTGCAGGGACATGAGGTGTGTGTTTATCAACTGAAAAGAAGAATTATGGGAATTTTGCCCTATGAAGAGCAAGCAGAGGCACATCAGGAAGAGGAGTCATGAAGGACTTGTAAACAGGGCAAGATCCGTCTCGTAGATCATATGCTGTTCTTTCAGCTACTTCCAAGCCCCGAATTTGCTTGCTTTCTGCTTATCTCCTGCCTGTGTCTCTCACCCAAAGAAAGCCAACAGAGCACAGATTTGCTGCTCCGTAGTATTTTACGTGGCCTGAAGTGGTTAACTAAAAATATTGATATTCTTTCCTGGGAGATTTTTTGAGCATATAATTAGTCTGCCATAAAATGCCAGTGCAACTTAGGTATGCAGCCTCTGGAAGGAAAAACAGTGTCAGGCAGATAATTTTAATATAATTCAGGGGCTTGAATTAGGAAAGATAAAAGTGGTCCTGGCCCCCATGCTACCTCTTGCTCCCATCTCTGCCGTATTGGAAGACATAAGATGTGTAGGCACTCTGATTTATGGAAGTACTTGAAGATGAGAGTAGTGTAGAGCTCTGAGTGTAATATGCAACATAAACACAAAGCAAACATCCCTCCATGGCAGGAGCTCCACTTGTTCATAGTGGGAATTGTATCCTAGTACCATGAAAGACTTTTTGATGGATATTCTATAAATAAACTGAGTTCAGTGGTGTGTACTGTTGAGGAAAGAGTTTGCCTCTGGGAATAGATTGCAGAAGTAAGCTGTTTTGGAGAATGCATCTACCAGACCTTTCATTTTGCTCAGCCTTTATTTTCAATTAGTAAGTATGCACCTGCTCCTTGACCCTGAGTGCTTGCTCGCTGCATCTTCAGCTACCTCAGGGGCTTCTGTTCTTAAGGAAGGGAGCATCTGGCTTCATCAACAGTGCCCGTGAAAAACAAGATTCTTCTTGCAGAAGAGCCCTGAGAAGGGTTTGTTTCTGTGTGTGGGTTCTGCTTGGGATCCTTGGTGTGCTGTGACCTCCCAAGCCCTATCGCAGCAGCCTGTGTTAACAGCCCTAGTTGGGAACTGGTAGCAATTGCTTCTCTCCATTTTTGAAGCTGAAAGCAAAGTGCTGCTGTGTTGTTTCTAGTGGCTGTTGTTCATGTGTATATGGCAGATTTTTATTATTAGAAGTGGGCCAGGCTGATGCTTTGAAACACTGTCCAACTGCATGTACCTTCCCTTTGATGACACATCTTGCCACCAAGCCACTCCATGGGATAAATGATGTACTTACAAGCATCTGAAGTCAAGCTGGCAAACAGCACTTTCTGAGTATGTGCATTTATGAAAGAAAAGCGTGATGCACTGCACATTTTGATGAAGCAGTTAATCTTTGATTTCCTGAGTTTATTGATAGAGTGTTTCTTCAACAGTCTCCTCACTTCCCCAGCCTGACTCCTCTGTGACATCAGAAACAATGACGATATTGCAGTGATGCTATCTCTTTTAAAGGTGTTGCTCTGATAAGCCAATGAAGTGGTTGCTCCTGTGTGTTATAAGTCCATGAGATGGTTTTTTTCCAGAGACTTGTCCCTTTAAAATTAGAATAGGCCATTGGGAGATAAGTAGGTTTGCTGCATGTGTTGGAAGGATTAAAGCCTGTTTGGATGGGAACCATTTCTTTGTGCCTTTCTAGTAGAGAGAATCCAAGGGATTTCCACTGTAGGAAGGTCATTGAGAGGGAACAGACCACTGTGATCAGGTAGAGGAAAGGTTCCCAACTCGGGGATTTTGAGCTTCACAAGGCTCTCAGAAGGGTGATTCCCATGCCTCTGATTCTTTTGGCACAAGTATAGTACTGTGGTCATGTATGCTAGGTCTTCATGAAGAAAAGGTTATTAAATTTACACCGATGATTAACAAAATCAAGGGTAATAAAGGGGCAGTATCAGATGACTTGACCACTTCTCAGATGATAAAATGTCACTGGAGTAAAGTTGTACTTTGCATGTTGTGTGCAGTTATTTCTCTGGGGGCAGGAGCTGGGCATGGAGGCAGCTGTAACCTTTCCAAACAAAGTATGGGGGGAGAGAGGCAGGCTGCTGGAATGTGATTACACTGCTGCACTCCAGCTATTTGGTTTCATCTTTCCTGTGGTTTCATGAGCTTCTTTAGCAATTCTGCAACATTAATCTATAGAAAATCAAATTAATTAGGATTTATTTGTCTTCAAGAGGTGAGAAGGCATATGCCCAGAACATACTCCAGGGAGTCAGTGTGAGAACAAATGGTGAGGAAGAGAAAGTCTGCTTTCCTTGCCCAATCCTTTCTCCTGTCACTCACATTTGATGCCCAATCGTGAATATAGATTATTAAATGAGTCATCCTCAAATTCCTTACTGATACTGAGATATCTTTATAAAATGTCACTAAACATGCTAGCTAATAGGTAGAAACAGTAAAAGTTCAGTTTTAAAGTCTTACTATCAAAGTAAATGACTAGAGAAATGAAGTGGTAGCTTGACAATCAATGCTTGGAGTTGGAAATTCTGAAGACTTTTGTGTGAAATTTTCTATTTTGAGTAGAAATGAAGGGGCAAATTGCTTGGATGTCAAACAACTTCCAATAACTTGACATTAAAATTGTGATTCTATGTGCACAGGATTCAAAAAACCAGAGCTGTTGTTGACACATCAGCTACACAAACACATGAATGTGTCAGGCAGCCTGCAAGTTCTGCTCCAGTTTCCAGGTATACTCTGTTTAGGTTTTAGCCATAACTCCCACCACGCATTAAGTCCATTAAATGTACCTGCTTATTTTCTTGTATGGACTGGCACTTTCAGGAGGTGTAGGAGGCACTTCTGCTCAGGACTCCAGTCCTGGCTATTTTCTCGACATAGCACCACGAAGTATTCAGGGCTGTGGTCCCAAGTGCTGCTACAATATTTGCAGGGTGTTTGCATTTGCAGAGAGGTGGAAGTGTTTATGTGTTGAATAAAGCCTATGAAGGATGCAAGGCACTTTCTGGAGTTCAAACACAGATTAAGCTGCTCTGTAATCACAGCAAAGTATGGCTGTACTGTAATTCAGGTGCTCTGACAGAGATGGGTTATGACAGGCTGTGATTTTTTTCAGGGAATTAGATTTAAAAACAAGTTTAGCTTGTGAAACAAAAGTTTATTTATCTCAACATGTGTGGATCCATGATGGTAATTTTTGGCTGCTTCCAAAACTACATAGTATTTTGTGTACAAAGCAAATGTATGGTAGTGATTATGCAGCGCTGTGACTTCTCAGCAATGCCTGGAGGTTCTCCTCTTCACAGACTGCTTACCAGATGCAACTTCATAGCAGAAGCTTCACCCTTTTTAGTGGAAAAGAAACAAAAATTAAATAGAAGACAGTACTCCACTGTTGGATGCCTTTGACACATCAGGAATGGATTTTACTGCTCTTTAGAAATAGAGGTTCCATTAAGGGTGTTTCCCTAGGGTTACTCATTAACACCCTAATAACATAACTTATGAGCAGTAACAAAGACATGAAAAAGAAAAAAAGAAAAGAAATTAACAACCCCAAACCACCCAAGTCCTCAAACATCAAGTCTGCAAGTGTTTATTGCCAGCATATAGTCTTGTCCTTAGCTTTCCCTTTCATCTAGCAGAAAGCATCTTGAATTGCCATTTCTCTGTGCCCGTTGAGTTCCCATGCAAACAGTCCTACCCAAACTTCTGACTTTCGTGCCTCCAACTAACACCACTTACGTATCTAATAACCAGAAAATGGGTTACAGACTGCTTTGGTTTCAAAAACTGTTTTCCAGTGAAAGAACATACTACTTTGTTTTAGAACCTTTCCTAGTCTGTTTTCCACATGTTTCCAGATTACTACAAAAAAAAAAAAAAAAAAAAGTCAAAGATCCACAATCAGCATCAAGTCTCGTGGAGCAATTTTTTTTCTTAAAGCAAAATATTCAGCTAAGCCTGATTGATACTGACAAGGCACATTAAAATTTCTTTTGCTGTTCTTTGTGCAGGAGCTGGAATGTGCATTGCCAGGCCTCTCAGAGTGGCAGGGTAAGGCTGGGTCCTCAGCTAATGACTCTGCACAGAATGTGGCTCTGAGATGCCAAGAAGCAGTTGTGAGAATTCAGCCAAGGTAAGCCTCAGGATCAGACAGCACATTCTACTTCTGATTAACTGTAGGAAAGGCTAATTTATTTGCTGCCTTTTGTATAAAATATTCAGACTCCTGGCTCTCATTGGCAGTTGTATTCTATATTTATATAGCTAGGGCTGTTTGCGGGAAGTGAAAGAGATAAAGATGAGAATGCAAATAATCATTCTTTAAACCCCTTATATTTCAAGCAGAAAGAACATCCTCAGTTCAGAAACTTGAGTTCCTCTGTGCCAAGTTCCTAAGTTATCTTGCCATTTCTTTCCCCCTCAGTGCTGAATTGCCTCACTCTTTCTTAGAGGTGTATTCTCATTGTGAAATGGGAATGGGAACCTGCATCTTTTAGCATGGGTGTACATTTATGTATAGTTTAGACTCTGGGTGTTGAGGCAACTGTGCTTGTTCCAGTGCTGGGAAGCAGAAAGAGTGTTCTGGTCAGGCATTACAAAATCTTGGTGGCAGGTAATTCAGCTGATGATGAAGCAGCTCAGCTCTGGTAACTATTGAAGTCACAGTTTCTACTCTAATCTTTCGTGGCTGTGCTCCTCCTCTGATCTTTCATGGCTGTGCCAAAGCCTAAGACTGCATGAATAAAACAGCACCTACAGCAAAGTTGCCCTGTCCGCCTCAACACTTAGGCCTTTTTAGTTTGCCTGGTATTAAAGCATTGTTCAGCATGCTATTTGTTCCTTCTTAACAGCAGGGTAGCTCCTTAGAAAGCCTGCTATCCACAAGAGATATATCTATTAAATAACGGTACCTGGATTTACCATCCTAAGAACTGTTAAAGCACAGTGATCAAATCTCAGCTTTGGCCATGTTTTAGTTTGCTTATGTTCTGGGGGGGGGGAAAAAAAAAAAAAGGAAGTGATTTCCTCCTAAGGAACTTTAAACATGGAGTAAACAAGCATTAACTTGGTCCCTGGCCTCACACACACTCTATTTACTCTGTCTTAACTGTCCTTGGAAAAGACACTTTCAACACCCAGCTGGGGCAGGGGACTTTGAATTACACATGCTGAAGTTACCACTTTCAGTTTGAGGCTCACCATCAGCTTGCCCCACCCCTCTGCTGTGAGCCAACTTTGGTAGGGCGACAGCAGTTAAATGTCCCTGTCTCAGCTCACACGGATCGCTGGCTGCTGCTTCAGGATCACAGCACTGACTCCTGCAACAGGCTGTGGAACTGCTGCCAGGGAATGATGCCTTGCCTTGTTTTCTGCCTTCTCTGCTGTGGACATGGCAAAGGTTAAGCATTCAGTTTTGGCAGCGGGCAGCAATCATAGCTGGATTTGGACAGAACACATCTGCTATCCCCACGAAGTCTGAGTTTCACTATCTTCCACTGTTTTTGCTAGGTTACTGGTAAAATCAGCCATAATTTGGAACGCTACATCTGTCTAGGCCCTAACTCATAGACTAAAAGCGCTCTGATTTTTAGGAGGAGATGGGCACACTGCTGCAGAGGTGCCCCTGGGCAGGCTCTCTTGTGTATCAGAGGTGTGGGGGGAGAATAGGAGAAGAAGGATGTTTTTCTGTCTCTTACAAAGGGGCAAAGTTGATTGTTTCTAGTGCAGCTTGTTGTTACTCCTGCTTTAACTTAGTTTCTGCAGATTGCTATAGATCTGTCATTAGTCTCATGGGAGTTTAAAAGTCTAAATACCTCTGAACTCTACAGAGTTTTGTAAGAAATGCGTGGGCCGGCTAAAAACAGGATAGTTTTAATTTACCTAAATACGGATTAAAAACTACTGAGATATGATAAGCTTTTCTGTAGAGCCCCTGTTAAGCAGAGAAATCTAAATTCAAGGTAGTCTAAGAAGGGATGCTCATAAACAGGTATTTGACAGAGAAGAACAGGAAATGTAAGAGCAACAATCCACAAAAATAAGACTTACAAGCATATATGTGTGGATTGTTTTTTGAGGCAGTACTTTCATTTTATGATAACCACTGAAACAGTAAAGGGAAGGGTTTTGTGGGATTTGAGGGAAATGGAAGAATAGACTTGATGAAGAAGTTTGCAATGAGAAGAATGGGGAATACTGTCTTTCTCTTGGCTGAGCTGTACCTGGCCTGTGAATCAAGGATTTTGGTTTCAAGAGGTGTTTATCATGCATGATTCATGAACATCAGGATCAATTTAGTATATGAAATGCCATCTGCATAGAAGGAAACCTTTACATTTTATTCCCAGAACATGAATTTCTAATATTATTTCCAGTGATTACAGTGAATACTGCTGTGGTCAATGTGTGTTGCTGAGTTTGGATAAGAGTGTAATATAATCTGCACCTTTGCTAGATAAAAGTTATATGCAGGTCCTGGGAACAAATAAAGAGAATTGCCTTTTTTTTTTTTGACAGAGAGTAGGAAAGCCAGTATGGAACAATACATATGATTGCAAAAAGCTGCTCTTGCCAATTGCCTTCTCAAAGGCAATCAGCAAAACTGGCGTGGATTGCAAGCTGTGTGCAGCTACATGACCAGAGGATGGTGTTTTCCTCAGCTGCCTGTTACACACAGAGGAGGCTGAAGCAAGGCACCCCTGGGCAGCGGGGAGGGTCAGTGCTCCAGGGAAGGCTGCCTTCCAACTCTGTGTGGGAATTACACTTTAGGGTTAAGTTTTCTGCCAAAGAGAATTCTTGAAAGTTCCCTATCTTCCCCATTCCCCAAATAAAATGGGAAGGGTGTGGTTTCATTTAACAGGACTCAGCTGGTCCCAGGGCTGGTCCCTAATTTCTGCAGAGGCTGTAGGGTGGCAGTTGCTGTCAGACCTGTGACTGCTCTCCAGGAAAATTGGAAACTCTGGTAGCCTGGGGCTGCCCTTGATCTTGGGTTCAGCCAGTCTCCCAGGGTTTCTGTGACCCTGAGGGAGGCCAAGCTCTAGCAAGGCTTTTGGTATTTAAGCTTTCAAGGCAAGTATCTTTTGAGAGTGCAGTTCAAGAACTTGTTTAGTTTCCAGGTTTTCTGCTGAACAGCTACAACTTAACGGTGAGTGGGAGGGAGCAGGGAAGTGCAGAAGTGCTGGTGTCCCTGTGCCATATGGCACACCTGCACGGGTGAGGCAGAGTTTGTGAGGCTGCATTCCCTCACCTGTACAGGCAACCAAGTGAGCAAGGAGAAAGCTGGGAAATAACTGACCAGTTCCTAAAAACAGTTTCTTCAGAAATCCTGGTATTAAAATATTGGCATTTACGGTGTCAGTGAAGCTTCTTGTACCAAGGCATTGAAAAATCTCTGAGAAAGCTTTTGAGTTCCAATACAGTTCAAGGAAAAAAAAAAAAAAGGAAAAAGAGGGGATGGGGAGAAGATACAGGAGCAAGAAAAGAATAGCATCTTACTGTAGCCCGAGTAAGGACTGCTCCTGGTGAGTAGGAGAGGCTTTCATAGTAAGAAAAACAAGTGCTGGCTGTATTATGTAAGGTCTGTGATTGATGAGACAGGCACTGTTACACTGGCTCTCTGACTGCTTATTCCAGCATCCAGGGACTGCCCAGAGGGTAGCCTTGGGCCCTTGATGTTTTGTTTTTTGTTTTTTTTCCTCTCATTTTTCTGTCTTTTTGAATTTCATAATGCTTTTTGCCATTTGTGGAGCTCTCAGAAAGAGAGTGGGTTCTGCTGTTCTGTGAACCTGTGTGAGGCAGTCTCTGGAGAGGCTGAATCATCCCCTGACATGGTACTGAGGTGCTCTTCACCTTGTGGGCCACCCTCATGGTGGGAAGGGTAGAACTGAATCCTAGACTGGAGACAGGGAAGGAGTATTGGGCCAGGAGAGACTGAAAGTGAATCTGGAGAACAAGTTTCATCCCACAGAACATGGTGTGGTTGGCCGGGCAGGACTTATCCTGGCATCAACAATGCCAAGATATCGAGCACATGCGGTGTTGGGGTGCATAAAACCAGAAATCCCCTCTAGAGCGGGCTAGTGGGATCCAGAGCTGAACTGGAGTGATATTTTCAGACTACAGGATGTTGTTCCTTTCTGGGTTCCATCTGGGAAATGTGATGTGAATTTGCTGAGGTTATCCTCAAACATTTTTCCTAGTTTTTTTAAATTATGTGGGTTTATTTGAATTTTGTGGAAGTTTAGAAGTGATGTCATGCATAATTCAAAAATTCACGTGTTCTGGTCTGTTTTTCAAACAGCACACTGCTCATGCAAATTGATCTTCCCCTTGAAGTCTGGTAGAAGCTCTGTTATGGTAATTAGTATTTAGATTTTTTTTTTTTTTGTTATATCCACAAGCTTCAAATGTACCTATTACTTACTGCAGCTTCAAATGTACCTATTACTTACTGCATCTTTGCCATCTCTGTCATGAAGAACAGGATAGTTCTGCCAAAGCCAGAGTCTATAAGGGAGAGACCAGGCCTTTCATGTTTTATAAAGAACCATAAAGTGTATATTTGAGTAGGAGCCACAGAGAGAATTTAATTTTTGTGATTTTTACATGATGCAAATTGTACAAAATAAGGGTGCCTGCAATTATTCAAAATTTTAGTTAAGGCCTGAAATAATTTTAATGTACTTACCACAGATGGAAAACTAGGGCTTGTTCCTACTGCTTTTGAAGTTGATGGATATTCTGTGATTGACTTTTAATGAGGGTAGGACCCAACCCATAGTTATTAAACTGTAATCCCTGTGTTGCCTGGTGACAATCAAAAATAAAAGAGAGAAAACCTGCGTTTGCCTAGCAGAGCAATTATTCTTGGTGAAAATGAAAAAGAACACCTCAAAACTCTCTGGATAGAGTTCAATCAGCTCAGTACACACATATGACTGTTCATGTGAATGCTCTTCACGCAAAAATAGTTACCTTTATGATTTCAGTATCTCCAGAATCCAAAGAATACAAAACTAAGAGCATCTTATTCCAGTATTTTTAGTGGAAAAGAAACAGTTAAATGCATGACTAAATGCATCCCTAAAACAGCAGAGAGGAGCATCTACCTGAATGACAGAGAAATGGTACTTCATGGCTGCTGTAAACCCTTTACTCTCCAGAGTGCAAGACTCATGAGTGGTACAGTTGTGACTTATGCAGGACTTTAGATAGTGCCTGTATGAACTGCTGCTGGCATACAGGTTTCGTTTTGGTTTGATTTGAGGTTTTTAAAGTTTAGGTTTTTTTTTTCTTTTTCTTTGTTTTAATTAGAGTTCACATTTGCTGTTTTATGCACCTTGAAAGGAGTAATCCAAACGAATACCAGAGGTGCACAAATATGGCATGTGTCCTTTTCATCCTTTCCTTTATGTCTAGCTTTAGTCCAATGCAATAAATAACTCTAAATATTTTTTCCTCATTAGTGAATGAGTTCTTCAGCTGTTTGTAGCCTCGCATCAACGTGAATGAGAGAGAGGTGGTACTTCAGAGATGCTGTAAACCTTTTATTCTCCAGAGTGCAAGCCTTGCAGGTCCTTACATGTTATTAAAGCAACCTACAAATATTTCACTCTTTCCTGTTAAATTAGTCCTGCTGCTGTCCCCATGTTTTTCTCTGTTTTCTTTAACTCTTTTCTGCTGTCTCATACTGTCCTCTCTGCTGGCTAAGACCAGGGCTTTGGTTGTTAGGCATTAATCTTTTTGCATCTGTAATTTCATTTTCATTCTGTTTTCCTTACATTATGGAGGCATTCGCTATTCATTTTCATGTGAGATTGCAGAAAGAATGTATATATGGAGAGCTACATAGCAGTGTGGATAGGTGCTTGTTCAGCAGTCAGCCAAGGCACCCTGCTGCTGAAGTGCTGTCAGGAATCACTCACATCTGATCATGTACCTGTGTATCTGGAGGGAGGTGCAGGCTGACTGGGCTGTGAGACCTCCCATTGTGGTGCTTCGTGAACCCTCCCCAAAATGACTCATTTTTGTTCCTATGTGAATTGCACACCCCTGGTGTAGCTATCTAGTGCGTCTGTTTTGGTAAGGGAAGTGGCATATCCATCACTTCAGTCTTTAAATGTCTCACAAAGCCATGAAGAACTACAACAAACATCTACAAATCTGTCTGTACTGGTTTTGAGGTCTCTAGAGACTTTTACAACTATTTGTTTTTGCAGGGAGGATTCTGAGCAAGGAAAAATAGGAATATTTTCTCCAAAGGAATCTGGGTTTTGTATTGGGTTTAATCACGTCTGTGAAGGAGTCTCACAGGGGCCAGCAAACAATGTCACCTTTTCAGCACTGATAAGTCTCATTCTCTGAGACAGCTGCAGTTTTCTTGCTCCCGCTTGGGATACACACCCATGTTAGGCTTTGAAGTCACATGTGGAGAAAGACAGAGCTGTGGGATGAGGCTCCTCAGGTTGCTCGCTTAGCCTCTGGGAGGTTTTTCCCAGACTTCAGTTTGATTCCTTGGTGGATTGAATTGCTAACTAGTCCTGAAGCCAGTAGGTGTGTGGAGCCTTAGGCCAGGACCACATCTGGCTGGGTGGGGCACAGCTGCCTCATTAGCCTTAGTCAGAGGGAAGAAATTTCCCCCTTACCAGTTCAGGGCCTTCCTTTCCTATTTCCACGTGGAGAAGCAGCAACACACTGAAAGAAAACCAAAGGTATGGACATCTCTGACGGCTGCAAAGTGACACTCCTTAGAAAATGTGGATGTCTCTCTCACAGAATTTCCACGCACTGGGGTTTTAGAGAAGCTTTAAAACAGAGATTAAGCTGAAAATTGAAGATTGGGAGCCAGAAATGTCATCAAATTTCAATATGGAAAGATTAATTCTTTATGACTGATACAGGAGTGCTCTTGTTCCTGATTTAAAGCATGTGGGACAAATTGTGCTTAGATTTAAGCATGTTTGAGCTTTTTCTTGGCTTTAACCCTATTAGTTCACCAAGACACAGAACTGATCATGTTTCTGTAGAACTTTTACTGCATGACAAAATGAGCCCCCATTTTAATGTCATAGTTATGCAGACTTCATTCACAGTTTAGAAGTATTAGTTAATATTACAGTCAAATCACAGTTGTTTTGAACGCGTTGTAAAATACAGATGTAACTTTCATAGAAATGCTATTTTTTTTGATAAAACAAACTGAATTGGGAACTTGTTACTTATGTAAAGTCATGATAAAGGTTTGAAATATTTGCAGCACAGATAAGCAATATATTGAGTAAAAATTCTTATTTTGTTTTGTAGAACAGATCAGAACACGAGCATTTCACCAAAAGAAGCAACCGATCAATTTAACAGCGCAAATGAGGTAAACTTAGCCACGAGTTGAAATACGATGTTATAAGTTTTGAATACATCTTTGGATTTTGTTAATGTTGGAGTCTTGGAATAATGTAGTTGCTTGATAATCTTAGGTTGGCTTTTTTAGTGAATCTTTCCAGTTGTGTTATTGGAGAAAATTTTAAAAATGTGATATCAGACTGCTATAATAATAGTTTAAATGCCAGAAGCAAGAGGTTTAAAAAAATATTTTAAACCAACTTTAGGTTGCTTTCTGGTTGTGCTCAGGAAAGAAACACTTGATATTGACTGTGTGAAATGCCATCTTTCAAGAACATTTGATTTTTTTCCTCATATTACAGCTCAAAAACGTTCATCTGCTAAATATGTTTTGTTTAAAAATAAGGATTTCTCAAGGTTGCTACATCCCACATAAATAAACTATGAACAGTTCAAGGTAGTCTAAAAGGTACTCTGGTTGTTAGATGGGAGGAGGGCAGAGTTGAGGAGGGAAAGCAAGGAAAGCCCAGTAACACCTGTGACACTTGAAACAAGCTGTTTTCACAGGGATTATGCCAGAAGCACCGTGTGAGTAGAGCACAAAAAAGCTGTTTGTGTGATCATGGCAGACAGTGGATGAGCCTGGACTAGGTCCTAACCATCAGCAATATACTAGGCAGGGTGCAGGAGTAAAACCCAGCCTTGCAGTTATGCAAAGTGGGAAACCTTATAAAGGTCTCCCACAGCCCGGGGTATCTGCACAGAACACACTTACACACTGCAGCAATACTGGAACCTAATGATACGGACCTAAACAAGGAGCAGACAGCATTTTTAGGGCAAACCAAGACAAGGGAATAGCAGAAGCAGCAGGAAAAGAGAGCTGGGGTGAAGAGAAGTCCATTCTTGTTAAATTGTGGAAAAGACAGCTTTGTTTCCATAATGAGCCAGAGAACATCTATGTCTATTAATAGATGCCTGACTTTCATTAGGGGAAAACCACAATGTGCCCTTTTAAAGGAATTCAGACTTAATCTTCTCCCTGCAATGAATTGTTTCCTTTGCATTTGTGTCACTGTTGTGTGCAGCTCACTGTTGAAAATCTCAATGCTAACAAGACAGGCTCGCTCAATGAGCAATCTAAGGGAGTACACTCGGCCTCTGTCAAACCACTAAATGCCCTGGGGGAAATCATTAAGTTATTGTTTCTTTTGAGAAGCCCCACTGCAAATATTCACTAAAGCTTCCACTTGAAAGCTTCCATTTAAAATGCTTGCAAAGGATTGTTTTAAGGTTAAGATAAAATATGATGATAAATAAATCAGTGTAAGATATTAAAACAGATGGTTAGATCAGAAATTAAAATCAGTTGTTAATAATGAATGAAGGATGAGCAAGGGTTACAATGTGGTGCTTTCTTTTGCAAAATCTTAGATTTTATTGTGTCTCAGATCTCCCGCAAACCCAAACGGACATGTGTCATAAAAAAAAATTAATTCTCTTCTAGGATTAGAGAAAATGGTGTCTCTCTTCACTGCTCGCCCGTGGCAGTATGCAGACCCAGGGCATATCTTGTTCTATCTTATTGTTGCTTGTTCGTTCCCCGTTAAGGAAGTTCTGAATTGAAAATGTCATATGCCTCAAGACACAAATATTGCCATAACAGGTACTGCAGAGATTTATTTATGGTCACATAAAATATGCCTATCTTATTTTAACCTCAACTCTCAGAATTAAAAAGTTGTTCCAGTGTGACATATAAAAGCATTAATTTCCTTCGAGTGAAGAAACTGAACAGGTTGAAATTTGCTCAGTTTCTTTTCTATATGAATCTCTTCAAAGGCCATTAAATGCTGAAAGCTTGGATTATTCTCCTTCTCTGCCCCAGCTGATTTCATAAATCCAGTAAATCCATCAATAAACTGGATATAATAGAATAGCTGCTTTTGTGTCCTGGAGGGACAGGAGCAGGCAGTAGGCACCCACCGTGTGTGGGTCAGGGACATATCAGTTTATGCAGAAAGAACTGAGTCTGGGCTTTGCTTCTCATCTCTTCTGTCAGCCTCCTGATGGAGACTGGGCAGAGTTCATGGCTGGGGCAGTCCTGTTCCCTTTCCCTCTTCCCTCAGTTCTTAAATTCACCAGACATTAGGATGTCCACTAGGATGGAACACAGGAGGCTGATAATAGTAATGCTTTATCAGGGACAGAAATTAGGCAGGAACTCTCTTTTGTCACCTTCTCTTCCATCAGGGCATGTCCTCCTGGTCCCACAGTTGTGATCCTGCTGGGCTGGATGCTGGCACCTTGAGCTGGGCTTACTGACGGCACCCAACCACGAAAAAGTTTAAAAGCTGTTTCAGGGCACTGCCACTCATTGCCACAGCATTTTGGTGATGCACTGGGACAATTTGTTCTTTCAGTGTCCCATTCTCCAGAGGGATTCAGCAGTGGGTGGTATTTATCTCTATATGTAAGAGATTATCGGTCATCTCAATAATTCCTTGCCTTAAGTCCTCAGCTCTCTATTTTTGATGATGATTGGTTGGAAGGAGAGATGGTCAGTGAGATACAGGCTACAAGCTTATTTGTTTGTGGAGATGGTGTTTTTACTGCAGGCTGAGCTTCCTCTGCAAATCACAGTCCTTTTGTACTGTGCCTTCTGCAGCAGGCAAGAGTGTGATACTTTAATAGCTATGGTTTCTTAAAGCATTATCAAAAATAACAAATAGGTGAGAAGCACCACACTGTCCCTCTTTCTGTTTTCCTCCAACTTCCTGTAAATGTCTTTATTTTCCCATTATTTGAAGTAATGTATCTTGTTTTTCCTCCAGAGGAATTGGCATAGCTCAAGATCTTTGAACTGCCAGTTGCTTTAAGAGAACATAAGAAGAGATAAGAAAGCTTTGTCCAAGACAATTATAATTGCTTCTTTTTCAAACTTTCAAGATACTCTTCTTGAGAGGCAACAATATGGTTATTTTTCCTAAGAAATTTAAGGACCCACTCTAAATAGTAATATGTCCTTTCATTTGCATGAATCAGGAGTTGCTGCATCAGAAACACTAGTGTTGGGCACCAGAGTGAAGCCAGAAGTCTGAAATATTTGAACTGAGATCATGAGCTGATATAGAATGCCATAGCTTAAACTACTTCAGTTATACTGGTTTTCCATATCAGAGTTTACTAGAACTGATGATGGTACCCACCATGGCCTCTACTTTTCCCTCTGTGTATTTTAGCTGTTTGTATTGGCTTCTAACATGTTTAGCAACTTGTCTGGTTTGCCCTGGGCAGCTTTGTGTGCTTGGCCTTTGCTTAAAGCTGTGTGTCCTTATGTATGCTCCCATAAATATGAGGTGACTTTCCATGGGTAGTGTGCTGGGGCAGTACCACAGTACTCAGCTGTGGTTTAGGAAGGATGGAGTTGATGGCACGCTCCAGATTCATCATCTTCTCGGTAACAGCAAAACAATCAAAGCTACTTAGTCTCTTTTTGCCCCACACAAAATCCCTGTCAAGGGTACATTCATTAAAATACATAAGCTATTTCTGTTATTATTATTGTTATATGAATCTTTTTAGTATTTGGCAGTGACTCAAAGTTTGCCACCCACCCACCTTCCCCAGATGGGTGAAAAATATCATTTAGAGCAACTGAATATAAACCAGCTGGCAAATTAAAGCAGAAGCATTGCTGAAGTATAATGTTTAACAATGTAGTCTGGGTGAATTCTTTTATACCGAACTTTTCAGACAAAACTAGTTGTTGGTTTGTGGGTTTTGTTGCTTTGTTTTCATTTTTTATTTAGTTTTTTGGTTGTTTTGTTTTTGTTTGGAGGTGTTTGTTTTTGTTGTTGTTATTGGGGTTTCGTATTTTTTTTAATAACCTAAAGCCACTGCCATCCTTGGTTTTATACAACAAAATTTTTACAACAAAAATAATGCAAGGACATACTAAGCTACTGACTACATTGGTGACATTGTTACACAAAGGAAATCAGGTCAATAAACAAATTAATTTTTCCTTAAATAAATCAATACATTGGTTTCAGAGTGGGGAAAGGAGCTTTTCAGGGCATAAACTTGAGGATTTTTTTCGCTGTTGCAGCTCTTAATATTTTCTTAAGAAAATGCTCTTCATAAAGATGTACCATTTGAGTGACTTAATGTTATACATATATTCGGTATGTGCCAGCTGTGTAATTATTAAGACAGCCTTGTATGATTTTCTTTTATGTTGTAAGCTGTATTTCCCTTGAGATTGGGGAACTGAGTGCGTGGGGGTAGTGACTCATTTTGCCCAGTCAGATGGCAATTAGGGCTTTCACAGTATTTACATCACAGCGAGATGCTTGTGTCAGGTTGTACAGTTTAAAACTGCATGGAGCATTAAAGATTAAAATAAGAAATGGACCAAGCATGACACAGTAGCTGGGAGTGATGTGGTAGATAACCAGCCCTGTCCTCATTGATTTGTCTGCAGCAAGTGACAATAGTGTGTTGATTTTACCTTTGCAGTGGATCGCAAATGATCCAGTTGCCCTGTAGAATCAGCAGCAGCCTACACAAAAGCTGTGTCTATGTAATGGAATATCTCTAAGAAAAAAACCAATTAAAAAATATTTCTTCCAAGAATCCCACGAGGGAGCGTGTTCTCAGTAACTCTTTGTTCACTTCTGCGTACTGCACTTGCAAGCTGGAGAGGGAGATTTGGTTTTTTATGAATGGTAAACGGGGAGGGACATAATGTCATCAGATCGTGATGTCAGCCCAATGAATGAAATAATTCCTTAATGTATTGCTCCAAGCCCAAGAAGAGGGACACCATCTCAGTTTGGCTTCCTAGAATAAACTGTCTTTTGCTGACGAAGTCATCTTTCCCACGTGTCATGAATAATCCATGTAAATTGGGACTTAAATAACCAGGAGTCAAGAAACTCGTGGAACAGTGCACGTTTGTTCCCTCGCACGTCCTCCCGGAGCTGCCAGTGGAACACCCCTTTGCAGGCACTGCTAATGGGCTCCGGGAGTTGAAGCGCTGTTACCGATTCCTGTTGTTCTCCATCTATCCCAATGTTCTGCTTTTGTCTGCAGAATTCTTTGTTGAAGCTACAAGCCCTGGAAACCGATCTGTGCTCTGCGTTCCTGCCAAGCCAGGAGGAAACTCCCCAGCTGCCGGCACCCAAGGACACAGCCCCTCCACCAGCGCAAGGCAGCGTGCAGGCGGATGGGGCCGGTGGTGGAGGTAAGCGGTCCCGTCATGATGCCTTCTCATTTGCAATTACAAAAGAGCCTTGTGACTTGCAGTTTAAAATCAGGTTTGCAGCCCTCTGGGAAACAGTGCAGAGCTAATGCAAAGCACCATTTCCTGACGCAAATGCTGTGTAATGTAAAAAGGGGTGATACCTGCTAAAAGGACAGAAATTAATGGCTGTAACCCTCTCTGGTCTTGTGAGAGGGAGTCTTGATTTTTCAGACATGTTTTAAGAATCCTGATACTTTTAGTTTTAATCTGCTATTTTTTCCAAGTAAATTTACTCTCTTTACTTCCTGTGTCTGTATTGTGTGAGATCACCTGCCATATCATGTAATTCTATTTTTGTCATTCTTTTTGTCAGAGCAATATCACTTCATTTCTCCTATTATTGATTTTAATTTAATGCATCAGCAGAGAGATAGTGAAGGTGAGTTTTACAGCATGTGGATTTTAATTATTCATGAACCCTTATTACTACCCATATGAGCAAACTGTGGTGTGTTATCTTTCTCACTTTCCTCAATATGGAAATAAATAGCCCTAAGGCTCGGTACTATTTTTGTCAATTCATAGCTTGTAGTCCTAGGGCTTGGCAGAGTCGTGATGCTCAGTAGAAGAGGAGTCACTGCTCGTGAAAAATAGGTCAGAGGAGTATGACTAATACATCTCACAGACAAGTGACATGAATACACAAATACCTAAATCGTGCACCACGCATGGTTCAAATTAAGGCAGGTAGGTCAATAAATCCCTTTGCAACTGATGTTTCATATGTGAATAAATCTGGGTTCAGAGGAACTTATTTCAGGAGCTGATTGCTCAGAATATTCAGCAAAAAATAACATAAAGTTATTTACCAAAAAAAAAAAAATCACAAATTACAGCGTTCTACTTAAGAAATTCTAAAGTTTGATGTTTGCATTGCAACATTAAAGAAAAAGATATGTAGAAGTAAAACTGTTACAAAGATGAAGGAATGTAAAAATCCTAAATGTCCTGTGTTTTAGCTTTAGCCTAGCTGGGAAAATACCTTAATAGCTCTTGGATGCAGGTATGGAACTTGGACTGGTGCTAGCCCTGGCAGAGGTGCTAGCCTTGTGAGGCAGAGACAGGTCTCACATGTGCTCTGCATAGCCAGAGACATTTTGCAGCTCATCCAAAATCTGCACTGACTCTTTTCCTTTACGACAGGGTGGGGTTTGCCTCCTTTTCCAGTGGCTTACTGCATTATTTTGTTCTGGTAGTCTCATAGTTCCTTGTTAGATGGTTCATAATTGTTTCCTTTACTTATTTTTGCTGTTTGGATTAGATTTTTGCTTTCTTTATTCGTGCTGTTAGTGACCCCTGCTTCCAATACCCTCTCTGCTCCTATTTGCCCATCTGCAGCTACCTGGGGAAATATTGCATGATGTAGCATTTCTCTTGCACAGTTCAGAGCATGCTCTGTCACTCCAGCAGTTCAAACTTGTGCTTTAGTGAAAGCTTCCCCGTTTAATGGGTTTTAACATGCACTCATTCCTGCTAACATCTGCTTTGTGGTTTGTGGTATTTTTAGTAACTTGCCATTTTGCATAGCCAGAGCTGGTCCTAATTCTCTTAAATTACTTACTGAGATCTTCTGATGCACTGAGTTAAGGTATAGTTGTCACATGGGACAGTTGGCTATTTCAGCTCAACCTTGGATGGAAGTCCAAAGATTGTATCAGGCTAGGAAGAGAGGTTTTAATTTTTTTTTTCTATACAGGAGATTCCAGTGTATTATTGTTTTACTTAGAGAGTATCAATGGCATAAATGCAGACTGGTACCGTAGGACTTGTTGTCATATGAAGTCCACGTTATGAACATGCTGCATAAGATACTAGAAGTTGTCTTTAAGTCCTGTTCAGCAGATGAGATGGAGTAGATGCCAAGGGACAACTTACTTGCTTGGGTAGAGGTGGCTTTAATTTTGGCAAAAATAGAGGATAAAATTAGACCAGACACACTAACACAAGTTGAAGTTTGGTCAGTTCATGGGCTATCTCAGGATAATGCTTAGTATCTTGTTTAGGGATCTACACAGAACTGGAATCAGGATGATGGCCTTAAGCTTCAGTTAAAGATGGGGTTGGTTAGAACTTGTCACCACCCCGAGATGTTCCACTATTATGGTAATGGGGCCACATAAATGAATCAGTTTTGAATTATTTGCTGACCACTTAAGAACAGAAGGGAGTAAATTAATGCACCTGTGGTAAGGCTGGAACTAAAGCCTTTCTTGGGTCATACCAAAGTTGCACCAGTGTGAAAGTCTTAGTAAAGCAATGCAGTCAGAAGGCCCTGGTGCCAAGGAAATAGAAGTGCCCTGACCTTTGGGAAATATTCCGAATTTTATTTGGTGTGCAAGTTGTCTCCCTTTCTGAATAAAAAAACCCCTTCCTTGTGTTTGCTTTTACACTGGAGCTGCACCAGCCACTACTTGTCTTTTGCATTTATCTTCAAGGAGTGTTTAGTCTTGAATGTGTGTGCTTTTCTTCCATTTCTGAGACTGGGTTGGACTTAGGAAAATTGCCTGGGTGTAAATGTGAAAAGGAGCAAATGTCTGTGACCCCATGGCCGTACAGTGTCCTGCAAGAGGGATAGTTCTAGATCCACAGGAAATCAGAGTTCAAATGTTGTAAAGTTGTTTCCTGCAGCTGTCATACACAGACTGGCTGATATTTTTATCACATCATTTTCCTTTCACATTGAGGGGATTCCTACTTAATATGACTATGAAAGAATTTACTCCTTGTAATAACAGACCATGAGAAACTGTGAAACTAATCTTAGTCAACCTGCTTCACAGTGACTGTGTGTTTCTTGGAGTTCAAAGATGGTGTAATTAAAGGAAGGAAGCCAGGTTCTTCTCATTGACAATATTGTTCTTCAGAATAAAAAAACCCCAGCAGCAGCAGCAACAACAGAGCAAAACCCAACCATAACTATTGGTTTTTAAGTCTTACAGGGCAAGGGAGGAGTACTTGCCAAAAAGAGATATCACTTTTGTTTGCAGAACAGCAATTATTGCAGCCATTATCACTGTGTGTTGTCAGTGTACATGATTTCCCATGGTTGGTACAGTGCTCTACCCTCTCTTCTCCCAGATGCCTTTCTGGATCTCTCTATGGGAGGATTTGAATCTCACATGTGATTTAGGAGATTTGAGTGTTGCTCTGGATTTTGGAGAGTTGAATTTGACCTACAGACTATGAAGTACTTAGAGGAAAGATGCAAGGTTAGAATTAATAATCAGCTACATTGTCTCATCATGAAAATGCTTAACATAATTATAATTGATGGTGCTGTCAAGAGTAGTAGATGAACGCATAGATACAAAAGTCGCATGTAACTTTTGCGTGACAGACTAAACTGTGATTATACAATAGGATTTTTTGTTATCTATAAAGCAAAAACCAGCTGGATAGCACCCAATAAAATGATATTTTAGGCCATGGTAACTACTATTTTTAAATCAATAGTTGTTTTTTGTGAAAGGTGCCACTCCGAGCTGTTTTTTCCCCACTGTCCCAGGGCAGCAATAGGGATTTGCAGCTTCAGTGTCTATTGGGCAGAGGGCAAATAAAGTGTATTGCAAAGGTTCCATTAAAATCCTGACAGAAATACCCACTCAGCATGGGAATGTAAAGTGCCACGTGCAGGGGAGAAAATGGAAAAAAAGTGAAGGCGAAAGAACTTACCTAGACCTGGCAGTTCTTCTGTGAGTAAATCCATGTACAGTTGTTTTTCTGTGCAGTTTTAGACTTCTATTGAATGACAAGAATCTGTGAAATGTATTAGAATGCAAGCCATATGGCAAATATAACACTGGTTAGAAATAACATGCATGCTGCCTGGAAATGCAAAATAATAGATATGAACTGAAAGGCTGTGTATATAAATGGGTTTAGAAAAAAATAACTTAGTTGGTGAAGAATATTCTGTACTGTGGAAACTGCTGTAGGGGAGCTCGAGACAGAGCACAATCTTTGCTTTAACAAAGCAAAACACAGAGAATTTTTGGGCAAGGACTTAGGGAAAAAAACACGCTTATGAAAAAAGTGTAAGTTTTAAGCTGCAATCATCTGATAGCAAAAATATGGATTAGGCTACATCATCCTCATCCATTTCAACTACTGAGGCTGAGGAAGAAGATTCAATGATTATTTCCTTTAATATACTCAGGTATAACAAAAGGAAGATGAACTCTGGATATTCCCTGGAGGTAGTCAGTGTAATGTGCCCATTATTTTTCATGTTACCCATAAACAGAACCAGTGCGATGAAGTTCATGAATACCTACTTTTTCTAGCTTGACCATTGCTATGAAACAAATTCTACCTTTTGAGGCACCTGAGGTGAGGTTTCCGTGTGTTGTCCAAGACAATGTTAACAGAGTATCACAAGCATGACTCCTCTGGGCAGCAGTCACTGTCCTTGAGAAACTAACTGGAATGTTTCTGGTGGTGGTGGTTATTTTCCTGTCTTGTGTTCTTTAGACCCAAGGGTGTTACTTCAAACCTTAACAAAATTCTGCAGGATACTGCAAGCAGCCCTGGAGGTTCTCAGCATCAGGACATATGTTATGTTTTGGATCTTCCTTTCTCTTCACCAAGGGAGTAAATGATAAATCACAAAATCAGTTTGTATACTCATTGTCTTCTTCAGGACTGCGGCTATCCAAAGCAAACAGAGCTATGAAAATATAAGTAATGTTACTACTCTGGGCAACTCTCCATCTTTATATTACACTTCATTATTTATAAACACACCCATCCAGCTTCTCTTGTGGAACTCGAAAACTATTTATGTTAAGCCAGTAACTGTACTTCTGTTTTCTCATCCTTGGTCCTGTGGTTCATCCTGCACGTGATAATTTGCTGAACTGTTTGCTGTTTACTTTGATTACTTATACTTTGAATACTTCTGTAAGGACAGACTCGTATTCAACCTTGGTAGCTCAATACCTTGTGAGTGACCCTCGGTCTACATTGATTTGTGCTTTCTTTCCAGAGCCTGTGCCAGCCCACAGAGACTGGCAGAATGACACGCAGAGCAGCCCACAGGAACACCACTCCCTAGGGACCAGTCGACTGCTGTATCACATTACAGATGGAGACAATCCTCTTTTGTCACCACGCTGCTCTATCTTTAGCCAAAGCCAGAGATTTAATCTAGACACAGAGTCTGCCCCTTCTCCACCAAGTGCTCAACCTTTCATGGTGTAAGAAAATGTGTTTTAATTCTTATGTATTTTTAAAACTTCTTCTGCAATCCACAACTTTTGACTCTTCATGGTTTTTTTTGTTTTTTTTTTTTTTAGTCACTGTTCTGTCATAAACAGGAAACTTTCCTATTGTGGTGTATTTTGACATCAATAATTTGCAATATCATAAATAGGAACTAGTGTTTCCTCAGTCATAACAGAGTTAGTAGTTATAATTATAGTTAGCAAGGACAGTTTTAAATGTTAGCTACTAATTAGTGTGATAAGACAGAGAGGACTGTCATAGTATAGCATTAAAAATTTCAGCTGCAATTGAACTATAGCTTGAGTAATGTGCTAGATATGACAGTATCATAAAGCATATGAACAGTCCATATATGTGATTTCTAGAAACCAAGCTGTGAGTTAGAGAAATATCAAGCTTTCTTTATATAGAGCTTCATCTCTGTATGGATAATAATCAGACCTATTGATTTACAGCTGTAAGTAATTAGAAACTAAACTGTCTTCAAAACGATAATGTTTCTTCCCAATAATGCAAAACTCTCTGAGCTTAATTTTACAAATCGTGCCATTACTGTCTCCTGTTATAGTTGAAAGATTTTTGAATTAGAATGTGGGTGTTAAATGTAAATACCAGATCAAATTTTGACCTACTAGATAATTTTTTTTGAAAAATATTCTGAAATCCCAAAATTAATTAAAAAAGAAAGAATAAAAGGCCGGTGGTGAACCCATTAGTATACCCTAGGGGTACCTTCCAACAAGAGCAATTATTTTATGTATTTTATTTTACTTTGTAAAATGAAGCAGTCTCTATCTTGTGAAAGAACATAGCTGTGAGTTCTCAAGTGCTAAAAAAGGGTTAAGGTGTGCCTGAAACAAGGCATGTCTGTTATAGCCAGTTCTGAGATCCAACTATGCTTTCGGCTTTTGCAGGCCAAGAAGTTCTTCCAGATGTAACTGTGAAGACTGCAAAGAACCACAGACAGTAACACAACTTACCAAGCATCTGCAGAGCCTCAAGAGAAAAATTAGGAAATATGAAGAAAAGTTTGAGCAAGAAAAAAAATATCTGGTAAGATAATAATTGGAAAGGGAAATAGTACAAGAGGGAGGCAAGAATCCCAGTGTATTTAAACTTAAGCAAAACAATACAAGAAAGGGTATTTCTAGTAAAATGAAATGGGAAAAACTTCAATGAGGAAATCTCTTTTTAGCATCCTCCACTGTAAGCAGTAGTTCTGAGACTCTAATTAACATTTTCTTTGGATTACCTTTGTTGCAAAATATCCGTCTTCAAGAAGTGTGAATCAGTCAAACACAGCTGACAGGCTTGTGAACCAAAATGATGCAAAAGATAACAACAACAAAAAAAAAAAAGAAAGCTACTTATTCACTTTGTAGAAGTTATTTGCCTGGAAATTGTTGCTCTGCTGTGCAGACCCCTCCATTCAGGCAGACTCCTGTAAGCCTCCAAAGCACAGGGCTCAACAGGAGCTGATGGCAGAAGTTAGAGAATTAAAACTTGTGGGGGACTGTTTGAGGTCAGTGGTGAGCATTGTGCCCTCTGTGCAGGATTGTTCGTATCCAGTGAGTTTGTGTAATGTGAACTGGGTAGCGTAAACTTAGCAAAACATCCCTCATGCTAAGAATGTGTACAACCTGAGATAGGGATGTTTGCGATATTTTCTAACTATATTAGAATTAAGAAAATCATATATTGCCTTGCAATCGTATTGATGACTGCAAACTTAAACTTGTGAATTATATGGCCCAATGGTCATCATGTGCTCCTAGGAGCAAAATTTTATACATAAGCAATATTCACACTGTGACCAGAAAAGAAATTATTTCAGAGGCTTAATTTTGCAAAACCGTTTTGCCATTTTCAATATCTGAGTTTTGAAGACCCAGTGTAAATTGATTTAAATTTGGAGGCAATTTCTAAGTGCAAAGAAAGAACCGATATACAAAGTTTGAGTTGTTTGTCACTTTTGAAGTCACTCTTGCACAGGATTTTTTCATTTGGTTATTTAAGCAGGTCAGTTGAAATTTTAAAAGTGCTGTTTCCCAAGAGAATCCCTGTCTTAAAGCAAAGGCTTATCCCTGCAAGGGACAGAGAGCTTCAGTTACTGTTCTGGAAATCACTTGGCAACTTGACTAAAATTAGGTGTTTGATCAATCCTTTTGAAGTCACTGAGATTATTTACCTGATTAGTCAGAGACTTAAATGTTGTTGGGTTTTTTTTAGGATCAGAGGCAAAATGCTCAGATCCATGTAGACTGTGCCACAATGGGGAGAGATAAGTCATGACAAAGTAATGCCCCGATCAAGCCAAATGCTCTGCACGACACTGTGATACTATGTAGTGGGAGCTACGGGCATTTTGTAGCGCACAGGGCTTTATCTTTTTGATCATTTGCCTCTCAATTCCTTCTGTTTCTTTATATTCTTTACATTTTCCTTTGCTTTCAGCCTTCCCACGGTGACAAGACTTCCAATCCTGAAGTTCTGAAATGGATGAATGCTTTGGCCAAAGGTCGTAAGCAGCTCAAAGGTACATAATAGCATGTTGTTCCCCTTTATTGCTGAAGCTTTTGGAAGTAGGAGTGAACCTGGAATACTTTAGAGTCAGTCTTCTAACCTCACTGCTCTGCTTATTTTTCACAGTGCATGGCAATAAGTCTCCCAAAGGCAACAAAGATATTAGGGGATATGACTTGCCTTGATTCCTGAAAACAGGGATTAAAGTAAGCCAGTTCAACCTTCGTAACAAGGCTAGAACGGGGAAGGGGAAAAAGACACCATCTCTCCCTTATCACTAAAAACATTCATGCAAAAGGCAGTGCTATTCTGAATATTTTTACGAGTGTCTGAAATATAGAAGTTAAAAGTTTCCTTGTAATAGCACGAATGTAGGTGAAAATGTTTCTTTAGGACTGAGGATACACATCTCTAAAGATTCCATTTATTTTAATCAGAAAAAGAGATCTTTCCTTGATATTGGATTTGGTCTTGAGGGTCAGGTTTTGCCCTTGACTGTCTGCATACCGCTCCATTAACGTCTGGGGGTGTATCCACATGCTTTTCCTCAGGGAAAATATAGCCAAGACAGATTGATTTTTTTCTTAAGGCTATTTATAATTTATCTAAATCTTTTTTCCCCCTGTTATAAATGGATTCTCACTACTAAATAAATTGTAGTATTATCGTTCATCTCTCTTCTGGATATACTTAATAATGTAGATATAGAGGCTGTGATTGTGGTAAATAAAGAATTAGAAACCCATCCTTCAGTAAGCTGCATCTGGAAAGTTCTCCCTTGAGTACTATCCTGTATGATTTCATCATTATTATTGTTGTTGTTATTTTTCCTTGAAGTTTGTATTACACATCCAGGAAGGGCAAATGAAGAAGAAATGGCCAATCTACACAGTTAACTTTCTGAAGATTATTTTTCTCACTCAATCATTGTTTCTCCTAGCCAGGAGGTCCAGTTTTCATAGATCAGCCTCATCCGTGCACCTAAAAACACCTTGATCCTGTGGCAACCCTTGATTTTATTATCCTGAATAATGGCACTGCTTCTAAGTAAAAGCAAGATGCATGAGGTTCACATGATAAGTATAACTGAAATGGAAAACACTCAAGTGCTTGTAGGTCCTTCTTGAAGTTCATAAGGCTTGTCCATCCTTCCTAGCTCTCTGGGTTTACTAAAAGTTCTGGTTTTCCCTACAAAGCTGGCCTGTATTGTCAGACTGTCACAGCTAAAAAATTCTGTCACTGTTTCTGCATAGATTTCAACAAATTTAACACATCTGGAGCCATTGATCTTCCGCCTTGCCCAAGGTGTTTCACCAGCCAGGCATATGTTAGAAACAAAGTCTGGTTTTATGGGAGCTAATTCAGATTGTAATTCAGTTTCCTTGTTGCTCTGTGCAGGTCCCTGGAGCTTCAGGGTCTTTGGCTCGGTGTCAAGCCAATACACCTACATACTTTATCACATCCAGGCAGGTTGCTGACTGGGAAGCTTGAGCGCACTGTAACGTGTCGGTCTCTGGGTTGCTCAGGTGCTCTTCTGCCAAGGGAAATCATTTAAGGAAGCAGCTGTTTCTCCCTGTGAGAACCACCTTAGCCTGGCTGGGAGTGCAGTGCGGCCTCTGGAAGGGCAGTGGATGGTTTAAATGACATTAGAGAGCAGTGTTGGCTGTGCAGACCTGGAGTGCATGGCTCTGGCAGCCTGGCACGGAGGGGCTCTCTGGCACAGCTTGCCCCCCTCCTGACACCCCCCCCCTAGCCCTTCTCACTGTCCTCCCCACTTGTGCAGCAGCACAGGGAGGCAGGGAAGCACAGCTCGGGTGAGAGGGGGCAGGTGCTGCAGAGACACTGCCTCTTGCTTAGGAAGGTGTCTGGGGGAGATGCATCCTTGGACAGCAATGCCCACAGCAGGCACAGGCACGTTCTTACTTAACCAGGGAGAGCACAGGCTTAGTGAGGATGAGGGGAGAGAGAGAGAGCTCTGCTTCCATATTCCCCCCACACCAAACCTCCCACAAATATTCTTTCACTATTTTTCCTTTTAAACCCCTTTCCTAACCTTACTTTTACTGAAATTCAGCACCAATTCCTACTCTGACCCCACTCCTTTACCCAGTGTCTCTTCAGTCCTCACCTTTTGTGTCAAAGATGGGCTTGGGGGGAAAAAAGAGAATTACGTATGTGCTGTAAATTTCATTGTCATGGACACACGGGAGTTCCCTTTAAGCAGATAAAAGGTTTACACGTTAAAGTGAAGTAGAATTACTTTCCTATGTATCTGTGGTATGGTAATAATTTTATGGAGAGGTAGGAAAGTTTTGGTTTTTTGTGGTACTATCAGAGGAAACTGCTTTGCAAATATTTCTGATCTACTTCCTTGCCATGTAATTTGCCTTTCAGAGCTGAAACTCAGAATGTCAGAAGAGCAAACCTGTACCTCCACAGCACCCCAAAGAAACGATCATTGTGAAAGCACTGGGACCTCTAAAGAGGCTGGCACACAGGAGGCCACGAGCATGGAACCAGCTCCGACAGTGGAAGAAACCATGGATAGTGTATTGAGACGACTAAAGGAGAAAAGACAACACTTTAACCTTCCTGAGACTATTAAGGTATTTAACATGCATGGCTGTTTGCTTCAGAGCTTTATCACCTGAGAGAGGTATTAGTGGGTAGCTGTGTCAGGGTGTGCCCCTGTGTGCATCCTCTGTCAGCTGGCACTGCAGAGTGTCTTCTCTCTAGTGAGATGGGAAATCTAGTGCAGTTTTTTGAAGTGACTTCTCTGAGAAGAGTTGCTCAAAGAGGTGCAGAAGGCTTTTTCAGGTAGAGCTAGGCACTTTTTGCTCAGAGATGCCTGTGTAAAACTGTTTGCCAGGCACTGCTTGAACCTGCCCACTTGAGGCTGCGTGTGCAGGAAATGCATATCCCTGTGTATTGAAGACAGTGACAGCAAAAGCAACCCTGTCTTGAGCCCGCAGAACTGTGTGACTAAAAGCCTTCCTGAAGTTCTTTGGATGATAAAGGTCCCCTCTCACCTGAGAAGCACTGAGAGCCTCTGCCCAGCTGATGCACTGAGGTCATATGGGAAGCAAAACCATCCAGGCTGCTTTGCCTTCTGATCTTGTGCCTTTACTTGTGCTGATACTCTCTCTGCTCTTCCATGTTCCCAGGCGCTCTTCTAAATGTAGGAGCAATATTCCATGAGACGTGATTGCTTGGCTGGGCTATTAATTTTCTTTTAGAAACTGGTACATATTTTAAAGTTGTGCTGCACCTTCACATTCCTGGCACACTATAGGGTTGTCTGAAGTGATACATACCACCCATAAAAATACTTTGCTGGGGCTGTTTTTGCTGTCCGGTGATGTTGCTGTCCTGATGCTATACAGCCAAGCAAGACAATAAATTCTGCCCTCAACGGTACCTAAAATCTAAATGTTGGCCCTAGCATTTAGGCTCTGGCTGGTGAATAAAAAAGGGCATGAGATGGACAAGGAGGGGGAAGAAATAAATGCTAAACTATATGAGAACTCAGAAAATTATTCTGGGTGGATTTCAGTAGCAGAGAGAACCCAACAGAGATTATTTTTAATTTTTGTTTTGCTTTACTTCTATTCTTAGTTCTTAAACAACTAGTTGCTATATAAAAACCAGAGCTGTGCATAACAATGCCATGCTTCTGAGATCTTGAGCTCTGCATACATGACTGATTTTTTGTTTCTTTTTATATGCTGCTTTTTTAAAACCTGAAATGGAAAAAGTGTTTCGTAACCAGAAAACAAAAGACGACAACAAAACCATGCTGTTCTGTAGATAGCCCTAAAAACCCAACAGTGCAGACTGTAGGATAATATTTTCAGTTATTAAATTGTTTTTTATTGTGCAAGGAGTGAGATCAGATGACACCAAAAGAGATGTCAGTGAGGAAATCCTGTGCAAAGCTCCTATAAGAGTAAGCTGGGTGTGGGTGTCTGTCCCACTAATTTTTCCATTTATTGGACTTCTCCTGATTTTCCAAGAGAACCTCCTAAATCTGTGCAGTGATGGTGCTGTCTTGAAATACTCTCACAGAGAATACGGTAATGTAAATTAAATGTTTACACAAGTCAATATTTTCAAACATTGTTTTTAAAAGATCTTACTTATTTCATTCTTGGGGAGAGAACTTGTGTTGAAAGGTGTTTGCTAGTAGTTATACCAAACTGCTGGGGAACAGAGTCTTGAGCAGGAGTAGCATGAAATCAAATTGCTCTATTTCAAAATGATATATTTTAGTAGCTCCCTAAGTGTAACATTAAAAAGCATTGGATTTTGATTATGACTCATCCTGGACTTTTGGGAGAGAATGAGGTTTATAGCATCGATGATGTGAAATGAATCAAGGATGTCTAATGGTTACAGCAAAGATCAAAGCCTTAATTACAGATACACACAGCTCTGCTGTTACTGCAGATATTTTTTTATGTGCAACATTTTATCTTGTATATAATATTTAGATCCTGTACCAGAATGTGAACCAGATTAATAGTAAATAGCAGTTAAATGTTTCTTTTTCAAATATTTAGTTATTTTGGGCAAGGACAGTGTTTCTGTAAAAGCCTGCCAAGTTCTCCCCTGAAGTTTCACTGTGGAAAGCCTCTAAGGCCCTGCTGAAATACAAATGAGCGATTGTGTGTCCTTCAGAGAGGTGCAGAGTAAAATCCCAGTGTGTCTAAAGAGCAGAAACCACGAGACCTGAATACAAAATAGCACAATGTGGTTTCCAGAACAAAACACCCCTCCTGCAAAAGAGCCTGTAAGTAAAGTTATGGAACGAGAAGGTGTAGAGAAAACTGGGGTTGGCCTGTGAATGGCTCAGTAACCCACAAAGGGATGGCCACCTGTTGCTATTTGTGTCACTAGATCCTTGTGCAGGAAGCTGGTCACTTCCGTAACAGTTCACCTTCTGTCTGCCTTGGTGTTAAACGCTGCTTTGCAATGAGCCGCCACACATCCCCAAGAGGCAGACTTTGGCCCTGGGAACGCAGACTCTGTGCCTGCGTGGAAAAAAAGCACTGCCTTTGAGAGAGCCCAGGCAGGGCCAGCCCTTGCTGTCCTACTGTCTGTCCTTCTGTCCTCAGTTTGGATTTTCTGTCTGGAAAAACAACAGCGAGGGATGTTGGGAATGCCGGGAACAGGGGTTAGTAAGGATTCAACTGCATACAGCACTCTGTCCCAAGTAGTGAAAACCAAACTACCCCCTCAGCTTTAGGTGAAGTCTCCTTTTTCTTTCTTTATATGCCACAAACAACTTTTGCCTTACGTTCAGTTTGAATGTTTGCAGTCTGTCCCCCAAGGCCTTTCTCAGACTGCTTCCCTGTATGTATCTGTCTTCTCCTTATTGACCCACTTCAGTTCATCCTCTCCTTGGCTATAAAGCAGTTTTTATTTAATTAGCATTGAATGTTCTGCTGGTGTACGCAGCCTACAGGCCTAAGGTGTCTCAGACAATTCTGTAGTTTGTGATTGCAGCTGCCTCCTCTGAGTTTGAAATTATCAGCCATTTCAAACCTGCCTTGAGATTGCTAATAAAATGAGCTGATGAAATAGGCTCAAATGCCAAGTCCCCTTGAGATCATTTCTTGTATGTAAAATCAATATTAATGATCATCCCCCATTTCTTCCTAACCATTCAGCTGCTCCTGGCTTAATAGTTTTTGAAAGAATTAACCTTGTATTAATTGCAGAACTAGCAATAAGTAAAAAAATTAGCTAATTTATAATACTCCTGCATTCTAGTTAGCAGCTTATCTCTTAACAAGAGTGACAGATATTTTTGGTGTGATTAACTTACGCAGATCTTTTAGGCAAAATGTGATTAGCAGTTCTGACTAGTGGCTCTGCAAGGTTTTGCATTTGAGCAGCAAACAAAAAGGGTTTTCTCCTTCTGCAGTTAATAGCATGGCATTCTGATAATTACAAGAGTGTTACTTCTTCAGGTCTTGATATATTTTTAAAAATAGAGTCTAATAAGTAAAAAATTTCTCCATGTTGTCAGTAAAAAAAACCCCTTAGTCATTGACTTCCTTCAGAAAGGCACCCTGTGTGTGTATCCCCAACTCCTCAGTCCTTCACAATACTGCATCTCCTCCAAATTTTTGAACGCCTGACCCTAATTCATACAGCTCTGTCTGATCTGACAGAGAGTGCGGAAAATGACAGCGTGTTGTGATTTTTGAACAGGGATAAACTGCCAGTGTGAGATGTGCTTTCTGCAGCTCCCCCACTGCGGTTCTATCTCTGCACGCTGTCCAGACAGAACTTCCTGCTGGCTGGTCAGCCTTTTTCCATTTCATTTTATAGGCAGTACCTTTTTCTAGTATCCCCAGCATTTATAGAGTGTTCATCATGGTATCACAATGGCTGAATATTTAGGGATTTCATTGTGAATCTGTCATTCCCCTCCATGAGTAGGTTGGGTTTGCCTTGCTGAAGCTTTCTGTTCTACACCCCTTACCAGTCAAGGCAAACCTAGTTCTCTTTTTTGATGAATCGTTAGAAAGTTGAGCAATGTCCTCTCTGCATTTTTGCAAGTTTCTGAGTGTTTTGACTAGCATGGTGGCTGTTCTCGCTTGTTGCAACTAAACAGAGTTAATATATAATGGGGAATGCTATCTATGAACTGACCTGGCAAATGGAAGTTCATGTTATTTTCTTATTTCTCCATAAGGTGGATGTGAAAAATATTTCTTTAGCTTTTCAGTTACAACGATTATTTGTAAATGTGACCTAAAATGCTCTAAGAAAGTAGTGCAGTGGTATCTGTGGGACCTCAGTGCCAACACCTACTAATGTGCTGCTGTCACCTTCAATGAGCCTGCTTTTCCAAAACCCAACCGATGACACACAGCTCATGTCCATGCAATTTGGCTGTGATATTCCAGCAAAAACTCCTGCTTGTTTAGGCATTCTGTCAAACAGTATTCCCAGAATATTTTTTTAGATGCAGATTCTGAGCACCACCCAAAGATTCTCACTTTATGGACTAAGAACATGGCTTGTACCTCGGGAACATTCCATGTAAGGGATGCACTGTTCCATCAGTAACCTAATACCCCTTCCCGGCTTTCAGTTTTTGTGAAATTGTTTGTGTACAATACTAATGTTGAGAGAAATCAAGGCAATCAAGTATTAGATGTACGACAGGAAAAATAAGATTCCAGGCTTTCATTCGTGCATCTTCCTCCCTAAGAGACAGCACAAGTCCAGGCCCCAAAGGCTCTGCTTTGGCCAGCCAAAGTAAATACAGTGTATTTTGCACTGGTAAAGGCCTGACAGAAAGCCTACTCCAATGAGCAGGAGTATCTCCATAGCTCCCATCAGCTCTGCATTAGGCTTTGAGAGGATAACATGATTTTTGATTCATTTAAAAACCTCAGTCACGTAATTTTGGTCTCTGTTCTTGCTAAGGTAATGCTAAGTCCCCACTGACCTCAGTGTGGACAGAAACAGAATTCATTATTAATGTTTATCTGGGGAGAACAGATTACTAAACAGATATGTACCTGTACCCTTATCATGACATCCTGACTCATAATCTTATAAATAACTTTTTTAAATAGGATATGACAAAAAAGCAAATGGCTTTGGAAAAAATCAATCTTCAGAAATGTCTACTATATTTTGAGAGTATTCATGGACAACCTGTAAGTATGCCATAGAAAGATAGGTACAATAAAAATTATCTAACTTCTCTAACAAATATTTTTGGACTTGTACAATATATTTAAATGAATTTTACACAATTAACATAATTTTAGTTATTTCAAACTAATTTTCAGGTATAAATGTTATTGCCTGACACTAATGAATTTGATTTATAAGTTAGAAATTAAGCTAAAATAAGAATTTCTATTGGCCCTTTATCTTTCTTCACAATTGAAAAATGCAGGATTTGATAATAAAGTTGAAAGATTATATATCCACAGCAGACCTGGCTTATGCTTCCTTGGCTCTGCTACGGTGTCTGGTTAGAATGTTTAGCAGCTGAGAAAGGTTTTATATAGACACCTTCTGAGACATGAACTACAAAATGACATGACTTGCCACATGTTTTTTCCTTTACTACACAGCAGCACTTAAAACTATTAATTAAAACCCTTTCAAGGTACTTCATTGCTGGATGTAGGTGTAAACCAAAAAACATTCCACCATTGGTGGAATTTCTGTTTGATATCTACGTCTGTATTCTTATGACTGTCTCTGTATGTGGCTAGTAATTGCTGGTGGAGGAAAAGGGGAGTGGCACCAGCATGTGCCCAAAAATATGTCAGCTGTTAAAATCATCGTGATCTGAATCTGAACTCTCTGCGGCATGGGTAAAACCATTTTTGTTCATCCTCTTTGGACTTGGAATTAGAGCTGAGGGATAGAGAGAGTATACAAGGAGGGTATGAAGAAATTATATTTCATAAGAAGGAAAACAAAAAAGAAAGTATTCTTGCTATATAGAGGTAAAAGAAAGTTGATTCAAAGATAGGAAAGGGAGTAATAGGGCATGCTTTGTAGCATGGGGTTCAGAGAGGGTGTTTCTTCTCAAGGTTGAAGGAGCTCTGTAATCCAGCCTTGAAACACAGCAGAGCCCGCTGGGGATGGTGTTTGCCCTGCTGATGTACGGTATGGCTCAGAACCATCTTCATCCAGACTTACCTGAACAAGGGCAGACAGAGAGGGCACTCACTGGCTTGTTGGGCGTTCCTCAGAGCCACTCCTATGTGTTGTAGTCAAATGGGACATGGTGGCTGGGGAAGACAAGTGGACTTGCTGGGACAGGCAAGCGCTGACATTCTGCAATGAAGTATGCCCCTAGAAACGGTTAGCCAGATGTATGTGGTATTGTCACCCTGTCTTTGTCCATGTCACCCTTACTCCTGCTGACCAGGCATTTGGCTGTTCCTGAGCAGCTCTGGACTATTGTATGTACTGTCAGCCACTCTGTCTCTTCAAATCTGCTGTGTGTTCATTCATCTGAGAGGGTGGACCTCGGACTCAGTGCCCCAAAAACCAGTGACATGGTACCCAGAGGGTGTTCATGGGCGTGGTTGCTGAGGAGCAGAGGCTAATGGTGAACTAGATTGCAGATGACCCTGTTCTGACATGTAATGACTTAGGAATGTATTGTTTTTCTGGTGAAGATGGGGGTTGTTTGCTTGGTTGGCAGCTTTTTTGTCTTGTTTTTTACCTTGTGGAATTTGCTCTTTTTTTCCTTAGTGCAGTAAATCAGTCTACTGCACAGCTGGTTTCCATAAGGTTTATTTCTGTATTTGTGAACATTTGCGACTGGATCAGGTTCTTATCACCTGATTTTAAATCACATTCTCTTCCAAAACAATGCTCCTACTGCTCGTAAAAGACCAAGAGCAAAGTAAATGAAGAGGCAGTTAATCCTGACTGTGGAAGGCAGTTTCAGTGAGGAATGCACACAGCAATCCTGCGTGGAGCCAGCAAAGCTGTGTTCCTGGTGCTCTCCAGCCCACTGGCACCAGGAGTGTATTGTCCCAGGCAGGCTGTCGTCTTCCTGGAGGAAGTCTCTTGCCATTACTGCTGAGTGAGTGAGGTACCAATGCAAGGCATAGTAGCACCGTATCTTAACTCCTACCACTCTATCAGCATCCTTAGAAAGTGAATACTTTACCCTTTGCCTGGGTGTGGCTCAAGGAAGCGAGGAAACCACACTGGGTATTCTCCATTAGAAATTAGCTTGCCAATTTCCTTTTTGGAAATTTTATGAATTAAATTACAGTTCCCATGGAGTATCTATGGAAGCCAAATACACAACAGGTCATATTTTTCTAATACCTTTCTCAGCTTTGAAAGAGCAAATGAGACTCTTTTTTATTTACCTTTTACTTTTAATTTTGGAGGACTATATTTGGTTATGATTTCTCTTTAGGTCACCAAGCAAGAAAAGAGTCTCATGAAACCTCTTTATGACAGATACAGAATTATCAAGAAACTTCTTGCAGCTCCATCTTTGATCACAACAATTGTAAGTTGGAAAGAATTCCTATTAATTGTTGAGAAAACATAGAAAATCCTGTGTTTGATTTGTACCTGTATGTCCATTTGACAGCAATAGCACTACCGGATATTCAAAAAATCTGCTCATTGGTTAACAGAGGGTGTTGCTATTTCAAACAGTGCAAATGCTCTGTAAAAATCAACTTCCAGGCATGTCAGAGGTGCGGTAGCTTTTCAGTGGACTGGCTAAGAGATCAAAGGCTGGCATTAGGTTTCTATCGTGGCTAACACCTGAAACACAGAAGGCAACCTCTCTCTTTCCATGAAGCACTCTGCTGTCACTCTATCTCGCTTCTGTATTTTATTGACAAAGCTGTTATCAATCATGTAGCACAGAAATACCATTGGGAGTATTTTAATAATATATCAGTGTAGTGTAACAGTACTGGTCACATGGGGGGGGGAGGGTGAGTAAAGATGTCTTTAGCATGTCTTTCAAAAATACTAATCTAATAGTAACTGGGCTGAGGTCGATTAAAAGAAATATTATTGTCTTGTTAGACAACAGTGGAGCTTAAATTTCTTCGAAAAATCCCGGTGTAAAGCCTTGTACATGTGCGCGTGGGTATTTCATTAAATAACTCAATTGAAATTCCCCCTCGTGTCACTTCTTAGCTTTGCCCCATAGAGTTTATATGTTTAAGCCTCAGTTTCGATAGCTCAACTTTTCTTCTGAGGGTGGAGGAACATGAGGAACATGGCAGGCTCAATCTATTTTGGTAGTTAATACTTGTAGCTATAAAACTGTGGAATCTCCCTCCAACTCTTGTTGCAGTCAGAATTTCTGTAAGCAATGCACGCAGTAGTTGGTATGTAAGAGGAGTACAAGTTGCAGCCAGACTGTACTGCTGGAATAAATACAGAATGTTAGTTAAATCTTTCCTACATGTAAGGGCTTTTGAGTAAATGAAAATGAACTGCTGGCTGGCGATGCTCAGAAGCAGGGCCAGTTTTTGTCCTTTGTACTCATGGTGGGCAATCCACACTTACCCAGTGACCCCACAAGTGCTTTCATTAACAATCTCGGGTAGACCTGTTTAAAGCTTTCAATGCATGTAACCTGTCTCAATGAATCCATCCATGAAGCCAGATCCTAACTTTTTGGTTGTCATCCTACGAACTGCTGGTGTTCTAATTTAAACAATTAATTTAACAATGTTTCACAAGCAGGAGGAGGAAGACTCAGATGAAGACCACACTCAAAGCAGCCATGAGTTATCATCTGGTCCGATGTCTTGCTTCCCTGTTGAAGAGCACCTGTGTTACTCTCAGGAGGAGAGTGAGCCTGCACACATCTCACCTCTGGATGAAAAGAAAGTTTCCAGGCAAACAGCTTTGTCGATGTCCAATTTACATGAGGCAACAATGTAAGTTCTTTCTTTTTTCCCCTGAATGTTTTAAAATGTTTCATGTAGACTTCGCAAATGAAACATGAGTCATAGCCGTTGCATAGGAACATTCTATACCAGAGGAGTGATTCAGCATTTTCATGTGGGAGAGAAGAAGCAGAGATTTGTTGTTTGGGCAGCATACCTGTGGTTTGAGCTATATATTCAAACAACTTTGTGCCAAGCCCAGGAAGAGAAATGTAAAGGAATGTCAGCAGATAAGAAAAATAATGACATAGAGAGTGGTAGATAATAACATAGTAGAGATATGCAGACCTACCTTTAATTGCTGCAAAATTTTTTGCCATCTATGTATGTTCTTACAAAGCTGTCATAAAACTGGAGGATAGTCTGATCCTCTGTGTGTGTATTTGGACTGTATGAGCGATGTAAAAATGCCAGTGCTGTGAGGCATCCAAACAGCAACAGGGAGCTGCATGGAAGTCACACAACTGGTCACATGGGAGGCCACTGAATGCATGTAAAATCAATTTCTTCCTTGCCTAAGCCTAGTTATGAATGTCTGGCTGCTCTGAAAACTCACCACCACCCTCCATTACAAAACAAAGTCTTCCTTACGATTTGTAGTTAAGAATTTCAGGTTGCATGAGACAACCAATCTCAACATGCATGTGTGCTGTTATCACTCAGTCCAAAAACTTGTTGAAGACGATGCTTTCCAAATATGTTCTCATTGCTTAGAGGATGGTATCTTTTTCTTGTGTTTTGATTGGGAGTTCTTAGATGCATTCAATGAAGCTAACTAGGCTCTACCAAAATTGAGAGTAAATAAAAAATTACTCGGATTTCTACGTAAATTGACTATGTGGGCAATAGTTTGCTTACAAATGCTGGGAAGATACTACTGTGCATTTAGTTACTATTCAAAGCCCCAATAATTACCAGGTGCAAATGCCATCACAGAATGAATTCTCTGCTTAAAAACCTTATTCTCTGAATACTAGCTAAAACATGGCCTCCAAAAAGGATGCTTCTGGGAACCACTGGCATTTCCATTGCATCACAGTAATGAGTGGTAACCAGCTGCAAGCGGGAGCAGGGCTTGGATGTTGATTTTAATTCAGTTACAGAGATGTGTTTCATCCTGTGAGATATTGAGCCCTGTCAACTCCATTAATTTCCCAGAGAATTAAGGCCACTAGCAAGACTGAGTCCTGAATGCTTTTCCTCCCATGCTGACCACCCAGTACCTGCCTTCCCTTCATCAGAGGGATGAGCGTACTAATAAAAAGGGAGGAGCAGAGCTGTGTATTGCTGGAGGCGTGTGGCAGAAGGTCTCGGGGCCCTGAGTTCTGTGCCTGCCGGGACCCAGCACAGCAGGCTCTTTGTTACCCAAAGCCATGGCTTTTACACTTCTCAGCCCAAGGGGTCTCATGGTCTTGTCTTTGTTTTACAGGCCTGTTCTGCTTGAACATCTCAGAGAAACGAGAGCTGATAAGAAAAGGCTTCGCAAAGCTCTGAGAGAGTTTGAGGAGCAATTCTACAAACAGACAGGAAGGTAAGTCACCAGCTCAGCAAAAGCCTTCACCTTTCCCCTTTGGGTCCTGTGCAGAGTGTTTGTTTCTGCTGGGGTGAGGAGGCCAAAGATGCTGCAGCTGGAGACTGGAAAATCCCATGGAGGTGTCTGGTCTCTCTGGAGATGTCCATCTCTGTCCCTGCTTAGTTCCTTTGGGATGTGGCCATCCCTGAGGGACGCCCTGGATCTGGGATTCTTCCAGGTCATGCCTGCAATGGGTATAAGCCCCACCTCAGCACAGGACCCCTTCCCTAAAATACTCTTTCTGAGGATGTCAGTCTGCAGGAATTGCAGTTGGGCTATTTTTAAAAGGCCAGATTTTAAAAACAGAAGCTACTGTTTCTTTCATCCAGAATTAAATACTGGCTACTTTTCACTGTTTGTTCTTCCTCCTCCCTTCATTTAGCAAACCTTTTTGTTAGAAACCATAGAGGATATGGGCACTGGCACCAGTGGTAACTGGTAACAGTTTTCACAGCCCTGTGTTATAACTTCTCTGCATATTTGAGAATCAAGTGATTACTGTACAGCTGTCAAGAAAAAAATTTTTGACATATAAAAATTCAGTATTTTAAATAATAATATTTCATTTCTGTCCATTAGGCTTTTTTGGTCCTGTCAAATTATCTTTAGTCATTTACAGTTAGTAAAAAAAAAAAAAATAAAAAACCCCCCAAATCCTAATTCCCATAACAGTGATGGCACTTTTATCTGCTTTTCATAGGAATCCCCAAAAAGAAGATCGGATGCCAATGGCTGAGGAATACTCCGAATACAAGCACATGAAAGCCAAGATCAGGCTCCTGGAGGTTCTCATCAGTAAGCATGATATTTGCAAAACAATTTGAAGTGAATGCAATGCTTGTGATGTTCTCTAGCAAAAGAAAAAAAACAAAACAAAAAAAAAAAAAAACCCCAAAAAAACCCTCAAAAAATCCAACAAAATAATTAACAAGCAAACCAATAATCAAAAAGATAAAGTAATTCTTACAGGTTGTGGTCTGCTGCACAATTATTTGACACAGTGAGATTTTTGATGCACTTTACCAATTATAGCAGGTGGGACGAGAGAGGACAGCAATATGCACGAATATTAAGCATGGGTGAGTGGACTATAGTTATATTTTTCCTTTTGAAAAAGCATTGAAGTGCACTGTGAGAATGTTAAGAAATTACAAGGACACTGAAGTATTGTAGATCCTCAGTTTGACCTGCTCTAAAAGTGTGAGGAAATGCTCTCCAGGTTTTTAGTACATGATAATGTCCCACATGTTTGTTTCCAGAAGTAACATGCACTATAATTGACTATTACTGTTGGCTCTCAATGTGCTGATTGACTAGATTAAATGAAATTAAATGGAATGAATGAAGGAAAAACTAAGAACATACTCTGGCTTTCAAGGCAGGGTTGCCATTCAGTTCCAGTAGCTTCAAAGAAAGGTGCATAGAAAGAACTAGAGCCAGGGTTGAGAGTAGAGAAGAGTGATTAAAAAAAAAATAGGACAGAAAATGGTGGCCAAATGGAACTATTGGGTTTTCAGAGACAAGAGAAAGTGTTTGCAAAGTGAAATAGATACAGGTTACTGGGAAGAGAGAGAACAAAGGTACTGGCTGCTGTCCTTTTCACTAGTTCACAGGACCTGGCTCACAGAACTTAAAACTCAGTAAATAGATCAACTACTTGCGAATTTTGGTTTCTCTATTGAACTTTGCACTTTGTTTTGCCTGATTCTATAACATTCGCTTTTCTGACTACCAAAGCTTGTTTAGATGCATGCACTTTGTAAAACGGTGAAGTACTTCTTGTGTTATAAATTGCCACATATATATATATAAAAAACCAGGACTAGATTATTGCGTTATGCTAAGATATTTTGGATAGATAAAGTACACATGGTATATAAGTGAGTGTCACAGTTATCTGATGAGGACTGCTAGACTTCTTGTTTACTAAAAATAAGATTATAAAAAGTTATTTTTTCCATTGGAATTATGCATTTCTTAACTTTCAGAGCACCACACTTTGTATAATATTAAGGAGTTTGTCACTATTTGAGACAGAGCATTGGTGTGAAAAGTGGACTGTGAACAGAAGCATTATCAGCAGATTTTGTATTGGAAAAGAAAAAAGCAGGGATTCTGGGAAACGTAAAGCCCAGGTAAAGGGGGGAAAAAAGAATTAATTAAAGAAAGACAAAGGGACTTGTATAAGTTGAGTCATGTTTAGTGTTTTCCTTTAACTGTCATTTTGTATTAACCACATAGTGTAAGCAACCAGTTTTCTATCTTGGTAAGAAGATTTTGATTTTATAAAGCCTATTATGTACCAACCATGTTTGTATTTATCTTCTATGTAAGGGCATGGATTTGGAAGATGTGTGCATCTTCAAGTAGTTCAGAGGAAAAAATATGAACACTAAAAAAGGAATTTTTTATTTCACGGATGTTTGTTGTTTCAGTGTACTGACTTTAGTAATTTATAACTTAACTTTTATGAATCAGAAATGGTCTTCATAAATCTGTTTTAATTAAAGTCATCTAGAGCAACAGGAACAGATACAGAGCTATTTGAAGTTTACAAACTACATCTTTGATAAGGGAAAATGATTTAATGACATATGTATACAATTGATATTAAAATGTAATCTATATATTCTATATGATTGTATAATATTTTATACAACAGTACAAATAAAATATTTTTCTATTATATTTATTATGTTGAGACACAGTTTCTGTTTTCCGTTAGCTAATATAAATAACATAAATAACACTGTCAAACAACACGTTGGAAGTGCTGACATCTCTAGGCTCTGAAATTCAAATCATGCTGCAATTACAACCTTTCATGCTGTTCAGAGTTATCCCAGTACTTGTTCAGTAGTTAAAATGAATGCATATTTAAACACCATTTAAAAGCTGTTATTTTTATTTTGCTAAAGCAGTTTATATAGGATTTTGTTATGTTTGGCAAGAAACAGAAAACAATTTTTGCAGCATCTAGGTATAAAGGGTTGCCAGAAAGAAACCCAGGACTTCTAATCATTTAAAGCATCGGGGGAACAGAAGGGAAAGAGGGAGAGAAGAAATACTAAGAATGCTCTTGGAGATTTTGAAGACTCGTGTTTGCTTTTGGTGACAGCGGCATGTGCATGCTTCTGACAGAAACGTCTGACTATGGAAATGGGCAACAGAGGTTGGAAGGCTCCTAAGGAATGAGGGAAGATTTAACGTCCAACACTGATATTGCAGGTCTTGCAGCTGGGATCTTTCTTTGCATTTGCAGTAGACAAGCTCATTAGTTGGTGACCAGTAATTTCCGCAACTGTGCCGAGGGAGAGATCCACAGGATCAGTGTAAATTACTTCCAAAATAACATCCTGGGCGTGATGGTAGACCATGACACCGTCTTCTTCATCGCAGGTCAGAAATTTATTATCTTTTATATTTAGCTGAGGAAGGCGCTGCTTACAGAACTCATCTCCTGGTGACCCCACGGGGGCGATCACCAGGATGACGTAGTGGTAGGCTGTGTACATGCAGTAGAAGTCTCCAAAGTACAAGTTAGTATTTGGGTTGAAGAGTTTTTCAGCTGCAATCTCATACCTGTATCTTCCATACGGTGAATCTTGGGGTGGCTTCCCAGTGTTAAACTCAGTGTTGCAGCTAAAGAAGATGCCTTCCAGCTTCCCACTGATTGGAGAGCCATGGCTGCCACTGTTATCCTTAACAGAGGGCTGCATAGCATTCCCGTGATGCTCTCTACAAATGAATGACTGGGCTTGTTTATTTTGTAACACAGGGTAAAGAAAAAGTGCAAAGTTAGGACATCATGCTGTTTGGAAACAATACAGAAGGGACACAGAGGAAAACTGTTAAACTGAAAACATGGTTAGTGTCATGGTCTTAGGACTAAGAAAATCAAGTGACATCAGACTGGGGAAGAGCTTACAGCAGTTCCTGCTCTAGGGGAAAATCTGCTTTTCCACTCCTAGTGTCTCTGTCAGAGGTGTGGGTATTATATGCAGAGAAAAAACAGCCTCAGTCCCCAAACCAGCAATATCTTTAACTAGCTGATTTGTTTATTGTTAGAATTGTCGTGGAAGACTAAACACATGTTGACTATTACAAGTCAGTCTGCATATGCTGAATATACTGTTTGTTAATGTGTATTTTTAGCATAGGCAGTATATAGTTCATGTAGAAAACTGCCAGTGAAAGTTAGTTCTGAATGATGCTCTTCAGAGAGGTTTTAGGAAGGAATGCACTGTCTGCCAGAGTCTATTTTCCCCCAAAATGATTATTTCAAGTCTAATTTGTCTATTGCTGACATCAATCAGAGCAGAGCTGGACACAAACTATTAGGCAATTGGGTTAGTTTCCACTGTGCTTGGCATCCAGCTCCTACAGTCACTGGTCCTAAGGGGGGAAAAAACTGCACCAGATGAACATTTTGGTTTTTGCAAACTGAGCTCAATTTCATTCCAGTGAAAAGACATGTACAGGTAAATTTTTAAACCTCTAACTTTCACTCAGGAGCAGTAGGCTGCTGAACATAGGAGAATGATCTGAAACACCCCATTCTAATCCTCCTTCGCACCTGAGATTTTAAGTACAGCACAATATTCCTCAGAACTTGTGCCCCACACCTCCCTAGAAGTGCCCCAGTGACAGCTCTGGCTCTCTCTATACCTGCAACCATGTGATACCTGAAAGGGATACACCCCCTTTTTAAGTCCTGCAAAACATATTTGCTATGCACCCTTGGAAAATTGCCTTTATCCAGTCTGTGGAGCTGGAGAGTCTTATATCCCCCTCTTCCTTTGCTTTTACTTACTTTCCTACTTTCCTTTTTTTTTTTTTTTTTTTAAGGACAGGAAACTAGCCCAGAAAGACTATTCTCTCCCTGCTGTTAACTTGCAACAGGTCCAGGTAAAACAGTGCTGTGTGGTAAAAGGTTTACGTGGTTGATGGGGGAGCTAAATAAAAGCAAACCAACGCAGTGTATACATACAAAACAGCTCTAAATCAACTCAATAATGTCTCCAACAGCACATTTGACTCTGAGATAAGTATCAACAGTTTTCTAAACCATTCAAACACACACTACTTAGTTAGTTATTATTTCAGGCCCTATTTCACAAGACATTAATTGGGGTGGGAGGCATAATTATGACTGAAATCATTACTAGGGAGAAAAAAACCAAAACTCCTTGAATTATCTTGGATAACCACCTAAAGCCTCTGCAACCAGAAAAGTTGGGCTTCATTCAGTGAAAGTCAGTTCCATTTCTGTGGCAAGATACTGACATCCAGTGGCCAATTAGGCTAATTATAGGTTGCCCTTGCAACAGGAACACCACTTACAAGCTTGCACTGCAAACCCCATAGTTGGAGGCTACTTCTTTAGCACCCTGAACCGTTGCTTGACTGCCAATGCTACTAGAGCATTTCTAAGCTTGTTTACTAGTGATGACACCACAGAGGGTGATTGGCAGGCATGGTATGACAAGCAATTTTCCCTAAAAAGCAACATTAGGGTTTTTAAAATAACATGCAGAAGGGCCTAGGGTGGAATGACACTAGTCCTTGTCCCCATTTTCCCCTGTTTCTGAGCAAAAAAGGCAACCATCAGGCAGTTACAGGTATTGTAGCTTCTCACTGACCTGGTAAAACACAGCTCTTTGTCTCTAACTCAGTAACAGACAGAAAAACTCACAGAATCATGGAATATTCTGAGTTGGAAGGGACCCACCAGGATCATCAAGGCCAACTCATCTCTCTTTGTGTAGAGCCAAGAAAGAACTCAATAGGAGGGAGGGGGAAAGATACAACACAATCAGAGTCACAATTGGCAGAACAAGGCCAAACCCACAGGTAATAGGGTACCTCCGTGGCAATTTTCAACACTAATGAACACAACAGCAGATGCACTATGATTACATTGCTGAAAACAAAACAACAGGAGATTCAGAACCACCCCAGGCATTTCCCTTCAGTGGTATGTAGGATGGCATCAGAGATTTACAACGTACCCTCAACAATCACAATTCATTCTCTACCTCCACTGAGTTTTGCAGCTTTGTCACTCTATGCAATACAATAATCCTTCCAAAACACAGAGGCAGAATAGCAAGCCCATGCTCTAGAATATATACAGTATACTCCGGGAATCAGAGACTCCTGACTACAAAGTGGGATTGTTTCAAAGGGTGGTAGAATCTGCTCTTTGAAGCTGGATTGCCTTGAGTAATTTTTTTTCCTCACCCGTTTAAACAGCTTTCCATTCTAGACACTCACGAAACTGTACTAGTGTGACACACTCATAAAAGTAGATTTATGTGGCACAGCAGGAACCCCCATCTCCCAGTGCATATTAAAGAAGCCTAGTCAGTGCTGACACCCTTCTGACACTGCTTACCCCTCATCCATGTTCTGTCCAAGGCTGGTGGCTGCTCCTGCTCAGCCAGCACATGAGCTTTGACTCCTTCTATCAAAAACTCTGCTTTCCTCTTGCCTGTGAGGGCACAACTGGGTCTCCACAGGAACAGGGAACCTACCTCCAGCTATCCCCTTTATTCATTCCAGCTGAAGCATGGTGTCAATATCTGTCTAAACATCATCCCCTCTCCCTCCATACATGATCTATAAGTTTTCAGACAGATTGCAGAGCCCATAATTAATATCTTTGGACATGAAAATGGCATGGTTGTACATGGAGAGGAAATATTTGAGATGGAACTCTTACATGCAGGCAAATGGCTTTAGACAGTTACACTCCTACTCTCACTCTTAATTTCTTAGTACAATAGAAGTATTTGGCTACTAAACTCTCTGTTATGATAATAGACACTTTAATCAGGCTGGAAACCCTGTGAGTATCCCAGTTTGTGCCTCAAAACACAGACATTTACAGCCAAATGGAAGTGCTGAGTTAAGCAAGGTAGAAGAGACAAGTTATGTTTTATTCTTTACCTTCTTTTGAAGAGGCTATAAAGCACACAGACATTCTGCTCTAGCTGTAGCACAGCTGTCTCCATTTACTTATTTTCATTACTCCCTTAATCTGCCAAACAATTTTGCATATGTTTGCTTTCTTACCTGATATAATCAAAGTATTCTTTGTGCTGATTCCGGTAGAAAACAGACAGTTTAAGCATTCGGCCTGCAATCACTTCAGCCTTTTCCAATAGCTGCGTTAGGTGAACTTTTGAATAATCTGCAAAGGAAACACAAACTGCTAGTACAGGGGGCAGGAAAAACCACAACACTCATCAAAAGCTACACAGACATACAGATTGAACATTGGGAACAGAGTCTTGCTAACACACATTACATTATGCCCCCAGTTTCCGACAGTGGCAACAAAGAAATAACAGGAATGTGTATGCGTGATTCTCCCCACTCCTGCCCCCACAAGGACTTTGCAAGCCCACAGCAGCTTTCAGCTCAGGACTTCTTGCATTAGAGCTGGTTTCTCCGTATTTGGGACTGCAGAGGAGCTGAGAATTGCCCTCTCTGGCTGATGTCAGTTGATTAACACACCAAACCTCAGCACATACAAAGCCTAAAGTTAGAATTCCCATTTCCAGGTGTGACTATCAAACTCTCCTAGCCTAGGCAGCTCTGGTAGATGGCCAACCCCTGCTGGCAGCAGAGCCAGCATTAATTGCACACATCCTGTGGAACATTTCCTCAGCAATATCACCTGCTGTGCAAAACTCGATGATTTCACTCCATTCAGAGACGACGTAGTCCCCATCCACTTGCTTGGATGCTGTCTGCACTGCTACTGTGTACTCTGTTCTCGGGCTCAAGAACCAGTGCCCACGGACTGTCATAGGCAAAGGAACAGCCTTGGCCACCAATTTGGTGGGTACGTCCTGAGGGAAACAAAACAACAAAACAACACACAAGTCAGCATTGCAATCAAAGCAATCCACCCTTTCCTTTGTTGTTTTTTTTTTTTTTTTTGTAATCCTCAACCCCTGACTTCTGCAAACCTGAGTTACACCTCAGTTAGTTTGTTGGTGCAGCAAAGCGAACAGTGTCTGAGGACAGTGATATAAGGTCTGTTCTAAGAGACATGGTGATAACTTGCATTGTATGAGTTTATTTTTGTTCCAAGTGACTATAGACTCTTCTATATAGCCCAAATATGAAATTCAGACAAGGACCATTTGTGCATAAGTATGCACAAAGACACGCCACAGAGCACTAGGGTACCTTAATTTAAGAGCTGCTTGTGCCTTTCTTGCCATTGTTTTCTTTCAGTCAGTGTAATGAAATAAAATTCCTCCTGCATCAGTCCATCCACCTATACTGCTGCTGCTGCTATCTTCCAAACCAAACTCCAACATTAGAGAAAATTAAACATGTTATACAGAGTAACTATGTCTGGTTTACATCTATCAAAAATACTCTTATATACACGAATGGGCAGAACACGACAAACGTAGAGCCTGTCATTGAACAGCTTGATTCCCACCCCACCAGCATTTCAGATCCTCTGTTTTGCTCTTCCAATGTATCACAGCATTTTGGTGCAACAAAGAATAGCTGCTTGTTGCAGTTGAAATACTTAAGTTTCTACAGTACCAAAAGACTGCAGTACAGACCACCAAGGGAAAGAAAGAATCGAAAAACCGGACAGTTTATGCTATAACTCTGGGTGAAAAGACTCCTGATGGAGTTCAATGATGCTCTGCAGTGTTTACCTGCGGAGCTGTGATAGAATGAGAGGTATTTATTACCAAATATTTATCAGTAATAACAGAACAGTAAGATGGCTGCCCAGTGAAAAGTGGGTATTTTAAATAACATCCATAACTATCCATCTATAAATACTAACACATAGACATCTACCTATAAACACTAGCATAGTAGTTGCTTAAGGAAAAAAGGAATAGCAAAGACACATTTTCTGTTTGTAGTCTTTAAGCAAGACCTCAAAGATTTCTTTTTTTCGCTTGTCTTCTATTATGGAAAAATACCTTTCTCCTATTGTTTTTCAAAAAAAATATTCCTCAGTTTCCATATTAGGAAACTGCAAAATTAGCATCTTGTGATAGTGCAAGAACTGAAAGGTGATTGACTGATAACCAAGGGTGAGATTTTGTTGTCATGATTTCTTTTTTGATTACTTCATTTAAATGAATAACAGTTGGGAGAAAACTTTATCTGTAAAGGAGATAGTTGTGCACTCTACAATAAATACTATATAATAGGTGGAAAAAAAGTACAAGGAAAAAAAGAAAAATGAAACCCCACATGACATTTAAAGCTACCACCCTGGATCTATATTGCAAAGGCATCCCACTGGCCTGCTAATGCAGTCAGCAGATGCTACAGTCAACACCATTAATCTTCCTGTCATCTTTTTTTTTTTTGGTTACCATAAAAACAGCTTCCACCTGGATCAGCTCTCTCTGTGCTCACACCCCAGTGGTGGTTCTTGTCCCTATTATTTTTGACAGTTTTCATGTAACATTAAAAGCCTTGTCACCCCCAGGTGCCAAAGCCTTACCACCCTCCAGCTGTGCATCAGGAACCTCTTCTAACTGTACCAAAAAGGGGCAGACTGGCAAAAAAAAAAAAAAAACAAAAAAACCCCACACCACCAGGGAGGGGAAAAAAAAGGGGCAGACTACCACATTAAACTGAGGGGTTTATCTCTTGCACAGCTGGGGAGGAGGGGCAGATGTGATGCTTTTCATAACTCTAATCTGTTGTTTTTCTGAGCAAACACCATTTTTTTTAAGGTCACCATACTGACCTCAGGAGAAAACGTTCAGATGTTCACATTGAAATTCCTCCAGGGATATACTCCATTTCATCCTTTCATTTCTCTTCTGCTCTGCTATCACTGCTGGCTGAGCCACCAAAGAAGAGTAAAGCAGGATATGCCAGCTAAAGGACAGCCAGGATTCTGCAGTGGCAGATGGCTGCTCCACCACCAGGCAACTCTAAAGTACCTAGATGGCCATAATTTCTAAGAACAACCTGGTAAGCTCTGAATAGCTAAGCAGCAATGAGTCACACTGCCTATCTCCTTTTTTAAGAAGAGGCAGCTTTCAATTTCCAGCTTTCTCTCATTTCGTGTTATCCTTCCTTTTGGCCAGGTCTGCTCATAGAACAGATTGCGGGAACTTTGCACACCCAGGTTTTAGTCCTAGTCTTCCTAAATATTTGAGCCTTTTTCCTGTTACATGGGAATAATCATATTTCCACATCTTAAAACAGAGAGGAGATATGCAAATTGCATTGAAGAAAAGACAAAATCTTATTACAATTCTGGTCTTTGCACACTACTACCAATACAAACCTCCTCCTTCACAGCTATGATGACAATAGTCATAAATAATAACACTGAGTATGCTGAATATACTTTCTGTTATTTGGCAACAGAAAAAGTATTGAAAGAATGAATCTATGCTGTCCTGGTTACACAAAAAAACCAAACATCTGCCTTTCCTGAGGCACAGCATCTATCAAGTTGAGTCTATATCCCAATGCACTTAAGTTAGGGAATAGGCTGGTATTTTCACCTGTGAGACAGCCACTTGCAGAGAGTGATTCAGCCTACCTGCAAGCTAAGTAAGGATGAATTTTCTTCCCAGAAGATGCCACCTCCTTGCACAGCCTGACTGTTGGATGACTCCTAAGAGTAAGTCCCAATGCTGTTTTTCACAAGTAAGCAGTAGGACTCACTCTCTTCTTTCAAAAAAAAAAAGCTCTGCTAGGAAAAGGAGCAGTGATATCCCTTCACCTTCTTACAAAAGCTTTCTTAGGAGGTCAGTGGGTGGGGACTTCATTCCACTGGGTGGGTTCTGTGAGCTGCCAGGAATCAGCTCCCTGTCCAGCTGGGCTGCTGAGCTTCAGCTGGCAAACTCAACCTTAGAGGGAGGAAAGATGCTTGTCTCTAACCCCACTTGGGTGACACATTTTATATTTGAGCATTTTAATTAGCAACGAAAGTTCATTCTAGAAGGTGTGTTAAAAATTCCTTAGTCCTAAAGATGCATGAAAGCAAACACAGAAGTGCTCTGGCACAGAAGTGTTGGAGTACCCACTCTGTGCTGTTCTCTTGCCCACCTTCTCTGCACTCTGGATTTCTGTCATTCAGGCCCAGGAAGAAAACAATCAAAAAATCAAACAAACAAAAAAAATCTTTACCAAATCACTAACACAATTAGTAGCAAGAAATTTCAAGTTAATTATGACAAGACATCCAACTTTTTCATCACCTTAATTGATAGACTTCAGGCTCCTGTTCTTGCAAAACTGGTTACCTGTGTCCTTGGACTAAACATTTCTTCACAGTAGGAAGCTAGGGAATTGCTGAGAAACACAAAACAAATCTAACTGCTTATCTTTATTATACTACAGTATCTTTTCCTCCCCTCTCCATTTTAACTTCAGTCTCGTCACCGTGCTAAAGATTCTAAAGCGCATATAGTGTCTGCTCTCCTAGGTTGGCTCTAACTTTCACAAAAATAAATGTTACAACTTTACACTAGTTGGCACATGAATGAAAAAACATGTAAAAGAATAAAATGAAAGAATTTAAAAGATTCCATCCCAGTAAGCATTTATATTAGAAGGCATATTTATTCCTGCACGGGAATTCAAAGGCTGTCAGTCCAAAAGTAGTACCAGTAAGAATAAAACAAACATACCCAGCTTTTTTTTTGCTATTACAATTAAAAATGGGGCATAATAAATGCTTATTATAACAGTAATACTTTGCATACTGGTTCCTAGCAACTGCGACATCCTGGCCAAACATGTAACATTCTCAATTTCAAGCAGTAGTAGGTGATTTTTCGTTACACTTTATGCATATGTTACTTGCAACTGTAATTTAAAAAAAAAAAAAAAAAGCCAAATAAGGAAGTGTGAAAATTATACACCTGCTATTAACAGAAATCACACGAAAAAGACTCTCACAATAAAAAGCCTCAGAGAAATTGGTGGAAGTATTTTCTGGTTATCCCACTGGCTTGGAAAGCAATAGTAATTTAGGTGTTGACAGAGTTACAGCCCTCATATTGGTCTGGATGGTTATTTGTGCCTTTGCAAGCCTTATCCTTTAGGGATACTGCCAGCGTAATTTTTAAATTTGCAGATGATTGCGGTGTTTAATGTTCTACTTCATTCCAATGTTTCTCTAGACACCTCAGCATTTCAACTGTTTTGAGGTCAAAGCAAATTTTGCTGGATTTGATGAGTACAGATTTTGCAATGCCTTCAATATGTCCCCGCATCAGTGGCTTGAGGAAAGAGGCCAAATGAATATTCAGGTCACAGTGCTGAATGCTGCAAACTAAAATTGCTGGAAGCCTTCCTAGAAGTGCATTAGAATTCGTGACTCTTCTGTTGAAATGACATGTGTTGCTCTCAGGAGTCTGTCACTGAACAAGGACAGGCAGAGAATACACACAGTGTTTAAATAATCATATAGAACTACCCAGGAATAAAAACGTCTGCCTTGCAATATATTGTACAGGTTCCAAAACTGTTTTCAAATGAAACAGAAAAGGCAATGTTCACTTCTCTGTGAAACAAATGTATTTTTGTGCACATGCACACAGCCTTGAGACAGAAGGGATTTTGTGTGGGGAAGAAAAGTCCATCAGATTAATCAAAACCCACCTTTGCTGGATGCCCAGTACCTGTGTCCTATGGCCTGGCTTTGAAAGGTTAATAAAATACTGAGATTTATCTGTTTAAAATCAAATATTTCAGTCTTGATTTTTAAATAAAAATTACCTTGTGTTTGAATTTGTTGGAATTCTTGTTTTCTTTCTTGTTGAGATCGATGAAGTAATGAGTAATGCGGTCCTTGGATTTAGAATCCATGTCCCAAGAAATCTTGAAGGAATCACACGTGATGTTACTTATTTTGATGTTGTGTGGGACTGGAAGTTCCTCCATCTCTGCAATCCCGCTATCTTGTGATTTATTCCCTGCATAGAAAATAAACATGATTTGTTCAGATCAGGAGCTCTTTGATAACTGTTTTGTGTGCTCCAATACAGCACGCCTCTGAACAGCCTTTCACAAAGGCTCAGGGGTGGTACTCAGCAGCAACTATGAGGTACAATTATGCAACTCTCAAGGTCAGGGATGGAAAATATTGGAAAGAGATGAAATTCCTCAGGTGAATAAGCACTAATAACATGGGAGCAGGCTGCACAGACTGGCTGGCATCACAACTGCGTGTGTTTGCGGGCTGAGAATACAAAATATCTGAAGCTATCTGGTGCTACAGTGGTGAGTTAAGATGCCAGCAAGGTCTACAGGTAACATAATAGCCCTATTCACCTGTCAGTAAAACAAACAAATAGAAATTATCATCCTAAACCATTTTTCAAGCACAACTCAAAACCTATCTCTTCAAGGTTTATAGACGGTGTATCTATATGCACACATTTACACATATATATAAAACTGACTCCTCTGAAATGAAACAATTAATATTGATCAATTTATTGAACCACAGCAAAAGGGACTTCATTTTCTGGTCTTTATCCTTTCCATTTGCCCAGCTGAGACACTGCAGTTTTCTTGGAAAGTTTTTTTTTTTAATTCCTCTAAGTGCATGTGGTAGATGAACAAATTGACTGTTGACCCCAAAAAGCATCACAGGTTCTAAATTTAGGTCTTCCTTTGTTCCCAAGGCAACCTTATAGTTCAGCATTCCGTGAACATTGAAAGTCAGAAACATTAGGTGTTCTTGCACTTATATAAGATCAAGTCAAAAGTAGACAAACAATAAAAAAAAGCAGAAATATGAGAAAGATTACTGGGTAAAAAGGAAAAAAAAATCCAGAGGATGGATGATATAAGGGAAGCAGTACAGAAACAGAGCAGAAAAAGATAAAAATCATACATAGATAAGAACAGACAAAAACAAGAAAAAAAATAAGACTAATGTCCGTGTAAGTAAGAGGGTGAAGCTCCCAAAGTCTGGCCAGATGAGGAAGATGGGAAGCTCATGCAGAAATGTGAGGCAACACATTGTCAGAATTATTCATAGTCACATCTAATGATAGAAAAAGATGGTACTTATGCTTCTATCATAAGTGGCAAAAAAGCTGACAAAAAGCTGACCACAAGTGTCTGATCAGTAATAAAAATAAAAATTTGACTTGGAAAAACGTTAGGAACATTTCAGTCTCTCACCATACACTGTCAAAGAATTATTCCAACACCTCAATGCAGGAATATTAAAGTTGGCCTGATTGTTAAAATTCTCCTCATAGATGTGTGAAATTCAATCACAGAGGCTTCAAAATTCATACATCTCCAGCTAGTATTCTGAAAAATGTAATTTCACTGATCATTTCAAGAATCAATAAAACCACTTTTCTATTTTTGTTACATTTAAAGCATTTACATCCAACAGATTGTCTATTCTTCCAACATCCTATTGTTTCTTTTTTTCTTTTTCAAATAATATCCAAGTCAGATAGTGCAGGGTCTCGCTCAAAGTGCCCCCCCATTCAGGCCATACAAAATGACATTTTCAACAGCTGCACTGACTGCAACAGACTTGGAAATACCAGTCATTACTGAAAGCTTTCTCTTCATACGAAAGACATGATAAGTGCTTTTCCCAACATGAGATTTCCGAAAGCCAGCAGGGAGAAAATGGCACTGCTTTCTTTTGTAAGCAATTTGTATTTCAAAAGTGACTGAAAGCTCTGCCAGGTACACTGAAAAGGCCACATATGATCTCTCTTCCAAGAGCAAGGCTCTGTGTTTAAGCAGAAGATGGAGTGCTGCTGCTGAGCTGCTCAGACCTGGAGAGCTGGACAGACTCGGATCCCAGCACTCTGAAAACTGAATAAAGACCTGAGCAGACATGAAGTCAGGAAATTCAAGCCAGGTATATCCACAATACATTAAATGTGCAACTTCTTTCCTTCAAAAGTGAGCTTCAAAAGTGATACCGAGGGCCTTGGCCATGTTACAAACAGCCAAGGTAGTTTAAGCTTCAAGAGATGTGTGAAAAGCAGTAATGGCCACTGACAAAAAGTAACAGAGATGAAAAAGGATTCTGCAGAACACCAATAGCAAAAGTGTGCCTGTACATAGGTACTGCTTTCTGTACAGTTCTTGGAATTAATATCTGGTATACATCTTCAGATGTCTGCGCTCCCAAGCCTTTCAGTTTCTTTCCTTAGGAAGTGAATAAATAGTTTAAGTAAATGTCTAGCAGAAAATCCCCAGGTAATTTTTAGAAATAATGTAAGTCTGAGAAAAAGAAACCACTTCCATTACTAAGTGTTAAACTATCCCCTTTTTTTGTGATGGAACAAAATCCAAAATAAACACTTTCCTGGAATCTTTAAAGCTCTTCAAAAGCAGAAAAAAAATAATGTTACAGATTTTGAAATACAAACAGAATATGAAACGAGACAGTAAAACGCCTGACAATCATCACCATACTCCTATTCCTCTTCTATTTAGAATATCTGTGATATTTGTAACACGTATATAGGTTTTGATACATTTTTGTGTAGTCCTGAATGTCAAAATCCATTGAGTTGACAGGCAGTAATAGAGAAGCTGATCATACATACAGTGTTAATAAGGAGGACGATGATTCAGTGTATTGGCCAATGGGGAGTTTTGAATAGTAATTGATGTATCATTGCATGGCAAGGAGTTAAAAAAGGACAGCGAATGAAAAGCTCTTGCACTCTTAGTTCTGACGGGTCCTGGGAACCAAACACACCGGTGACCAGCCCTGCCTACAGAGCAGGGAACCCAGACAGCATTCAGACTACCAAGAATTTTTGAAGAAGCACTCTGTTGTAAAGCATAATTTCTAAGTTACAGTCTGGGTCCTGCAAAAACTAATGCTTTCCAATGTTAGGGACAAGGTTTTGTCCCAAGATATACTGGAATATGCCATAAAACTCTTAAGAAACTACCAATATTATAAAAGCTTTACAACTACTACAATATATAGTTATCCATTCATATGAAAAATGAGCAACAACGGGCAGAATTTTCAACAGCAGAAGGGTAACTGAGTTACATTTTGAAGTCAGGCATTGGAGAAAATACTACTGTCTGCTGCTAAAGTGGGGGTTCAAACAGGGTTGATAATAAGGTCAACAAAACCAGGTAAAAATGCTGTCTCCTAAAAAGGCTGCTGAGAAGTTACCTGCTAGTTAAAACCGGAGACCTCAGGTGTGTGCTAAGTGAAATACAAGTGTCATGGGGCTCAAAAACTGACTAAAACTGTAACACATTTTTCCTTGCCTTTTTCTGCTTGTACTTTGGTGAATATTTTGAACTGGTTTTCATACTGGAAAGCATGTCCCCTTCAAGGATCAGTTTAAAGAGCAGATCAACATCAGGAAATAGGATGTCTACTGAAAGCAGAAATAGTAGCTGAACTTACTCAACATCAGCACACAGTTACCCTAAAGCACTCCAAAACTCCAGCTGGAAAGGAGCTGCTGCTGCTACAGATGTGAAAATAGGTGGAAAAGGCCTTAGAACTGGCTGCTTTCATGTTAGTCCCTTTGCCACTTCACTGAGGCTAAACTGATCTTTCTTTGATGAAGCAACCACAGTACAGAAGAAAAAAAAAAAAAAGAAAGTAGCATAGGAAATGTTGCACTGAACAGATTCATATCAAATTAAAATAGATCAGTTTCCAGTTAAAATGGTTACTTCATTTTGCACGTTCACATTGCTTCAACAGTGGAAGTCACTGGGGGAACAGAAAAATGCTGCTTTCAGGTCTCTTTTGGGCAGAAACACATAGAAGAGCTGACAGTCAAACAAACGTGGTCTCCCCTGCCAAAAACCCCACGAATGTCATTCCTGGGCACTGCAGAAACACCCCTGCTTTAACAAACACGCATTTCATTTTCAGAACAAGCAAAAAGGCCCAGTCATTTTTGACCCGTATAGTAACAAGTCAAAGACCACTCGTGCTCACAGGTCACGCTGGAAGCATATGACTTCAAATTTCTTCAAAGCCCAAGAATAAATACAACACGCCAGCTTTACTGAGATCAGCTGGACAACTGCAAGATTAATGTTTTATGCTCACAGGCTTATCTCTCTCTGCCATATCCAGAGTTAAATTTCAAGTTAAATTGTCTAATCAATTTTAAAGCCATTATGATACTTCTGCAGCTGAGCCAAAATGCTGGCAAATGGGTAACAAACCAATTTTATTTATATACACATAGACACACTTAATTTAGTATCCTCATTATATCTTCTACTTACATAAATTATCTCTGAATGGGGAAAAAAAAGCAGAAAATTCTCATTGAGCATTCATGGCTTTCATCTGTCACTACTGGAAACAAATGATAAGACTTGGAAATGGATAAGCCCACACCAAAAATATCTGGAAAATGATTGGGTTTTTTAATTTGCCTCATCACTCAAAACAAGTAGAACCACGACATCTGCAGCAGTGGAAGGATGGAGAAAAGAACCTTAACACAACCTCTGATTGGTGATTACTGAGCATTCATAATCACCAATTTTTTATATTTTTAGAATATTTGATCATATTTTTTTCCTTAGTTCTAAAAATGCAGAACATCACAGCAGGGCAAGGTAGTATGTGCCTGCTGATTTTTTGTTTCACAGGCAAACTGATTATGTTATCCACAAAAGAAATCCTGAAAGGGCTGATTTGTAATCCACGCTCTAAGCGTACTTTCAGCTCACAGAGTGAATTTTATGAAACTAGACCAATAAAATAATACCTTTCTGGGCTCCTGTGACCTTGCTTATGGAAGTTTTGACTCTGATATTACCTTGGCAAATACATTCCTGCTATTAAGCAGCAACAATGGAATCAGTATGCTATCTTTTAATGAAGAGAAAGAATCCCTTCACACAAATCTGTATTCCCCACAGTTTGAAGGTAATTCATCATTTGGAAACATTAAAAAACAGGTTCATGCTCAAAGGGTCTACACCAGACACGTTGCAGTAGAATTCCTAAGTATTCAGAACTCACAGATTTGCATTCAGCAAACCAAATCCCACCCTCTTTCCCATAACTCCATCCCTAACTCTAATATGCCACCTTTCATAGCGTTACCTGTGGAGCCTGCTGCACTATGAGAGTATCAAAAATTATCCCCAAACCAAGAAACAAATCGGCAGGACACAGAACCTGCAAAGGGCTCCTTGCAATGACATAACAGCCATCCATGACAGGGAGAAAAACCACAGCTCTTACAGCCAGAATTGTGATTGCTTGTACTCAGTGTGAAGTAAACTCGTGAAATATTCATTCACCTGCAACGATGCCCATCAAAGCCCCAGAAATTAAAAGGCGGCAGAGTGAGGTGAATCTCTTTTCTCTGCTGAAGCAGTGCAAGCATTCCTTCAGTAACCATGGATGACAAAATACAGTTGTACAATATTACTGTTTAAATGCAATTTAGACTTACATACTAGGAGGAATGACCAGCAAAGTAAGGCTTTTCAGATTGCTATTTTCCCTTCATGGGGTTTAGAAGCAACCAATTCCACTATTTATCCAATATCTGGGGGAAAAAAAATTGTTCTTTTTACACACTGGAAAAACTGTAAGTATCTAAAGAGTATTTGAAATAAACGTGTGTGTGTGTGTCTGAACTATCACTCAACCAAATTCATAGCTGTGCTAAGTAGTGGCAGAAAGTTACACATGCCTGAAGTGATGTAATTGTGCTTTACATCACAGAGCCCAAACATATCAGAACAGCCAACAGAAAAGAGAAGAAAGAGAGAAAATGGCTTTTCCTTGCACTACTTTAAAATCTCTTGTCAGCTGCATTTCCTGCTAAGGCTTTGTCCTTCTGTCCCTCAAGATGCAAATTACATCAGCTTAATGAAGTGTAACTTACAGTTCCATTTAAACCTACTCTGAAACCCCCTCAAGATGTGTAAAATAGATTTGCCTCTTTTGGTGTCACACTGGAAAATCTCCAGTTGTGTGGAGAAAGACTAATCATCTGGTTCCCTTGCACTCAGGGATAAATCTTCACTGTCTTTAGAGCCATGTTGTGGGAAACATGGACTTCTGATGCTTTTGGAGCAGACATTCAAAAATCACTATTATGCCTCTCCAAAGCTGCCAGCACCATTACCAAAGATCTTTGAAAACACGTTCCCAAAGGAATCGTAAAAAACGTTGAGGTATTTGGGGCTGTCGGTTTGTACTTTGTGAATCTCAGGCTTGTCCTTGCATCTGAAATGATTGCTATTAAGAAGTTTCTTTATCTGAGGATCAAAGTCTTTGCTTTCAATACAGTCTAGACTTAAAACAAAACACAAGACAAACAGTGGAGGGCTTGTTAGTGATGGCTATTTCCAGTTACAACACTGTCTTTCCCACTGAAACATCCTAAGAGCTCACTAGTCTGGCTACCTCCCTGTCAGCTGAGGGGGTGACAGCTAAGCACTTGGGGACAGCAGTTTCTTACGCTTTGAGTTCACAGTGATATACAAAAACCTCAGTTTAATTTTCCAAATGACATGCACATATTCAGAGGTTTCAAATAAACATAATGTTAAAAGTCTAATATTTCCCAAAGAATTTAATTGGAATTACGGAAAGGTCACTACTTCTTATAGTCAAGGTGCTCATTTAAAGCTCAATTAAAACTTGGCAGATGAACAACAAAGTAAATAACTGGTTGTACTCAAATTCTGTCTGAAAGCTGGCTGTTCTCTGAATTTACCTCTAGCAGCAGGGGAGAAGAAAACAGTTGAAGACACTTTCAAAAGATAAGCCCTTTTGATGCTTATGTAATGAAAAATGGATTTGTGATGGAGAAAAAAGCAATGGAAAACTAGGTGATACAAAATATGCATTTTAGGGGAACTATACAGACAATACAAAAAGGTAAGGGCACACAACATGTCAAGCTCCCTAAGAACCTCTAACACTGACCTACAAAAAAAGAGAGCCCAGATTCAGTGGTAATTGCTCCATTCATCCAACCTGTGTGTCTGTGCTAAAGCACCTCAAGTCAGCCTCTCTCTAGGTTGCTGCAATTTTTCATGGCACGTAAGACATCCAGGAGCTACTGAACGACCTGGGAAAGACAAATGCACAGGGAAGCCCTGGTGCTATCCCCCAGCCAGCAAGGGGGAGGTAAGTCAGTGGAACCACTGTCATGCCACTTCTGTGTCACTACAATATTCTCCTATACTGATGTAATTTCACTCATCTGGTTCACAGTTTGGTTCACTCCTCTGGCTGCTGTCACGCACAAGAGAGGGCACGAAAGGCTGCACTGTACAGTCTCTAGGAAGACACACAAGATATTAACCCCTGCAGTGACTTCTGTGAGGTGTCAGCTCCATGAAAACCTAGGAATTTGATAAGGGAAATGTGGCTCAGGTTCATGAGCCAGAAATAACCAAGGTGAGACTGTACCCATATCGCACAAAATTAAGAGCTAATATTGGATCCTTAATACACTCTGGGAAGATATCTGAAAATCAAGAGATATGTCTTTTGAGACCACAAAAGATCAGGTTTGCATTATATGCAGATACTAACAGCACATGTTCAAAAATACATTAAAAGCCAACCAAGTTTTATAATAACAATCACATTTTTTTTCAAAATTTCTCTTTGTTCACATCTTACCAGGGAAATCAGAAAATGCTTTTCTCAAGTTAAGAATTTCAATACAATGAGAGACATAGGCAATGATTCTTTGAAGTAGAAATGTTTGATGAGAGAGGATCAACTTCCTAAGAGCACATAGGTACCATGACACAAGAAATCCTCTTACTGGATACAGATACTAACAACTGAGAACAACTCATTTACAAATAGTAACTCAAAATGAACAAAGATATATCCTTACACCTTTTCAAACAGAAAAATTTCTACCTTTCCATTTCTTGATAATTCAGCTGATAGGTTATATATCAGATCTATAAAGGTAAAATAATATGCTTGTAATTACAAAAATCTGATAAAGACTAGCAATTCTTGAGTGCTGTAATCAAGACTGAATTTTCCACGTTACTGAGAAAGTATTTAATTTCCTCAAAAATTCAGTAGGAGGGAGAAAACATTTTTTCTGTATAACTATCAACAGTGACAGGGAAGCACCAGGAAATTACATATTACCTGCATATTTAAAATTTAACTAAGCAAAAACACAGTATCACATTTTTCTCCTGAGCTCTGGAATGAAGGGGTCCCTGTCCATCTGCTAGCTATGTAAAATTGTTCTACAGAGCCAGGACAATGTGTCCCTACCAAGCAAATAATTAACCTGAACACCAAGAATTTCAATGTTCACTGCAACACTTCATTCCAAAGAGACAGTGAAATCACACAGAGGAAATAAAAATGCAACAACATTAAAAAAATTATCAAATCAAGGTTGTTACTTGTTAAGCCACGTAAGTGGCACTTCTCCAGGATAGCTGTTTTATTTCCAAGTCCTACTTGCTACCCCTAACCACAGAAGAACATTTATGTTTTATTCGTGTTTCTTTTCATGTACAAAAAAAAGAGTGAAACATCTCAGACTCTTAAATCTTTCTCCTCTCCCTCAGAATTCTTGTAAACTACCTCCCAATATAGATTTTTATATTTATATAGGCATATTTAAGATTATTTTCTAAATAAACATACTTTTAAAACCAATTGCTAAATTAGATAAAGAGGTAATGACTGACCCTAGAAATCCTGTTAGAAGGATAAACCCCTCTAAATCTTCTCCTTATTTGCTCCTCTGATCTGATACTACTGTTGTGCATTTTCTTGTAAGAAATGTGCCCTCTGTCCAACATATTAAAAAAATAGTTTCAGAAACAAAGCATTACTTAACTATCATATGTATATCTCTATTTACTGAGTGTTTTTGAAACGTTCATATACATTCAGATTCTCTTGGTACTTGGTTTTAACTCAAGGCTTAATTTAGCTGTTTCCTGCTAATCTAGGGCATTGACTTCAGGAAGAATATTCCACACTGCAAAACAAAGAGAACACAACTAGAATCTGGAAGCACAATCGTGCCTTTAGCACAGCCGTCTTTTTCATCAGAGAATGCACCCCAAAGTGTGGCTACATAAATAAAGCACTGAGCAATCTCTACAGTGTTTCTGTACTGAAGAATTTGTCTCAGTCTCTTACAGAGGACTCGATTCTTCCTCGGTCTCGCACGGAGGATGAATGCACTCTACAAGTGGTCTCATGATTAGAGTCAGGAGCAGCGCAGTATCTCAATCCCGCCACTGACAGGGAGAGATGTGCAGGCTCTTAGTTCCCGGGGAGCAGCATCCCGCTCCCTCCCAGCCTCCTTTCTCAGCTCCGGGACTCGGCCCTGTTGTGCCAAGAGCCTCTCGTGTCACCGGGATGGCTCAGAGGCTCCAGCGCCGCGCGGCCGGAGCTGCAGCAGCCGCAGGACAGGGCACGGCCAGGGGAGAGCAGCCAGCACGGGCTGAAGTTCTGCCATCTGCTTCCACACCAGCCCAGCTGAGATGCTCGTTTGGCCTCGAACAAAAGCGGATGGGATTCGGGGGCTTGGGTTCCTGGGCTGCGCGTGTTTTCCACTCACACAACAAGGCACACCTGACAGCCAGCGCTAGCAAATAGAGTTACCCTGGTGTTATTTCGGAATACCATTGTGCCATCAGAATTGTAGGGCTTTGGTTTACAGCTCAGTTCATTCTTTCGGTGAGCATTGAATGCAACACTATGTTCATCAGAAAACTAAATATATCTTGACAGAGAAAGCTACTGTTATTAGTAAGCAGAAATTAAATTGTAACATTTCTGTGGAATATAAATTTTGGCAGAGATGCAAAATTCTCAAGAGTGGATTTGTTGGTACATATGTCCTCCTAAGTTAAAGATAACAAACCCCAAATATTTCTTGAACATGACAGTAGAAACAGTAACAAACAAACAAAAAAAAAAACCAAAACAAAAAAAAAACCCAAAACAAAACAAAAAAACCCCCCACACAAACCAACGAACAACGTTCCCTCCTGCAATATGACCACAGATATCTGTGGAATTACACCTGGAATAAATCTGATACAAAAAAAAAAAATGCATCCTCTAATCAAAAAAAACAAAGCCTATGGTCCAAACATGCCGGTGACTTGCAATGATATTCATGTGCAATTTTGATGTGATGTACTGCTGTGAAAACCACTACTACTTTTACTGTGCTAAGAAAGAAGAAAATACTAACAAAAAACACCAGCCTTGGGCAGTGAGTCTCCTCAGGCTCACTTTCCATTCAGTGAAGAAAGGTAGTTTGCTAGATGGGATAATCTGAGTACCTGCAGTTAGCTCTCACATTTAACTGTGCCCTAGAGGAATCTAATTCTTTTCAGAGACTAGAGAAGCAGCTCACAGGAGTGAAGAGCAAGCTGAAATCACCCTTTGTAATTATTTCCTATATTACATTTGTCAATTCTACCCATTCTCATGATGCAACAGCAACCTCTGATAATTTGCAAGATTCCTGCCAAAGAGAAAAAATAAAAAGAACATTGGGGGAAGAGAATGTTTCACACTGCAGGCAATTTCTGAACTCCATAGCAAAGAAATCTACATGTCACTAACTCAGAAATATCTTTTGGACTGATACTTTAAAAGGGATAAACTTTTAAAGAATAATTTCTCTGAGTTTCTGTATCAAATACATCAGAGTTCAGCACTTATCCCCACAATATTTTTTCTGAAAGCACTAATAGGATCAAATATCTCAGGACCATTTAAGCATGAATGTGGATGAATTTATAACTTACTAACTGCAGTTATAGATAATTGATGTAATAACTGTAATCAATTTTAATTAAATAATGCATTTAATTGCATCATTAATCTAATTCTTCAAAATAATTGTTTCCTCTCTTTCTAGTACCATACAGAAAACTCAGATATATCACTCTAAGTTGCGCTTGTGTTGTCATCAGCCAACTGGTTCAAATCAGTCAAAAGTTTTCCTTTGATTTTTTGACCTATCTTTTCTTGAAGCAAAAATTTAACATTTGGTAATATCTTCAGAAGTACCTAAATGATTTAGAAGAGTCTTACTAAAATCAACAGGATTTAAGCCAAGTTATTGAAGAGCTTCTGAAAATGTGACTGCAACTACGCACACAAGTTTCACAAACCCAAAGCATAACAAAATCTGACTGCAAATCTGATCAATGGCTAAATTGACAAGGCTAACCTTATTCTTTCAGTAAGATGTAATTCTTATTTGGTATCCTGACATCTTGGAAGTATTTAATATTTATACGGTACTCATTCATAACTAAACCACATTTCCAGACTGTCAATACCAGCCAAAACCCTAGACTTGAGTACTAACATGGAAACAGATGCAAGTCTCTGTTGGCACAATAACCTTTCTAGAGTCCCCCTTACTCCTTTTGGAGGATATTTTAATGAAAAGTGGATGTCTCTATGCTTTTATAGAGTACTTGGTGTTCCACAAGGCTAGAACACTATTACACAATAGTGAGGAGTATTAACTCAGTGAAACGCAAAGCTAAACACACACGTGCGCACAAAATTTAATTTTCACAGTGTTAAAAATAAATGGAGAAAATATGAATAAGGAGGAATTTTATATTCACATGGAAATATGCAAGTGAAAAGTTGTGAATAATTAGGTAGGTTCACATTTCTTCACTAAGGACCAGGAAAACTGTAAGACTACAACACCACCTAGCCTAGAAGATTAAATTGACATACATGCTATCATGCCTACTCTTCCCTTTATCTAAGATATGCAGATGTACTGATCCAACCATACTCTAAGGACTGACCAAATTCTTGTGAGAGAGAGCTGAGAAGTGGTGGGATCTCCTTTTATGACCCATGAATATCATGACTTGGGCAGGTAAGCCAAGACTGAATGCAAAGGCCACCACCAAACAGCAGTGTCATCCTGAGTGACCCACATACGCAAAACAACTCATGCCAACACACTGTTCCCACTAAGGTTCTCAGACTGCTTATAGTAAAGACATAGCTTTATTTTTTACTGGACCTTGTCACGTTGAAGCTAAACAAGCTTCTCTGCAACCTTCTGTGGAATGAGAATTGCAGGGCGGCAAAACTAGCTACAGCTGCACTACAGCTCCTAATGGCACACCACTGGTTTTCATGGCTCCGACCATCAGAGCCTGGGAAGGGCCATTGCGTCTTCTGGAAATCAAACAGGACATGACTGTAGACCACAAACACTAAACCACCACAGCATTTACTACTAATTAAATGCTCCATTTTGTTCAGCACAGCAGGCTTGCAGCACGTGGGTGGTAAGTGGCTCTTCTCAGCACGCATTGGCTACAAGATACATTTGAAAACCAAATTTTAATTATAATGTGCATTGCTCAGCCGCTGAAGGATAAAGAAGAAGGTAACAAGGGATGTGAGAGGCTTTAAACCATCTTCACCTTAATCTAAATGCCATTTAAAAACTAGAATGAACTTTATAGCCACTGACATATACTAGAATTTGTGTGTATTGCATGCCTTCAGTTATCCAGGATTCCCGATTTTGAAAGCAAATAACTGGATCAGAAACAGTACTATAAAAGCGGAACAATCTATGACACATACTTCATTCATTTAGCAGAAGCCTGAGTTATCACTATCTCTGCATCTGTATGAAATGCTGACCATCCTTCACAGTGCCCTCAGACTCATTTTGTGGTGTGGTTTTGAAAGGATCCTATCTCAGTGCTGCTTTGCTGGAAAACTGGGAGTGACATTTTTCAGCAGACTCCCATGCTGTTGATTACTGAAAGGGCAGATTTTGAAGCAGGAAGGGATGTGGAGCTTCTTATGGCATGAGGTTTTCCTCTTCTGGTGAATAAAATGTGCAGCTGCCTCAGACTGTGGAACTGCCTATGTCTCCCAAGACTAACAACAAAGAAAAACAGGTCTCATAGATGAAGGCACTGACTGCATGACCCCAGACAAGTTGCTTGGGGCCAGATTCCAATCCAAGTTACAGTGCTCTGGGTCACTGGCCTAATTGCTCCACTGCTCTTCATCTAACAGTGTAACTGAGGCAAAGCATTGCCTTTAATTTTCCACTGCTTTTAATATTAACTGTATATTACAGAAGGCCTTAACTATATATTAGAGTGGCCTTTCATATGTCACTGAACAAAGGAGAGAAACAGACAAACACTCCCATTTCTGTTTATTACTATGAAGCTCACGCTCATACTGGTTTACCTCATTCTGCCTTGGCTGGCAGCAACTTGTGCCATTTATTGCAGCTGTGCCTTTATCACAATAAAAAAATGTGTTCTCTACTTCAAGTTAAGTCATGTGAGTTCAAACCTAGCACGAGGCAGCCCTGTATTCACATGAGCTCTAATGTGACCTGCCAGCTTGCCTGAAAACTGCAACTGCCTTGATCACACAAGGATTTTTTCATTTAAACTCCTCTTCCTTTCAACAAAGGGAAGCCCAGACAGAAAGGCAAAACTCGTCACTTGAAGGGCAGCAAAGAGAGCTCAAGGCTGGGGAACAGTTTTACTTTCCTTGAGAAAGTAGGGTGCTCAGCATGAGTGGGCTTTTGTAACTCACGGCATACCCTGGCAGTCTGCAGCATGAATGAGCATTTCTCTACTTCAGCGCACTGGTAATTGCTGCGTGCTTTTCACACAGATCTCTTGTAAGGAATGGGATTTGGCTCAGGTTTACACCAGTTTGTGCTTCTTAACTGCGATTTGAAATGTACTACATATTCACAATAGTTCAGGAAATTCTACTTTGTAACTTGTACTTTTTTTTACATTTAAATTGGAGGCAGGTTTCAGACTTTCAGGCCCTGACAAATAAAGGATATAGGGGTTTTGAAAGCCTTTTTTTGGCTGGAGTTGTTCTCTTTTGTTTCATTTTAGCTGGTTTCCTAGGGCAACCGAACACTGTCAAGGTCTTCAGATGTAAGTCTGCCACTGGTTGACTTACTAACTTTTGCACCTCTCAGAAGAACAGAGAGCTCACAGATAATTTAGGCTGCTGCCAGTTTCGCTGAGGTAGGCAAGGTAGGCAAACATACAGGAAATGAGAGAGGATCCTGTTAAATACTGCCTCATCAAGAGGAAGGCTATGAGTTCAAGTTTTTCACAGTGACTAGAATGTAAAAGTGACACAGTTATGAATATTGTAGTCAAAAGAAATCATTCAGCAGAGTTTTCACCATGCTGGAATTCACTGCTCACTCAGACACAATAGAGCATGTAAACTGTGGGGGTTATTAAAAGTCTTGACTTGTTCCTGTCCTGATGGCATTTGTGACAGATCTCTCATGTAGGTTATCTAATGAAGATTGTGCAATAAGGAGGAGAAAACTCAAAGAGAACTTTTGATGTAATTAACTTAAAAGAAACCTACCACAACTCTGAACCATCAGATTCAAATCCATGGTACTCAGTAATTCCAGAATTACTATTTTAAAAAAGCACAACTCAGTTGGATACTTTCAATACTTTCCATTACAATTTTTTCCGTAGTCTTATCATGCAGGCTATCAAATTGCCATTGGATTGCAACAGGTGACCGGTCATGATCATGGCAAGACAAAAACTGATTAGCTATAGAGGAATAGCTGCACAACCTTTTACAAATTCAGTATGCCAAACACGTCCCCTTGGGTATGTTACTTAAAAAGAATTCATATTTAGATTAGTTTTCCATCTTTTGGATTTAGAGCTTTAAAAGGATTTCAAGGAATATTTTCCAGTTCCCTATCCCTATTATATGAGCTACTCTAACAAGCATGCTAATATATACTGAAAAATCACTGTGTGGCTTCCACCTCAAACACCGCACACTTGCATCAGGGCTGGCAGCCCCACTGGCTGGCTGAGGGGCTTCCCTGATGGCTTGCTCAAGGAAGCAGCCCAGAAAACAGCTGAGCATTACACAATATACAAAAATAGGAGAAGGAGAATCACCGCCTTATTTTTTTTTCACGTACACGTTTTGATTCTGTCTTCCCTATACTTGTACAGCTATGAGAAAGCACACAGTACTGGACATGTTCCTACCACAGAGGTCATGCTGGGGCATCTGGCTACCTGATGCGTCACAAAATCTGAAATTAAACTCTCATGCTCTAGAAAGGCTGCTATAACTCAGATCACTGTACATCAGATATGATTTAAGAACTCCGTGCTACCTAAACAGAGTGACAAAGTGAAGTACCGAAGCAACAAATTCAACGGGCTGAGGTTTCAATCATGGTACAAAGCAGTTCACAGATAGAGGAAACAAAGAAATGTACCTGCAGTTTCAGGTGCCCCCATCTAGGAGGGAAGAGAAAGTAACCTCTACACGTGGGCAGAGGTGATACAATCACAACAAATGGCATGCGAAGTCTTACTGCTCAAGTCCATCCTTTCACGAAGGGTAAGGTGTCATCAGAGCACAGGCAACACTGACTAGACTTCCAGTATGTTCCATACAAGAGGGACAAAACTCTGTGATCTAATGGATTCAGTGAGAAGACAGGTGATTTTTAGTTTTGATTTGAGATAGGTTTTGAAATTACACTGAAAATATAAAGGCTAGAAATTCACCAGAAGCCACACGATTACTTCCCAACATTTATATTAAATTACTAGCATGAATTCCATCATAAAAATGTAAGTGAATAATACGTACTTCATGTCATCAGATGGCCCTTAGTAGCATTAAAATACAATCTGCTGCACACCCTATTCGTTATTTTATCCCTTCCTTTATATAAAGTCACATATAATTTCCCTTTACATAAATTGGATTAAAAGGAGCAACAACACAGCATGGATCACTCCATAGATACTTGTATACTAGTACTTACAGCTGGCCAAGATTTAAAGAGCCTTTTAACATCTTTTTATCTGGCTCATTTTGAAGTCCAAATGTCTTCAACTATGAGTACACATAGAAATGAACAGTAAAAAAAATTGCCCAGAATCATCTTTTGAAAATGTTATTGCCAGCCCAAAACTAAAGACAGATTAAATCCAGAAAAACTGCAACTTAGAGAGAAAAATTCCAAATTAGATGCTTATCTGTATGAAATGAGATAGAACACATTCACCAAAAGCTAGGAAAATGCAGTAGCTGTAAGATCTCAATCATGCCACACTACAAATGCAAATTGGTTTTTCCACAATGTCTTACTGAAGCCAATGGAACGGCTCAAGGAAGAAATTTATGGGATGCCTCTGAGGATCGCAAACTGAAGAATTCTCCCAATAATGGTGTATGGATACAGAAAGCCTAGTATGGGAATTCTTCAAACTATGCTTCTCCTAGAGCTGCCAGCTGTGTCTGACTTTCTCCTGCATTGAGGAAATAAACTCCAGACACCACTCCATACTTGGGACTAAGAAAGAGTGAAGCTCTAACAATACTTTCTGTTGCTCTGCAGGAATGAAAGAACAACACCAAACTAGTTTTAAGGTTTCCCCTTTTTGGCAGCAGCAAGAACTGTCAACGCTCAGAGAAACTGTTGTAGGCTATAAAAACATTACAGCTAATCGTTGCTTTTGAAAACATCCACGCAAAACACCTTGTTCATTCGAGCATAAATAAAACAAGAACACTCTGAAAACAATAGAATTGAGCAATGATTCAACTACAAATATCACAGTGAAAACTGATCTAGTTACAAACATACCAACTCAGAATATTCTGCAATTTCTGTAACTACAGTGAATTCTAACCAAACCTGTGCTGAAGGAAGTATTTTCAAGGTCAAATAAAGGATGCTCCACTGTATGACAAACTTAGTGAGGAAACCACAGGAAGTGATCCTGGAGCGTAGCTTCCTTTAGTTCCAACATCATAAACACTGCATTTGTTCATACCTTCCTATAGCACTGACTTATTTTATACACATATCATGTCCTGGAAATGTTAGTACTAATTTTTCAGACACATTTGCAAATTTTGGGGGAAAATAGCCTGCAAGTAAAATGCTTAAAACTTCTGTCAAAAGGCAGCAGAAGACACAGTGTATAACTGTGGGTTGTGCTCAGCCAGAATTAAATATAGCCTTGCAGGTCACAAAAAGCACAAAAGGCCATGCATGCTTGCAGCTTGGAAGGTGTACCTACTGTACAGAGCAGATTGAGAAAAATAAACTCAGACTGCCAAACCCAGAATCGTTTTTTTAATCTTTAAAAAGACTTTCAAAGATTACCTTCTCAATTGTGGTTAAAATACTGGCACTACTTCAGCCACACAAAGGAAACTGAAAACTGCCTTATTCAGAAAAGCCGGGGCTCCAAACCTGCCATTTAGAGATCATCAATGATAAAAGGTGGACAGAATTAAAAGGAATGGGTAACGGAGGAGATCTTTCTAGATTTTGGGAAGAAACATGGAAAACTAATGAGGCAGAAAAGTCCCAGAATGAAAAGTCAAGTAAGACAGGCTTCAGCAAGCCTTTGGAGACAGCTGAACACAACAATGCCTGACTGGAACCCACTCCAAAATAAATGATGAAATACTAGAGAACTCTTTACTCCTTGACACGCCTTACCTGCCAAAAGGAGTATTGTGTTGGTTCTAAAAGCTATGGCTCTGGGACCAGGAACCTCACTGGAAAGCTGCTGTAAAAGCTGGCGGGGCCTTCTGGGCATACTCTGATCTAGATTCTTCTACAGGCAAGACTGCAGGGGAAATATGGAGAAACGAGCTCAGAACACTCCTTACTAGAGGTGGTAGAGCCACCAGATTAGTAAGCTGAGAAGAAATTGCTAGTAAAACAGAAAAGTCTAGTTTAAGATAGAAGATGAATGAGTAAAAAGGATAATAATGGCCTAACTTCTCCTCAGTGAAACAATAAAAAAATAAAATGCAACAAAAAGCTTTTGTCTTTGAGGTTTGCATAAGATATATGAAATTTTAAGTAAGGGGTTGGCTTGGCACTCCTGTTTCTCAAGTCTGGGGGTAGAATTTCTCTTCTCTAACTCACTCCTCCTGCCATTTTACTTATAAAGAACTATCGATCTGCAGGCCTGAACAATGGCTGGCAGAGGTGAGACTGACATATAGCAAAACAGGTAAGGAGTTCAGGTGCCCACTGGATTACCATAGAGCCTGTGGCTAGTTCCAGGCTATGTAGGTGTCTTTATGAACAATCTGTAAAGAGAGATCACATTAATGTATTGCAGACAACATTAAAATAGAAGGAGCTGCAAGAGAAGCTTAGGCAGGAAGTGCTAAAATGGATTCTGCTACAGAATAAATGTAAGAATGCATCTAGGAACTACAATCTGGAACAAACACAAAGAAGAAGGGACATACGTAAGAGACAGTGATGATTAAAGTGCTTTAATTATAACACTGAGTAGAAGTTAACTACAAAACCTACATCATATATTTGAGCTTCAACCTAGAAATATCAGCAACTAGCACTGGGAGAGAACGGCGCTTCTGTAGGTGAACCTGAAATAATTACACATCAAACATTTGAGTTCCTTTATAAAGGACCTAGGAGAGTTTCAGTGAAAAATTACTGAACGAAGAGAGGCACAAATAGAATGGCAGGCAAGATTTAAATAGCTGATAATATATAACTTGGTCATTGCCAGACAAAATAGCTCATAGTCTATTATGCAGATTTGAGTGTCATAAGCTCTAAAAGATGATGAGAAGGAAGGATGGAAAATAACTCTAAAAATAAATTAATATAGAGCAAGAATGTGAATGGCTACATTTCTCGACACTGGGATGTTGAATGGCCAGTTTCTAGCAAAGCCTTTCTAGTTAGTAACATCCTTGCTTATGATATAAAACAAAACAGGATAAAACACATGCAATGGTGAAATGAAAGACAGAGGCAAACCACTGGTTTTCTTCTCTTCCACAATTCTAAAGATCATTTATAGCAGACTTACTGCTTGGTTGCATTTAGTATTTTTCTGTGTTCTAACAGTAAGGAATATTGCATGTGAAATCTAAGTCTCTGGCAAGAATGTAAATCTAACATCGTAAGAAGTATTTTTCTTAGCAACAAGAGTGATTTTAAAGCAACACAATAGATTTTAGCTCCTACCTGAAGTGGCATTATTGCTTGTCACCAAAAAACCCAACCAAACAAAAAAGCCCCAGACATCATGCATTTCAAGTTCTGCCAGGTTAGACATAACTTTACGGAAGAAATGTATTTCTTAGTTGGCCATTTGACCATTTAAACCCTAGAAAAGTGATATAGTTGGCATTTTGAAGAGAGTGAAGTTAAATCTCCAAATTTGCAGCTGGGGAATAAAAACAACAGTAAACATGACTCTGAATTTTTTGTCCTAGCAAAACATCACAGATAAAGCACCTCTCCATTTTATGCTGGACACAAAAATATTAATTTTATACTCCCATGATCAGAAGTCTCAGGGTTTTTTTTATAAAACCAAACCACTATGCAAAAATGACCATTCAGGACACTAAGAACTACTGTGAAATTTAGATCTCTCAGCTGTCCTTCATGTGGGAGTCTACCTAGACATTTGAGTTTTCCCATGGCTCAGATATACATGATAACATTTCAGAAATTGCAGTGATATTGCTCCATAATGCCAAAAATGAGATTTGAAGAATGCATCCAGAGACTGGATGATGCCATTTCATCCCTTCTGATTGAAAGGCAAATGTGTACACAATATGGCCGTGAAAATCCCAATTAATGAACTCTAGAAGAATCTTTCTGAATGCTCCAATAAATCCAGCATAATAATAAATGTTTGAAATAAATTAGAAAACATGAGACATGCTTAATAACATGGAAAGCCAAGGATATAAGTTGTTTACATTAAACAGAAATGACATCTTAGCTTGTATGATGCAATGATTTTATACAAACTTGTTAGACTAAACAGTTTTGATGGTGCCAAGTGTTTGGAAGGTGACAAAATTGATTGAAATTGGCAAAGACACCAATTCCAGCTCTGATCCTCATGCCCAAATGCTATCTTCAAATATATAATGTGAAGACAGAAAAAAAAACCTTTAAAAGCACTCTAGAAAGATTGTATAGTTCAAGACATCAATAGCTAGAAAATACCAGAATGAAGCAGACTTGAATAACCTTAAATTGGACGCTTTGTTCAGATTATGATATAGTCTTTAACTGCATGATTACATACTAATTTTTCCACATAAATCCAGACTCATTCAGCATACATAATGAATAGTGCGTACATAATGAACTATTTTTCTTGTAACAGCTATTTGCTGTTGTTCAGTGTGCAGTCCCAGGACTTATTTGCAACACATTATTCATACTCTGCTCTGAAGACAAAATTAGGAATTTCGCCATGGGTTTTTTCCATGCACCTCATGGATTTTCCAGGCTACTACAGTGTCTGGCTGCTTAACAAACATGCATTAGTTTATTTTGAAAACATCTCTGTAAGGGGAGGCAGTAATACTGCTTCCATTTTACATATGGAAAACTGATGCACAGAGAAGTTAAAATATGGTTTCTAACTTGCAGTGCCTATTTAAAGTGGTTAACATTTCTCTTCTCAAAGCATTTAATACTGTGCTTTGCATTTTCAATGTCCTGCTCCCAAATGAAGTCAACAGCAGGTGTTGGCTCTCAGTACCCCTGGAGCTCTGGTACCACTCTTTGCTGGCAAATGAACAAGCAGAATTCGATGCCCTGGGGTCATGAGTGCCTTTGGAAGATGCCACGTGCTGATACACACCGACCTTACCCTGGCAGTCACACCAAAACATGACGTCTTCTGCCCTGTCCCTTGAACTTGTTCCTGTCCCACTCCTACTACTCACTCCCCAGTGACAGTTCAAAAGCCCTGTTCTTCATTCCTCAGGCTATCCTTCCCGTCTCTCTCTCTTTGCTCTGCAAATCCTAGTTCCATTCTTTACTCCTCAGCTCTGTAGTCCAAACTGCTCACTTCTCCCCTCTGCATTCTTGTACTTTTTTTCTCTTCTTTGCACACAAGTCCTCAGGTTTACTCTTCGCAGGGTCCCGATCCTCATTTTCCAAATTAATCCAATCTGGGTGAACATCGCATCTCTTTCCCTCCAGTTTTACTTCCATGGGCACACTGCCTGAATTTGGATTGCCTCCTTGCTCATTCATCCTTTCTGTTCTCATTCAGGGTTATTTTGCCCACTTTAATCTTCCCATTTAATCTATTCCCCATCTTGTAAGCCTTTCCTGTTCTTCCCCCCTTGACCAGCCACTGCCACAGTTTACCAGCACCTTCGGGGCCAGTTTTCTTGCCCGGTTCCCTAATCCGTGTCTCCCAAATTCAAAAATGCTCTTTGAATGATTGTTTCTCTGCTCTTCTCCTTTCTGCATTTTGGTAGGTGTCTTCTGCTTTCCATCTGTCTATTCCAACCGCAGGAGCACGGGAAGCGGGTGACAGCCTCACTGCTCTCTCCCGGGCAGGAGCCCAGCAGCCAAAGCACATCATCTGTAGGGGGAGCATGGCACAACCACAACGTGGAGCTTCAAGAAGTTCAGCTGCTGACATCTAAGCTGTTCCACCAAGCCTGTGAAAACCACAGGGTGTTTTCCAAGGCTTATGATTTTCTGACGTTAGCTGTTTTTTCATAGAATTGGCCTGCTCGTGACAAAAAGGGCATCCATCCATCTAGTAAAGGTTTAATCCCTAGGTGGGGCTAATACAAATTTTATTAAAAAGGTCACTGAAATTTTAAGCACAGATTAAACATCAATTCCTGGCCTAAGTCTACAGAAATATGGCTACATTGTTAAATATGGCAAAGGAAAATAACTGTTACACTTTTTCCTATACATGGAATGAGTTCAGGAAAGTCCTAAGAAACTCCATGTCAGACTAATACTGAGCTGCACTATTAGACCCACCTAAAAGAATAAGAACAAATAACGCAAGATACATTCATAAGTAATAGAGGATGCTGAAAATAAGATCTTATAATATTTATAATATTGCACTCACTTTAAACCAAATCTTATCAGGAGCTTTTATCTAAAAAAAAAAAAAAGAAAAATATCCAAAATGATATATTTGTAATCTCTTATTTAACATCTGTAAGTTTTTAAATGGTCTTGATTCATTAAGAGTGACATCACAATGCTTACAAGAACAATACTGGGGAAAAAAAAAAAAAGAGAAACCTAAAAATAGATGAACTGTTGTGATATTAATTGCTCACTCCCGTTCCTGCATTTGTGGCTCTGGCATATACCTCTATAGGAGGAGTAACCCAGTTTTCTGAATACAAAATGTCTTAATACTAATTCTTGCATCTTAGAAATTAAGAATAATATTTTGCTATCTACACAAATTTTCCATTACTGCTTATGTTTATACTGCAGCATTGCTTGCAATTCCAAACTAAGCGTGCTGCAGAATTTTTCATAGTTGGATATGTAATGTTACAATTTCACTAGTTGTCTTTACAGTTACTACAGCTTAAAGACCAAGGACATTTTTCAGAATACAAAAATCTAGTATATTTGAAATTCACTATGGTAATATATTATATTTATCACAAAACTTTGGCATCACTGAGGTTAATCAACCAACTTAAGAACTTCATCTTTATAACAAACATACCTGAAAATAAGTTGCGAGTGCTTATAATATAAACATACCCACACACACAACCAGGCATCTAAATGTATTTCATATACATTTGTACACTTCCACCCTTGTTTCTGTGTTCCTATTAAAACAAGCTTGTTGATACAGAAGTGCCACCTGTAGGAAATGCTGAAGTGTGCTCAGGTGCAGCCGCGTGCCAGTTGAGGCACATCCCCGAGGTGGGCGCCTCCTTTGGAAACCCAGCCACGTATTGAGGAAGCAACAACCCTGCCTGATGGCCGATTGCTTCATGAGGGCTAGTTTGAAAAGACACCTCTAAAGAAAAGTTGTTTTCCACTGAAGCCTAATCAAAAAGAAACTAAAATTAAAAATACTATGTTTATTTTCCATTTGCTTGTCTGCATTATTCCATAGAAATCATGCAGTCCTTAAGTATAGTATGTTGAACCAAGTAGAGTTTACCATGATTAACATGGAGTACTTCACTACAATTAGGGTACACAAATATGAAGGATTGCATAATTTATCTATTTTTATTTCTCTCTAGTATTCATAAAAAGCAATATGTGAAAAAGTGTTTTAACAAAAGAACAACCTAACCTCCAGTACTATAAACATAGCCCAGTTTCCTCTGGCAGTGGGTTAGGCATGAGTGGATGGAAGTGCATATTATATCTTAATTAAAACATTAAAAAAATGAAAGAATTCTAATATAGCTCTAAAAATAATAACAAAGACTTTTCAATACCTTGTTATTTCCTTTAACACTTAATAAGAAAAATAAAGAGCTTCTGAAAATTCAGCTTTTTAAACCTTAAGTCTGCCTAGGTCAAAGAAAGTTAAGTACTTAATCCTAATTTGCAAAAAGTAAGAGAGAAAACTGGTCTGACTCCTTCTATGACCACCATCTTCAACAGTTGTGCTCCAAAAATACACTCACGACAAAGAAATAGTTTCATGAAGTCAACTGTAGCAATCATTGATACAGTATCTCCCTTCCTTGGTGCATTTACCAGGTAACAAATTCCACACCCAAAGCATATTTTGCATCCAAAAATTACAAGTTATTTTTAATAATTCGATGTGAAATGCCCGAATTAGAATCACCTGGTATATAAACACAAATCATATGCCACTCTACAAGAAAATATTTTTTCATTGCTTGACAGTGAGCGACTCTGTTTAGTTTTGTCAGTCCTAGTTGTGTACAACCGGCATGACTCTGTTGTACCCTACTCAGCCGTCAGTGTTGCTTCGAGCACGTACACTTGTTTTGGCTCTCCCTCATCACAACCTGACGTTTATCGCCTTCCTTCAGCACACAGTCTTTAATATCAGCGCCTGCAACTCTAAAACCGAACTACGTCTGTTTGACGGTCTGGCTGCGCCTCCCGGGGCACGGACGGACGGAGAGAGGGACGGAGGGACTGCCGCTGTCCCCAGGGCACTGCGGTCTCCCGCGGCGGTGCGGGCGCCAGTCGCGGCGCGGCAGGGAAGGCGGGCAGGGCCCAGGGCTCGGTGCTGTCCACGGTGCTGAACCACCTCCCCTCTCTGCCTCCCCCCAGCCCCATCTTGCGAGCCCCATCCTCGCTCCACTCGCCGCCTCACCGCTCGCACGAGCGACCGGCAACAAGTCTGGCCGCTTGCCCACGCCAGCCAGCACAACCGCCTGTGTGTCTTAAGCACGGGAAGTGCCCTACAACACAAAGGAGTTTGGAGACCGCGGGCAACGAAACCCCAAGCAGGGCCACGAACCCGTCCCCAGCTCCGGACTCTCCGCAGCGCGGGCTCTGGCTCTCCTTGCTGCCTCTCCCAGAACAAGCCCCAGCGTCCATTCCTGGCAGGGGCAGGGTTGTGCAGCAGGCGCGCCCGGGGTAATCGCACTGCAACGCCAGGCACGGCTCAGGGAGCGGCAGCTTTCCCTCCCTTCCCTCCAGCAAGGTGCAACCTTCTCTTTCTTCTTTTGTTCTCAGTGCAGGAGGGTGGCAGCGGCGGCGGGAGGGGTGGGGAGCAACTGCACCTACAAATTCATGGGGGATAACAAAGGACCATACGCCGCGCGGATTAATTTGCATTAGCATCCATGAGGGCAGCAACATCTTACGTCTGCAGGGATTAGCCGCGCCGAGCCCGGGCTTACCGTCCCTATCGCAGAGCTGAATCGCCTCCAGGCTCAGGTTCTTGATCACCTCCTCGCAGGGGCTCGTGGGGCTGCTCATGGTGTGCGCCAGGCGCGGAGCCTCCATCGCGCCCCTCGCCGCTGCCTGCTGTGGCTCAGCTGGGAGCTGGCGCTGGGCGGGCTGTGCGGGGCCGCGGCAGCGCTTCCCGGCGCCGCCCGGCTCGGCTCGGCTGGGCGCGCTCGGCGGCGGAGGCGGGCGGGGAGCGGATTTGTCGCCGCAGCGAGCCGGGGAGGGGGCAGCAGCGAGGCGGGCGTCCGGCGCGCCCGGGCAGCCGTGTTTAAAGGGGCCGCGGCCGCCGCCTCGGAGCGGACCCTTCCCCCTCCGCCCCTTATGTAACGGCGACGGCGCCTCCGCTGGATGCTCCCGGGATGCCCAATCCCTCCGGGCCGGGCGCCGCTGGGCACCGACCCTGCCAAGGGCCGGTCTGGGCCCCGGCCGGCCCGCCGCGGGCACAGCCGCCCACCGCCGCGGCGCGGCTTGTTCCAGGTTACTCCATCACCCGAGGAGACTCTTCCCGAGGCAAACCCGCCCGACTTGCCTTTCCCTAAACACACAGCCCACCGCGACCGCTGTGGGCAATCACACCGAACTGCAAGGGCTGCAAGTCCACCCTGATCCTTCGATTATGCAAGAATTTGCAGAAAGAAATATTAGCTGGTTGTAGATTGATAAACCAAGAAAAGCCGGCAGGAGGTTATGGATAGCAGGAGAGGGTACTGGAATGAGCCATTTCTGGCTACCTGCCCTGCACACTTCCCACCTGCCCTTTTTGTGGGAAGGAAAAATAACCCACACAGGGCCGGTGCTATCTGTACCAAGCTTTGTTAAAAACTACTTATCGGTTCACAGTTTCAGGAACAAGAACGGGCCAGAAAAGGAGAAAATGTGTATAAAGAGTAATAGAATTAAAATAAACTTGTGTAGCACTGCACCATCAAGCAGGTGTGACAGCTCAGCTCCCTCCCACCACAGGCTCGACAAAGGAGAAGTCTCTTGGCCTCAGGGGCTGCAGGAGTGCAGCGCTTTCTCCAGGTCACAGACTGATCACATGATACAACAAGCATTTCCTGGTGCCAATTTGTTGTTTCACTAAACCAAAATTGACACCATTTGGCCATTGATCTTGAGACACCAGCACTGGCTGCTTTGAAATACAGTAGTTCATTGCACACAAGCCCCCAGCAAGCTCGAGGCAGTGATATTTCCTAGTCAGCACTGCATGGCAGCAAGTCCAGAGAGGCCCTAGAGCTCCCATTTCCCTTTCTGCAGTCCCAAGACCACCCAGTCTCCTCTCAATCCTCACTGATCTGACACAGAAGTAAGCTCCACACACAGCCAGATGTCTATCACTCAGAGGTGGCTTTCCACTGGACTTTAGGATTATTCCATTCTTTATGATGGCTTCTAGGGACACTAATCTCAGGAAATGAGCTCTGATGTTACCTTTCACTGAGCCACTGCCAAGTGCTGCAGCCTGGGAGCAAGGAATAGGTTTTAGGAGCGCAGACTCCTCTGGCACCCTCAGAAACCTTGTAGTGCAACATGAGGAGAAAATGCAATGCTGAGCATCCTTCCCGCACTGTCTACTCTTTCTAAACCCCCCCCCCCCCCCCCCCCACCCTTTCCTGCTCATCTTGTATTTTTTTCCTTCTCTTTGTCTCTCTACTGTTTTTCAACACAACGGAAAATGTGTGCAGAGGGGTCAGGCAGAGGAGAAATGGAATGAGTGGGAAGGGAACCTAAAGGAAGATAAAATGAAAAGGAAGCAGCAATAGCTGGGAGGGAGAGTATGAGTCAATGGGGAGGTGCGAAGGGGGAGAAATATATGAATGAATGCATAGACAGAATGAGGACAAATGTAGAATCAGAGAGGAAAGAAATGAAAGTGGGTGAGACTGCATTCATCAGGTTTTAATTTTGTCTCTGACAAGCATTAATTCCCTGCACAGAAGCAAAACCTTTCTCCTTGATATTGCAACTGTTCTTAGCACACAGTCATCTCCTACGTAAGGCTGGAAAATTTCTTTCTCTGAAGATGGTGTATTTAGTCTCTTGGCCTTATGTTCCACATTCATTCCTTTCCACAATGTGGCAGACACTTCAGCAGCTCACACAATCTTGTTACTTCTTTGCTATAACATTATATAAAGTCCATTTGAAACAGATCTTGTTCTTGAATACTGAGAGAATTCCCATTTTATTCTCTCTGCCTCTATTTTATACACCTTTCTCTCCTCTACTTCTTATTCTATGCAACTGAAATAAAGTTTTTAAGAATGGATGGATTTTGCATAGCACTTTGAAAGCAGAGAGCCTGGGCAGCAGGGGGTGGGGTGGGTGTGTGTTCCCATTCCTCTTAAGGCCTCTCATTTCTCAGCTGCCTTGTAGCAATAACCCCTGGCTGAGCTATATCTCTTTCTCTCCCCACACCATTACGCCTTTTTTTTTTATTTATTTTTTTTATTTTTAAGAAAAGACTGGTTAAATCTCCAAATACTAGCGGACTTCAGTGTAAGAGTAAAGCAGAGAAGCCTTTTCCTCAGCTTCACTTTTCTAAATCTGGACCTGCCTGAGACAGCATTTTGCAGAGTCACACTTCAGACTTCATGCTTTCTTCAGCCTATCACTGCTCCCATCACCTGGGCTAGGGATGAACATTTTAAAAAGCTCAAATTACTCCCAAATGAGATTCCATGCAATCACTTGGCAATGAGTTTAGTCCCAGGCATTTCAATCTCAAAGCACACAATACTCTCATGGTGTTTTTCCTACCTGAAAGAACTGTACTCTGCTTGTCTTAACAAAGAATAGCATTGCCTGAGGCACAAGTTATGTTTGTGCTAAAAGATGACAGAGTCTCAGCATATAATCAGAAAGTTTGTTCTGTGACAGATTATCCCTGACAGTGTTTAGCAAAAAATGGCACATATCACAAATACAGGTCAACATTATGTAATGGAAAGTCTGCCAATGGCAGCACAACATTAGAGACAGCAGAGGGTCATGTGTTTAGAACTGCAGAAGCTTGCAAAGAATTTGCCTTAACAGCAACCTTTCACACTTTCAACATTAAGATAAACAGAATATTACTAACTTCTGTACTTTAACAACAGTGTGTCTGTCACTACAGCAACCTCACATAAGGAGGGAGAAGCAGCATTTTCTAGCACAATACATGTACCGGGAAATGTGAGCTGTGACACACACAGCTCCTGCCTGGCTACATTCAACCATCTCGGCTCTCATGCCTTAGCCTGGCATTCACAGTCCCCCAGGCAGGACACCAAGATCTGCTGCAGGGCTACCACTCTACAGCAGAGAGGCTGCCAGACAGAAAGACAGGTGTGTGGCTTCCTTCCTAAAAGCCATAGTCTCATTCAAGCCATAAAAGCAAGAGGAAAAGGTGCTGTGTGACCCTTTCCTCCCCACAAAGAAAACCCCACACACTATTACAAACACCTGTGTTTCACTCCATTTTGGGAAAACTGCTCCACAGAGCACAGCACACAGCTGGACAACCCCATCCTTACTATTTGAAAATGGTTTTGTATTTCATTGTAACAGGCTTTTATCTGCAAGTTATAAAAGAAACCTCCTTTCTCAGACTTCAGCAACACTGAGTGTTCCAGCTTTTCCTTCCCACTTGGGAATTAAAAAAGACTTGTGTTATTGCTCAGTGGACTGTACAAGCAGAAGGCAAAAAGGCTACAAGACATGGTTTTCAGGAAAGAAAAACAAGGAAGGAAATAAAAACAGCCATTTTTTTTTTCTCTCTTAATATGTCACTTTTGAGGAGAAAAGCAAAATATTAAAGGACAGATAAACAGAAGGGTCAAAACCAGCATTTTGGGTCAGTCCTAAAAGGCACAATTGACTGAGCTTAGCAAGTAGTCCCTGAAGTTTCATGGAAATAAATTCTGTGCACTTTTGCAGTCATTCTTTGTCTTTAATGGACATGTCAAGTGTTTCAAGCATGCAAAGGCACATACTTGAAAAGGATTACGTGCAAAATATTCTTGAAATACCATAGGACTGGAGTAAGATCCACACCCTGGTGACAGAAAGACGAGAAGGGGAAAAAAAAAAAGTTGTAAGACCCTAAGTGAAAGCTGTGGCTCTGTGACACAGCTTCCTGCACTGAGACAGACATTGAGGTATGACAACTTAGAGCACTAGGCACAGTGTCTTGCTGAGAATCTCTTTGTCTCCCCAAATGCTCAAACAAGGAGGGATGATGGCACAGGTCCCCCTTTCTTTCTCTAGGAAAATCCAAGGCAGAACAGCAGTGTTTATCCTCTAGCTCTGGACTGTGTCTCTCTCCCTCTTTCTCCCACTCTCTGCAAAGGTAATAACTGCAGCCAGGCACCCTGACACCAAGTACAGCAGGGAGACTGCAGCTCTCTTCGAAAGGTCTCTGCTCTTTGCTGCTTTGATGGTGTTGGAGATTCTAGGAAGCCCTTGCTATCTCTGGGAGCTCTCTAGTGAGATACTTGCAATAGTTCATATGTCTCAAAATGTCTCTCCTTCCATGTTAAGAAGGCTTCATTTCAGCAATTGCATTCAGCTCATGCACTCAGGCTTTTCTTGCAAGGCCATAAAGCATAGTTTAAAACATCAAAGACACGATTCTGAGGTAGTCCTGTAACTTCTGGTGCCAGAGAACCTACTCATGAATCTGTAGTTTCTTGTATAGTATGATAGGAAAATGGCTTCAGTGTAGGGAAAAGCTAGTCTATTACTCAGGTAAGAAGACAGTTCGTGAAAAATGCAATGCAGGGTATACGAGACAGAGATTCACTAAAGCACAAGTAACACAAACAAGGTAGCCAAAGTCTGGCTCTGCCACGTGTCCCCATACAGGAATTAGAGGATGTCAACTGCAGTTAATAGCAACCAGCTTCAAAGCAAACAAAAGGAGATGGCATTTTATGCAATTGATGTTAGAGCTATAAGACCAAAGGACACTGTCAATGCTAGAAGATTTCATTAACTCAAGGAGAGGCTGCATATGTTGATGGAAAAGAAATCCTTTAGAGTTACTAAACCCACAAATTACTCAGGTTCTCTAAGCTGAAAATTATTAGAGTACAGGGAAGTTACTGAAGACAGTTATATGTGCTTGTCATGCTCTTCATCTTCTGCAAACATTAATTTTCAGCCACTGCTAAAGAGACTTTACTGGGCTGACTAAGTCCTTGTACTGACCCAGGACAGTCACAGAAATGCTCTGGTATCTGAGCCTTCATTCCTTGCCACCCACCACCATCAATGCTGTGCTCCTTCACAACAAACACTTGAGAGCAGAGAGCCCTCCGACTGCATGAGCTGGGTGCGCAAATGTCCACCCAACCTAAACAACAAACAATTCAAAGGAAATATTCCTCTCAGATAAACAGAAACATACCAAGCAAACTATCATGTTATTAATGCTACTGATGGTGCTGCTTTTTGAATTTCAGTTTTCTGATCAGCTTTAATCAGAGTCTGAATAAGCATCTAAGAAAGACAAATTCTTTCATAGATTAAAAAAAAAAGCATTTGTAGCTTCATAAAATTTATTTGTTGCCTAAAGGACACAGAGTATGCTAATGCTTAGCATTATCACTTATTAATTTGCTTTTAAGTTTAACCTCTCTTTATTAGATCCAGAGTAACCACACAGAACAACTAGAACCTTCTGTATTTCCTCTCTCCTCTGTACTATTAATCATTCTTCCTAGTTTTGTAACCATTTTCACATTTAATTAGTGCTTTATCCTCCAGATATTGAACCATATCTTGACCTTTAAAGGATCCTACTGTCTGCTTATCCTTGACAATGCTGACTGCTATCCAGATTTACTTTCTGTCTACAGTTCAGTGGCCAGCCTGTGATATCTTTAAGTTAAATTTAGTCCCAGCTGACTTGTTTCAGCAATTTCCTTAAGATATTATGTGGCACAGCATCAAATGCCTTTGTAAATTCTTGATGCTGTTCTGTACTTGACTAATCTTCTGGCTTCATCCTAAAAGATGTGGTGAGATAAACATTCTAATTGGTCTGGTTTGGTTTACTGCAGTACACCTGTGCCATAGCTGGATCTCATTACACTATTCACCTCCATACGAATACATTTCCCCCTTCTGCTTTACTGTTTATAGTATTTATTTCAATTTGGAGCCATGCCTATAAGACAATAGTTTCCATAGTTACTCTTAATTCAATTTTTAAAGACTTGTAGCATGCTGACACTTTATTAGTCTCCTGATACTTCAATTCTCTGTGGGGTTTTTTAGCAACTAGTTGTTCCATCAGTTCTTTAAATATCCAAAGGGACACCTCAGATGCATTTGTTCAAGTGATGATATTTCATTATGTATTTCTTAGTTATTTTTCCCCAGCAGTTCATAATTACATCAATGATTTCTAAACCAAGCCTTTAAATAAAGTTTAATCGCCTTCCCAATAAACTTCATGGCAAAAGTCCAATTAGTTTTAGCAGGAATAAAAACTGGTCTCAAAATTTATCTCCTTATTACAAATTAATTACAATTAATATTTTCTTGGTCAAGTAATTTTGTGTTATTGTGCCTTTAGGACTTAGAACAGAGTCTTTTCATATTATCCTTAACCTCTTGGCAGCTGTTTCAGCATATTCTCATGCTGTCCCTATTTTTCTCATGTGTACTAAACTTGGAATATAAAACCCTGTTTTGGTGGCTCTCCAGTTTTCTGTTTCCAGTGCAGTTCATATTTTGCTTTTACTTGCTTAAGTAGCCCACAGTGACCCACTCTCTTCAGTGTTTCCCATTTTCATTGGAACAAGACACATTTCTGCTGGCTTTCCATTACAGTATCTTCTCATGTCCTCCCTACTGCCCTTCCTCTTTCCACAAAGCCTTTTGTGAAACTTTCTCAACTGATCCTATGAATGAGATTTCCCTCCCAGGATGACATCAAAACTCTTTAAAGAAGACGGCCAAAATGAAATTATAGTTCATTAATAAAGTTAATAAAGCAAGTTTAAATGACTAGTTCCTCAATGGCATATACTGATCTTATTTTCTTATAACGATAGAGCTCTAAGTATTTTGTATATGCACAAAAGACGGGATCTAGATTGATGTTGCTGCTTTTGTACCACCGTGATCTGAGGTGATGAGGCAAGACAGGAAAGACACCATTGTCTTATCCCCCACTGCTACCATGACCACAGCTAATTAACTGCTCAACAAACACAAGGAAAATTATGTCAAATGAATGAGAGAGGGAACACAAAGACATTTCCTCTCCTTGACTCAGAGCCTGGATGCATAGTGAGACTAGGCTTAAATTTCACTCACTTGACTCAGACACTTATTACAGGCTCTTACACTGTCTTTCAGGTCTATGATTATTTAAATATAGGTGGTGGGTTGACCCAGGCTGGATGCCAGGTGCCCACCGAAGTCACTCTCTCACGGCCTCTTCAGCTGGGCAGAGGAGAGAAACATAACAAAAGGCTGGTGGGGTTGAGACAAGGGCAGGAAGAGATCACTCAGTAATGACTGTCCACAGGCAAAATGGACCTGAATTAGGGATATTAAATGAATTTGTTATCAATCAAAAACAGAGTAGGATAATGAGAAGTAAAACAAATCTTAAAAACACCTTCCCTCCCACCACTCCCTCTTTCTGGGCGCTACCTCCTCCCCAGCCACCAGCCCAGGGAGATGGGACTGGAGGTTACGGTCAGTTCACCACAGGTGGTTTCTGCTGCTGCTCAGAGAAAGGAGTTTTTCCCCTGCTCCAGTGTGAGGGCCCTCCCACAGGAGGCAGTCCTCCACAGAATCCTCCAGTGTGAGTCCTTCCCACGGGCTACAGCTCTTCATGAACTGCCCCAGTGTGAGCCCCTTTACATGGGGTGCATTCCCTCAGAAACAGCCTGGTCCAGCATGGATCCCCCACGGAGTCACAAGTCCTGCCAATAAACCTGCACCAGTGTGGGCTCCTCGCTCCATGGGTCTGTGAGTGCCTCCCAGAAACCTGCTCCAGTGTGGGCTTCCCACAGGTTCACAACCTTCTTTCAGACATCCAGCTGGCTCTGGCGTGGGGCTTCCCCACAGCCACACATGTGTCTGTACTCCCCTGTGGACCTTCATGGGCTGCACAGGCATAGCCTGCCTCCCCCTGGGCTTGCACAGGAATCTGCTCTGGAACACCTCCTCCCCCTTCTTCTCCACTGACCTTGGAGTCTGCAGGGTTATTTCTCTCACACATTCTCATGCATCTCTTCCCTGGCCACAATTCCCGCTGAGCAGTAACTTTTTTGCCTTCTTAAATATGTTATCACAGAGGTGTTTCCACCATGTCTGACTGACCTGGCTTTGGCCAGTGGTGGGTCTGTCCTGGAGTCAAGCTGGCATCAGCTCTATTGGACATGAGGGAAGCTTCTGGCAGCTATTTATAGAAGCCATCCCTATCCCCCCTGGCCCTCCAGAACCTTGCCATGCAGACCTAATGCAACATGGCCCACAATTAGAATTTCACAAGGAAACACACCAGAAACAGCAATTAGGACCTGTGTTTTCCATGGTTTTGCTCTGGCAGGAATCCACGTCCACTTAGCATTCATACACAGGTAGATTAGATAAAGAGAGTAGGTATACAAACGGGTAATAGTGACCATTAGTTTCTAGCACTGCTTCTTTAACAACATTCACAAGCATTTTAATTAAAGCATATTCTGCTCAGAATCATGTCCTGCCTCTGTTACTTGTGTTCTGAACATATTTCAGCCCTGTAGTATGTTATTTATTGACAGTATAGCAATCCTTACAAATTTCCAGCTGCTGTACATACACATTGCCCTGGAGTGCTTGAAGTCAGTGAAGGAATGGTGGCATTCTGTGAGCCTTGAAAATCCTAGAACTGACTCCAAAGTCTGTTAGTGACTGATACGCTGCTCCTGCTTCTTAAACCAGGCTGCACAGGAGGATAATTGCAAAGGCCATCTTTAGCCTAAGGAATCTATTTGCCTTAGGATCTTTCAACAGTCAGTGGAGAGTGAAAAAAACCCTCATCTCTGTCTCAAAAGGACCTCATTGTAGGTGCTTGGAGTTGCCCTAGAGGAAATGCTTTCTCTTGAGTCTACAGGAAGCTGAGGGAGAAAAGCATTTTGAGGCTAAAATTAGCCTGTCTGAATGCCCCCTAAATTATTCTTACGTATGTTTGCAACTGCCATTTTTGGTAACCCTGCAATATATTCTGAAACGAGAACAGCAAACAAGCATGGCAAAACTCTCTCCTGGGTTAACACCAGCCCCTTGTCCAAAGTTCAGGGCTTTAACGTACACATGCTGACAGGGACAGTGCTGGCTGCAAAGCAGAACAAGCGGTCATTTATGCAGGCACAGCTGTTGCCTAATGACAGAGATCTGACAGTGGCTCCTGTGTGATGGAGCATGGGTCTGCGCCCAGACTTGGCTGACTGCTGCTTATCTGGGACCTGTTGAACTCACATCAAATGCCCACCATCCATAAATTCTTTTTTCTTTAATTCCCTCTATTTCTTCCATGCTAATTGCTAACTGGATATCTTAGAAAAGCTTTTTATACCAAATTTACCAGAGGTACTTACCTAGTTTTTCCTTTTAATACCAGTATTTTTCTTCTTCTTGATTCTCTCTGGTTTTATTTTTATCCATTTCAGTCTAACCTCACCTACTCCCATCTGAGTCAGGGCCAGTTTCTGATTAACACCGTTACGCATAAATTCCACTTAGCCACTGTGAGTACTCTTTGGGGTTCAATCACATGACATCCACCTGGTCATTTCTGGGATGAGGAGAGAATAGCCAAAAAACAAAAAATGGCTTTCTGTGTAGAAGTTATTGGTCTCATTTAGTGAAATTAAATTCTGTTGGCTTTGCACAGCAAGGTTTTGGTAGCTGCAGGGGTGGCTTCTCTAAGAAGCTGCTCAAAGCTTTCCCCATGTCCAATGGAGCCAATGCCAGCTGGCTCCAAGATGGACCCATCCACAATGGTGGTGGTGCCTGCAGGATAACAGGTTTAAGAAGAGAGAAAAAAATCTATTCGATAGCAATCAGAAGAGAGGAGTGAGAATACGTGAGAGAAACAACCCTACTGACACCAAGGTCAGTAGAGAAGGAGGGGGAGAAGGTGCTCCAGGTGCTGGAGCAGAGACTTCCCTGCAGCCCATGGGAAGGACTCAGCACTGGCTAAGTTCATGGGGGACTGTCTTCCGTGGGAGGGACCCCATGATGGAGCAGGGGAAGAGTGTGAGAAGTCCTCTGCTTGAGAAAGAAGGAGCAGTACAGAAAACATTTGATGAACTGAACACAACTCCTATTTCCCCGTCCCTCTGCTCCCCTGGCTGGGGAGGAGGGTAGAGAAAATCAAGAGTAAAGTTAAACTGGGAAAGAAGAGAGGTGAAGATGCTTTAAGGTTTAGTTTTTATTTCTCATTATCTTACTCTGATTTGACTGGTAATATATTAAGCTAATTTCCCCAACCTGAGTCCATTTTGCCTATGACAGTAATTGCTGAGTGATCTCTCCCTGTCCTGATCTTGACTCAGGAGACTTTCATTTCTCTCCCCCACCCAGCTGAGGAAGGAATTGGCACAGTGGCTTTGGTGGGCACCTGGTACCAGCCTGGGCCAACCCACCACCTACATTTTCTGGTCTCTTTTCCTTAGCAAGCTATTTACGGTAGCTGCCATGAGACAAGAAAGTTGTCTGTATGGATTTTATCAGTCTCATATTGCTTGTCATGCTGTGGATGTTGAATTCGTGCATATAAGTGAAAAAAAGTTTTACAATATCAGATTGAGCACAGCAACAGAAGTAAGGGCGTGTCTTTTAAATGCCAGTTATCTAGATTAGTCTTTCTATTTCGTGTGAGCAATAGCTACACTTACTACAGTTTATTTCCTTTTATTTTTAGAACATTCATTATTCTTTTAAACATACTTTATAGCTGTAGCTCCATCAAATTAATTCAGAGGTTGCACCAGCCTACTTATACACACACCTACAGTGACATAGCTAATGTCATACAAAAACTGAGCACAACCCTCCCTTAATTTCTCTGTACCACTAAACTGCTCCTGCCAGCAATGAATTAGACCTGGTGTAAAGGCAATAACTGAGTCCTGTGTGTCTTTTTGGAGCAGAGCCAAATATTCATATATAGTAAAATCTCTACAAACTTACTACATATGTGTTTGCATTCATAAAATTTATCCAAGCAAAGTTATTCAGAAAAGGCAGATATGGCACAGAATAAGCATAAGGAGAGAGAGAAAACTGAAATTCTTTATCACCAACCAAGGACTATTCACATTTGCCTACTACTGCAATAAAAATGAGTGCCACTGATACTCAATTATATCCAAATCCTCCATTCTCTCCAGAGTTTGAGATCTAAGCAAAAATGCTCCATTACAGTTTTACCATTTTTAATTGAAGTTGAGTAATACATCACTATAAACTAGGTGAAGCAAATGAAGCATAAATCAAGCTAAGTTCAAAGGTTAACGAGATTAGCTGCTATCAGATCCATAGGCTATCTGTAGCCTGACCACTGAGTCTTATGCCCTCAGGAGTTAATTACACACCTATCAAAAACACCCAAAATGCACAACTGGCCTCTACCTGAATTGCAAACAAACCTTGCTGCCAGCACAGGAGCAATGATGTCCGACAAAAACATGACAGCAAATAATTCAGGGAGAAAACACAGGAAGGTATTCACCAGATGTCTTTAGGGCTTCTTCCCGTACTTAGGAGGTATAAGGGATGCTTACTGACAAATAAGAGAAAAATTGGAAAGCCCAGCTGTGAAAGCAGAGGTTGGTCCCCTCCACTCCTCTACCAGGCGCTTCAAAACTGCCTTCTTACTTAATGCTTGCAAAAAATGATTTTAAAAAATTGCAATGATCATGATGGCTAGCATGGGGAAAAGAGAACTGTCTGGGTCTTGGTTTTATTTTGGTGGAGTGCTCCCACAGTTGAAACTGTTACGTAGCACTCTTGAGGATAGTTGCTCTCAGTGAGCACTATGAAATAGCAGAATTTTGGACAAAGGTGTTTGCTCCCCATGTGTGGCTGCTTGTTTGCAGAAGATGCCAATATCACGAGATGATCAATGTCAGGAAAGAAATGAAAGCAAGCAGTGGGTTTGAGAGTTTCAGCACTCATTAAAATGACTGCCTGACAGCAGTGTCTAAATGGAAATATTATGCAAACTGTGAATTCAAACCTCCTTCCTGTATCTTGCTGGGAAAAACACTTTAGCAACAAATATATCCAGACTGCAATAGATCATGCACCAAGCTTTGAGAGAACGTATAGTTGTATCCCTATTTTCTCATTTTGGGTTTCTCCACCCTCTCTAGAGATGGTGGTCTGAACTGCTATTACCGTCAAACTCTCTAGGACCTCAACAGAAAATTGCTCATCTCAAAACACAGCTGAGCAGAGCAGCCAGCTGCTTCTGCTTGAGTCAGCTGTTCACAAACGGAGGCTGCAATCCCACAGGCAGGCAACTGAGAGCTGGGTCAGTTCTCCAACCTATTGTGTGGTGCTTCCACAGGCTGTGGGAGCAAAAGCTTTGCTACAACAATGATCATGGGTATCTTCTTTCACTGCTTTTAAATTGTTTTCCCCTCTTCCTCCCCCCTGAACTAGCCATGGAGTCTTATTACTACTTGATCCATCTGAACCCTCAGGCAAAGTTTTCAGCGCTGGGCACACTCCTGCAGAGAGAGTTTTGTACGAATTATAAAGTCAGGGCATTCAATTCACTTCCCACAGGCTGTCTTCATGAATGCTTATTCATCTTGAAATGATGGGTACGCTAAGAAGTCACTTAAGCTCTTAAGCTTCTCTGATCTCATGTCACAACTTCAAGAACAACCAAAAGGGAGAACACTTGGAAAAGCATAAAACCAAAACCCATAGAAAAGTTTCTGTTGCTGCAACTGCTGCTAAAAAAAAAGATCATTTCCTGCACAGATAAAGCTTAACAGTATGTTCTGCTTTATAGCTTGTAACAAACTTGGATTCAGTCATTTCTATCACCAAAAGATAATTGCTGTGGTGCCCTCCTTGTTTCGGGACAGTAGACAAACAGAAGAGCCCCTTTGCATGCACCCTCCTAGAAACTGTAAAGGGGGAAATGCAAGTAGCAAAGGGATCTCCTTCCTCCACTTCCATTGGGGGAGCACTGGTGGCTGTTTCTGACAAACAGATTCTCATTCTGGCACAGACATCCTGAAAATTATTTTTCCCCCCTGTCATTACATTTAGCAGTACTGGTCACCTTTACAAAGCACTCTTTTATTTCATAGATACTATTACCACACAAACTCTAGCTGTGTGCTTCCAGTAAGACTAAGCAACACATTTCTCACTGCCTTACATCATGTCTTTCAGGCCTGCTGGAGATCAGAGGGGCTTGCACAGGGGAGCAACTAAGTGCAAGTCACTTGTAATGTTCTACCTGCTAACTAACGAGCAGACAAGCCCTGGCAGGCTGGCTGGAACTGCCAGCACCCAGCACTTGCTATGCCTCATTTCAGAAGCAGAGCATTGCTTGCCTTTCTCTCATGCCCTCTGCCACACACGAGCAAGCAAACAGGAGCATGGGAGCAGCTGACCACTTCTGGTGCCAAGGACTGTATGTGGCAGACTGTAACAGCCTGTGCTCGCCAGCATTTCTCAAAGAAAAGGAGAAGGCAGTGTTCCTCCAAGCCTTGTGTGAGAGCAGGGAAGGAAGAGGGAAGGAAGCCTCGCCCTCTACTCTTTATCCTCTGGTGGGAGCTAAGCAGAGTAAGCCAGATTTAGGAAAATGTATGAATAGGAGACCATGGCAGGTTTTCCCCTTGCACACAACACAGCAACTGAAGGAGCGCGTGCCACAATGTCACCTCTTGATACAGAGTTCACACAGTTTGGGAGACCGGGCAAGATGGAAACACAGGAACCCCTCTGCACCCTGAGGCTGTTTCTTCCCTTCCCAGAGCACAGCACAGTGCTCGGGACAGCCAAAGAAGCACACACGTGGCAGAGGTGCTCTCAGTCTGAGGGAAAAGACAAAAAGGAAGAACAAGTGGCAAATAAAACTCATCATTTCCAGAGACAGCACAGCACTGCTGCAGGGATCAGCAGGCACATGGCGGTGATGTTCTTCTGCATGAGGACAGATCAGGGACTTCTAGAGAAACCGTAACTGAGGGATCAAGAGATTCATCTTGCCGTGTACATCCTGAGTACCCCCTCCCCACACTGCCCTAGCATTGGGTCCACATGCTCACTAAGCAGCAGCAAGCTGGTGGAGAGAATGGTCTCCACATATTTCTGTCATTCAGAGGCAGTTTATCCATTGTTTGAGGACCTGTCCAGGTCAAGTTTGATTCTATTTTCAGAGCTGTGTAATGACTGGTGATGACATCTGCCCATGACTGGCAGCAAACATTGATGAGTACTGTGAATGACCACTTTCCAAATGTACAGCCACGTGTCTCCTTTTTCTGCTCCAGGCAGCTGATAAAGATCCATTGATGGTAGTTGCTATTTAATATGGTACATGATTTTGGAGATTAAAGTCTTCTCTTACGTAATCTTCTTACATAAGACAGAGAAAACATGTGAAGTGCAGAATTTGAACATCAAAACATCAGGGGATCTGGAACTCAAGTATTGCCATCTTGAAAGTCTTTTCTGACTAGCCAAACCTAATAAAAAGCCAACAGAAATAAAATTCACTCTCTCATAAATCTACACAAGAAACTTTAAGTAAGAGTTGCACCTTAGCACAGAATCTTGTGTGATAATTCACTACACCCGGTGTTCAGCCAACCAGATGTCCAGTGAATGAAATGGGAGGTAACTAAGCAAGTAAATTTTAATCCTAAGTAAAAGCAAAATATAACTGATCAAAAAGCTTCAAGAACTGGAGTTTGGAGACTGCATATGGGCTGTTCCTAGTGTAAGTTTAGGTTGAGAAAAAATATTTTGTTCTTCCTAACCAGCTATCTCATGATGACACAGGCAGTTTGAGAGTTTTTGATTCTGAGCTGTGCTACTCCATTCAGGCTCCTCATGTGTTGCATCAGCAGCTCCTGCTTAAGTGTACAGCTTGTTGCTGCTCCTTTTGCTCATTCCTCATAACTTATGCTCATAGTAGAGACAGAGGGACTGACTTAAATGCTTAAAATCTTCAGAGAGAATGAAAAAAAAAAAGAGAGAAGGGAAAATAAGTAAAAGTAGCAGAATGGAAGGAAAATGCTGAGAGGCTCTTTTGCCCTTTTCATTCATATCGATTGCTGTCTCCTCTGTTCCTTTCCTTATCTTTCTTTGCTATATCATGTGTCATACTGGCAAGCTTTGAGAACGTTGTGCTCAGATAAAATGGCTAAAAGCCAACACCTGCAAGACCTGAACATGCCAGAGAGATTAACAGTGTTCACGGGTGGAGGCTGTTTGTAGTAACGTGAGAAGTTTCATACCTACAGAAGAAAGGTCAAGATCAGGAGAGGGTCTGTCCTGTCTTTATTTCTGAGGTATAGAGGGCTCACAGCCTTACAAAACTCAGCGACACAGGTTTTTTCACTGCATTTAGGTGAGATTTGTATCAGCTCTTAAGAGAGCTGAGAAAATAGTGGAAAAAACCCCCCACCAGCATTTGCTCAAACTTTTTAACGAATTCAGTTCAACTATGTTTGTCCTCCTTCATATACATTCTAATGAACAAATATGCTGGTGATGAGACTCACAGAAACTGAAATCATTATGCAGATTATTCAGTGAGGGATCTGGAATAATGCATTGGTAAAGACTGAATTCATAAAAGAAACAACTAAGGAAATTTCACCTCTGCCCTGTTGCTACACTACTTATAAACAAAAGGGTTTAAATCTGAGGTTTTTTGGTCCTATTCAAAAAGTTGTCATTATGAAGTTAGTTAATATTAAAATGTTTTTCCTGCTGGCCTTCATCAGCCTCTCAAATGTAAAACACAGCCTAAACATGCATATTTTATCAAAAACTTGTCAATTTTTATTTCTTAAAATGCAAAATTCTTGCTTGATGTACATTTCCTTGGCAGTAAGATCAAGGCCAAACTCGAGGAAAAAACTGTTAAAGCTCCTAACATTTGCTTTACAATGAAAAATCACAGGCATAAAAAAGTCCAGTACCATAGATGCACCCATCTTCCCTTAAGCCCTGCAGAATGAGTCTCATAGAATATCCAAAAAGAGAGAGCAAGGAGGAAAAAAAACTCAAGACTAGGGGTAGATGTATTGCATGTTCTTGTTTCATGGGGGAAAACCAGTAAAGACATACTGATCATCTCTAGATCCAATCAATCAAGAAAATGAGACTTTTCCATATTTGTTACTGAATTCCTAAATGAGAGCAGACCTGTGACCACAGCAGCTGGAGACATGAGCCCCACTGAGCTCTGTGCCTCTTGCTCAGTGCTGTTGCTGCACACACCAGCTGCAATTCCCCTGCTTTGTGCCTGCCAAGTGAATGAATCTGTGTCTCTCACTGGTGCTACATCTGCAGCCGAGTTCATCATACTTTAGGCAGAGTCCTTGAGGCAGTTCTGGAGAGCTGGTAACCCACAATGTGCAGGTACATACTTGACTGCAATTTCTAAAACAAATGTTCTTTGCGGAGCAGATACTGACAGCAAAAAACAAACCGAACAAACAAAAAAACCCCCAAACCAAAACTCCCATGTTTTTAAGCTATTTTGCTGAGAAACACAGAGCCGGGGGATCTCAAGAGGCTTAACTTTCTGCTCGAAGATCTCTTTTCTATTAACGATTTTCTATACACTACCTCTGCAATATCCATAATGTTCTTAGTGTGCTCGTCCCACTTCCACTTGGTGTGTTGTTTTCAATCCTAAGCAGTAAGTTGGCTGTCTGGATCTCTTCATTCACTGTGACATTAGGTACTTAAGCCTTAGGCGCCAACATCTTTCAAAAGGTTGCACAGGGTGGCAACCATTTTGATTCTGAAGACAAAATGCATCCAGGCATGCAGTTCTGAGTTTCAATTATTTCTTGACCTACGCTGACAGTGCGCACTCTTTTTTTTCCTCCACTCCTGGAAGACATTCAGGCATCCAGGTATTTCTTTTAGACACAAGTTATAGCTTAGTTGCAAAAATAAGTGGATGTATATGAATGGCAGACCTTATTTATAACTGCTCTGTTCCATATGCGATTGATTGCCTCCAGGAGGGACACAAGTGTGGCTGAGCAGTTTGTGTTGGAGGCAGTGGCTGCAGAGCAGTATCATTTGGTGGTCACCAGATAGCTGAGCTTCCTTAGTGCTCCTCTGTACATGCCCCAGCAGATATTATTTTAAAAGTCCCTTATACTGCTTATCAGAATCCTGAAGTAACATCTTTCCTGTGCTTCTACAGAACCTTTGCTTTTCCCTCTGCACTCAAGTAATGGTTTTCCTCCTCCTCCTCTCAACCCTCTTTTGCCAAGTTGCCTTTTTAATTTGCTCACCTAATAACACAGCATATACAATATAATTATTGTTTATTTATATATAACACCTATGTATTTTCTGAGTAAGGAATTAGAGGATAAGGAAAACTGTAAATATGAAATTTCTTCTGAAGTTCCATAAAACAGATTATGTTCTTCCTTCCCAGAATAAAACCAAGAAGGAAGTTCCCTGACTTCAACACAAGGGTTCAAACAGAAGGATTCAGCCCAAACAGCCTCAGTGGACCAGTGGAGAAGGATTTTCACAGGAAAACATTCTACCAAGACCTAGAACTCAATGGCGCTGTATTTCAACACCTTATTTGCATTATTAACAATAATAAAAATAAATATAGATTGGGATACTTACTTTATACCTGTTATGACACTATCTCAAGTACTTTAAAACGAACATGCCCTGAAAATGTAAACAAATAATTTGGCAATGATCTAGAGGAATGCTTTAAGCGCAGCAAACCTGAACAAAGTAAAGGAAAGGAGTTACCAGAGTCTGATCAGAACAAGCCCTGATGCTTTGAGAGATGTACATGTGGATGTCTATTTTTAGACTTTGCTTCTAAGCTATCAAACATGTCCCAAAAATAGCATTACACCAAAGCAGAGACTAGGTCAGAAGGAGACACTGGCAAACACCATCACAATGTAGAGACCCTTCAGGTTTCCACTTAAGAGTAAATAGTTCCACGCAGCTGTGAATATGCAACAAGAACTGCTGAAAGCATTAATTATGGCCTACTCAGGTTTCATCTCTCTGGTAATGTCTGACTGAGAATAGTAAAATATTGGATAACAGTGGATTACAACATTAGGAGTTTTAAAAGCATTCAAACAGTGAATCCCTCTTGACTTAGTACAAAAACTCCAGAGAAGAACAGTACAGGTGGCATTTTGGAAAGATGACGGCACATCATTTAAATATAATTTTATATTCTCTGTTTCTATTTCAAAATACTTAAAGTGATCACTGAGTTCTGAAAGGATGTACCTAAAACGTTGCAGGTTTTTTCCTCACATTTCAATGATCAATAAATGACAGTATGATCTTCACATGCCATGTGTTCATCACAGAGTAAAAAATCCCTCATGAACAGAAAAATTATTATGCAATCATAGAGATGGTATGCACCAAATTAGGTTGATTTATTTAGTTTTCAAATGTAAGAAAGGTAACTCCATTAGAAAATTATGTCAACATACTTCTAAGTAAAAAGGGACACAAATTCAAGTCTTGAATACTCCCTTGCAGCCTATTTTGGAGGCCAGCGGGCAGAGACTATCTTAGATCTGAAATAAATACTTCTGAAGATGAAAACTCAGCAGAAATTATCATCACCTCCAGTTCTGTGCACTCAAGTGGGAAATGCAGCTCCCAAGCTTTGACTTCATAGCGAACATATCATTACTGGCTGGAGCAGCACAGTCTCCATGAACAGAAGGGCAAAACCTGAGTGCACAGTTTAGACATAAATGCTGACTATGGAAGTCACCTTATCTTGTTACAGAGAAGCACCATGCCATGAGGAGTCTTCTGCAGCTGTGTGTATCTATACTGACCTAAACAATTTGTCCTCCAGCAGCCACTGCAGGAACCTACTCCTTCGGAAGGATGGGTTGTATGACCTGTGTAACTGCAGGAAGACTTCTGCTCCCCTCCAGCTAAAACAATAGTGGTCTGCTGTATGTTCTGTATACAAGTGTTCATTTTAATTAAGGTTTAATCTCCTCAATCTCTGCACTAATCCTTGGTTCTCTATAATAATATTCCCACAGAGGATTCCAGGGTATTTTCTGGCATTGAACAAGTCTTAACTGCTGGGTTTGGTCTGATTTTACAGACCTCTGTGTATTCATCTTACTCTTTTATTTTCTGAGAAATATGTAAGGCAGAAAAAAACCTATCAACGTTTGAGCATTAATTGCATGATAATGGCAATTTATGAATTTGAGGAAGAGAAAAGGTGCCACTAGAGCGTGTGAAGTGGGCAGCTGGCACAGGAGCTTTTGCCAACACTTGCGTCAATGTGGGAGTACAGCAATATGGTAGCTGTTATCATTGCTCTCAATAAATATGTCCTCATGTGTGAAGACATGACTAGCCTTTTGGAGGGAAAAGCTGAGTATTCTCCGCATCCACAACAGGATTCTATGTGTAATCCCAGCAAATCTGAGCAGGCCTTAACGGGTACTTAACTACTCTCCGTATAAAATTGCTTTCTTGAAATCTAGTGCATAGGGAAGCAGTGAAATAAGAGGGAAATAATTCACATATTGAATTGTCCAGAGAAAAACAGTGGACACTTTTTCCTCAGCTGATTGAGGCCTTAAGGAAAAACACAGAAACCTGCTGTTGCCCCGTGCATGTAACTATTGTTGTTGCTAGGTGACTTGGACTCTGTGTGTTATATATGTGTGCATCCTAAAAGGAAATACTTTAGTTATTTCCAACTTTTGTTGGTTTTGTTGTTGCTGTTACAAATGAGCAGGATGTTAAAATTATTCTCTTAAGACCAAGGAAATTGTGTCTGTTCCATGTGAATTCTATACATTTCATAACTATGGGAATTAAACAACAAAAACGATATTGTAGACAAAAATGGCACTAGACCTTGAAGGGCTATATTTCTGCAACTGTTTCTTGCCATAAGGTTTCCTCCTGTGGATTTTCTATAATCCTTACATAACAATTCACTACATTATTTTAATTAGGAATAAAAATCTGGTGTCTCCTAGTCATGCTCTGTTTTCATTTTGCCATGACATACCTCTCTGTGAGCAGTGTGCCCACCCCTTCTTTCTCCACCCTCTTCAAGGAGCCTTCTTTCCCTGCCTCAGTCCAGTACTCCTACTCCTCTGAGTGTTATCCTTACACAACTACTAATGTTGAACAATTCCCATAGACCTATACTTATACCAGATGGATTCCCTTCGAAGAAAGTTCTGTACAATAAAAATTTATCATGACATCATGAGCTGAAACATCACCCTTCTGAAAGAGCCAAACCCACAGAGATTTTCAAGAAATTGTGTCTGTGAAACTTCAAAAAGCTTGATTTATAGATGCAAATACCAGCAAACAGACCTGGAGCAAACTCAAAATATATACTGTAACACTTGGCTTCATCTGTTAGTCTGTTTCACTCAAAATGAACACACTAGATTTAATAAGGTCATGTAAATCACTGATTATTTTTAAGACCTACAAAAACACCCTAAGTTAATCAATTCCTCATTTTTATATCTTTCTACAGTGTCCACCAGTATCTTGCTGCTGGCATGTACAGGACCCACAGAGTAATCATGCTTTTTAATACTGGGGGGTTCTAAAACACATGCAAGAAAACGTCCTACCAAACCACTAGTAAAACCAGGTAGCTACTCAAGTAAAGGAAATTTTCCATTCAGTACTGTGGGTGCCTATTCTCTCTCCAATGAGCTGCCAAAATGAGGATTCTACCCCACAGAACATCACCTGTGCTTTTATTTTTACATTCACAAATACATATAACTGTCTTGTATGAAACAATTTGGGAATGTAAGGTGGTGGAGAAAAAAAATGACAGTACTAAATGACAGTGGAATTTCAAACTAAAATGACTTACTAAAGTGCTATGGCTACTATGATGGACAAAAATGCTCTCTTATACACAGAAATTAAGTTTTATAGTTTCCAATGCAAATATAAGAAGGGTCATTTACATTTTCTCACTGAAAAGCTGACTTTCACATTCTCTAATAAAATACTTCCCATAAGCTTGATCAATATAGTTATTTACATTCATAGTTATTGGCATAAGCACACAAAAAAAAAAAACAAAAAAAAAAAACCAAAAACCAGGTAGATACCTTTTTCACCCTTTGTCTTAGGCCTAAAAGGCTGACATTTATATTTGTAGAGAAATATCAAATAGCAACATTCCCTCACAGCAAAACACAAAATTGCACCCTCTGAATAAAAATTATGATCCTGAAATTGTGATTCATCAGCAGGCTGATTTTAGCAGCAGGTGGCCAAAAAAACTGAGGCAGTGGTAAGTTTTTCCCGCCAGTGTGGGGTCAGCCCATCACGTGAGACAAGTGAAGAGCTCACAGGGATGGGCCAGACCCAGGGAGGACAGAGGACTGGGGAACCCGACCACTCTGCAGTCACCACTTCTGTTCCAGCAGGAGAGCAAGGCTATATTGTACTGCTGCCTCAATTGGGTTTACCAAAGCTGGGAAAGAAGAGTCTCATGCTGCCATCACCAGACTGGCTGAACAGCAAAGAAATTGCAGGATGAATCTGCTATTTGTTCTTTCCCACGGTGTCCCCAGTGTCCCAAGGACATGGGAGAGCCCCATGAGCCTGAATGTGCGCGCTCACACATTCTCAGAGACGGCTGAGATCCATCCCTGCATCTTTCTGCTTCCAGCTCTGGCTTCTCTTTTCGAGCAGATACTACCTAGTGAGTTAGGCCTGGCTTGTAGCCAGTCTGTCCTGTGTCCACTGCTGTGTGGTTTAAGTGTGTGATAATGACAGGATAAGGCTTAAGTCACAGCTGTATTGGCCAGCTTGGCAATGTCTTCAGCGTGCCTTCCAAATGCCAAACAAGTCTTAGGACCGTAAAACTACATTTTGTAAAGAAAGTACTCTGCCATGACATACACAGTGGTATTTCAGCCAAGTTTTCTTAGTCAAGCAGTAATCTTGTATCAAAATAAGGACAGCTGGAACTTAATGTCCTATAGAATTAACTTTCCAAAAAGAAATAAAATGAAAAAAAAATACATCAGTAAATCCAAACATGATGATCCATGTGTGATTCATGAAAACAGAAGGTCATGCGCGTGAAATTCATGAAGTCGAGGAGGAGTCACTTTTCGTTTTGTAGTGAACCACTGCTCTAGTGGGGTTTACAATCTTAAGGGGACCTGAAGCAAAACCACTACAGCTGCACTGCAAAAGTACCTATTTCTTACAGTAAGTACCAAAAGAAATAGTCTGACATCCCACCCAGTAGAATAGAGCATTTTGCACAAATATAAATAAATAAAACTCCACTCAGAAAACAAGCAACAAACAAGTAAACCTTTATCCTGGAGTATCTGGGATCCAAAGGCATTCAAAACAAGCCATATTTGAGCTTCATCACATGCTAAAAGAGCAGGACTAACCATCCCCTCAGAAGAGGGCACCATCTCTTACATCTTACATCCCAAACCACATAGATGCACTCCTCTCCTCCAAAAAATAAATTTTGAAAAGTATTCAATTTCATGGAAGTAGCCATATCTTTTTGAAAAGACAGGAAACCTGATGGACTAAGATGCAGTGAATCCCTTATTTGCAGATTTCAGAAAGAAAACTCTGGTTTTGAAAGTTATTTTTAGACAGTTCTCCAACCTCATGGCTTAGGAGAAGATTAGCAATGTAGAATTCAATTGTATGTTCTCATAAATTCTGGAGACATGGGAACCAGACAAAAAAATGTAAGCAAGGTAAAAACTAAAGAAAAATGCATGTCAGATTTGTCTGCATAATGTGGGTATTTCCACTCTAACCCCTCAGTCATTGCATACTCGGGATTGCCTCTCATTGAATCTTATTTTCCCTGCAGGCAGTAGGTAATGTTCTTCCAAGCTCCTCCATCCTTGCTTCTCTGCTCTCTCCAACCCCCTTTCCTCTCCTAGCTGCTCAGCTCTTTTCCCGTTCCCTCTTCTCCCTCTTTCCTGTCTCCCTCTGCCCCAGGAGTGCTGTACCTCGTGCTCAGGGTGCCCGGCTGGGGATCCTTGCTTGAGGAGCCACCCTCGCTCACACGCTGGAGATGGCAGCTTCTCCGTGGGCCCTTCCCCTCACCGTGGGCTCTGCACTGCCTGCCTGGTGCTCCTCCCCCGGCTCCTGCCAGTCCCCTCATTCGGGCACAGAGAAGAGAGGTTCTGTTGAAAGTTGTGTTGGGGCCTCATGAGGGAACAGTCCTGCCCCCTCTGGCCACCAGCCAGACTCCACAGACACCTGAAGTACAGGCTCAGTGGGAATCCTGGGATACAACTACTCCCATCCCAAAGTCAGGTGGGCTTGAGTTCTGAAGGCAGACTGCCTCCCAAAATCCCTTCGCAGCCAGTGCTCCTGGTAACCTCCCCCTCAGTAATATGCTCTCCCACTACCAGAACTGAGGAGGGTGAGCGAGGCAGAGGAGGAGGTGGCTGCACAACCAGACTGCCCCTGCTGCCACTGTCATCGCATTTGCATTGCAGGGACATGATCTGGCTGCCTTTGTGTGGCCCTTTGGCAGGAGCCCAGCAGCATTTCTGTGCCACTGCTCACATTGTACTGCAGGAGTATAAACACAGGCTTGTCCACAGTGCTCTCGACAGCTCTGGAGGAAATCCACGTTCACTCAGTGTCAAATAGGCCAGCAAAGCTGGGCTATTTTGTGTACACCAGCTACTGTTCCCAATCTAATTCCCTGTTTCCTGTAGGAATGTGGAAATTTGCTGGTATCAGAGAAATAGGACAAGGTAATATGGTGGGACTGCAATAAGCATTCTCATTTATAGCATGAAGATGCAAAATTGGCTTTAATGCTCCACTGTCACTAAAGACACAGACCTTAACATTTCTTAAGACCACACCAAAGTGCCACAGAGACAAATAAAAGAGGCAGAAAATAGAAAATGTTTGAGAAGAAAAATAGACAGTTGCTAGTGAGAGAAGAAAAATTATTTTTAAAATCAGAAAATACCATCTCAACCAACCCTTTCTCCACACTGAAAATATTTAGAGGAATAAAAGATGTTATCAATGCTCTAGTCCCTCCTGTCCAATTTCTCTGACAGGGAGAATAAGCCTGGAAACCATAAAGACAAGATCTTTCGTCTACCTAGAAGTCTTAATACCCTACTGCTACGCACTATATGGGAGCTACTGGACCATTACACTGACTTTTCTCAGATCTGCGTGACCATGCAAACTTCAAGGCCTAGGAACATAAGAAATAGATCAATAAAAATACGCAAGGTTGGTTCTCTCCAAACTTTGAGATCTCTGGACTGGAAAAATTTTCCCTGTACTTCCTGAACTTAATGCATGAACTTGAAACCCTCTGGCCTTCCTTGCTGAGTGCTCTGCCTCCTGCAGCTCTAACACAGGCACTGGTCCAGCCTGCCACAAACACTGGGTGTCCCACTTGCCCCCAGGCCACACCACCTACAGACAAAAAGCTGATGTTGCTTCTGGAGTGAACTCTGGGAAATTTCAACAGCTTTAACAGAAGCTGGTGATTGTGTTATAGCCCCAAATTATGTTTTTTTCACTTCCTCTCTTAGCACTTTCAGCAGATCTGCTTTGCCTACAAGGAAAGCCCTCCCTGTATGTAGAAGCTGGAATCTAGAAAGGCAGAGGTGTGCAAGCAGGACCTCAGTCTGCTCTCTTTTGCCCATCCCACACCAGAGCAGGCAGAGGGGTGAAGGGCACACAGTAATGTACTATCAGCTACTGCTTTGGTTGTCCGTAAACCAGAATATGACATTTCATGAATAGCCCCTTTTCCACAGAAACAAAAGCAGGATTCTCCTGCCGACTTCCCCAATGCTGCAGCGATCCACTGATCAAACTCTTTGGAAACTGATGTAAATTATTGCACTGCCTCTAATGAAGCCAGACAAATTTATACCCACAGAGGAACTAATCCTTACATAGTACTGCAGCTGTGTACTACTGTACAAAGAAATACAATTACCAATGCAAACATGGATATAAAAAGAAAATAATCTCTTTCCTAAAAGCTATTACCCCACCAGATTTTCACTGGACTATAAGAGTGCAGGCTACAGACTTGATTCTCTCTACCATTCACCTGAAATGAATATTGTTTAAACAATGCCAACCTTTATAATTTTTTCCTATCCCGATTCAGTTACCATTTCCTTTTCTACATTTAATTTTTAAGAAGAAATTAAATATGTATTCTGATCAAAAAATCAATTTCCTTTTGAGTTACCCAAACGTTAAAACTACACTTCTGTGGCAGAGATGGTGCTCTGATGAACAGAGTCATCTACAGAAATCTTTTTGATAATGGTGTCCTTCTTTTAAATCCAAACATTTCCTTGATGTAGAATACAAATTGAGCTCTAGTGTATAAGTCAGCTGGGATTTCAAAGTTGGCCTTTATACTTTGCCATTAATTAATTCCATCCAAGAAATTCAAACAAAGATACGAAAAGAAAGTTCTCTAAATACGTTACATAAGGCATTCAGAATATTCTCATTCATTCCCCTCCAGGAACACAGCAGAGTCAAAGAACAGCGTACACAGCATGTTTAGACAGTATAAAAAGCACTAGAAACTGTAAGAATAGTTTAAAACCCATTTATTTAAAGCTCTCCATTATAAGAGCTATTGTAGAGTATTTGCTAATCAATCTACACTTCTGAGTTCTAAACAATTGTAGGCTTAACGAAGTGCACTTTTCTTCACTCTC
>JAWWEU010000160.1:6620017-6667730 GCA_035583155.1 Acropternis orthonyx
GAGTATTTGCTAATCAATCTACACTTCTGAGTTCTAAACAATTGTAGGCTTAACGAAGTGCACTTTTCTTCACTCTCCGATGCAGGAACAAAGAGTTTGCTATTAAAAGGGAGGAAATGAAAGCAGAAGACCTCTTCCAAAAATTACTGGAACTTTTGAGCAATTTAAATATTGGCTAGAAAGTCAGAAATTCATATTTGGGATCTCTTTTTAGGGGGGGAAAAAGACCTACAAAAGAGACATTCTTTCCCAATATACCCCATGCACATCTTTAAGTCAGGTAGGACAAGTATTTCCTCTGACACAATGATGAAAACTTCCAAAATCTGCCAGGAGAAACTCATAGAATTCCTCCAAATTGTTTAAATTCAATTTTCTTGCAGTTACCACAATACAACTAAAACAGGAGAATATTGGGTAGTGGTCAGTCAGTATAAAGAGATCTTTTCGGGGCTGAGCAATTGAAAATGGTTTGTGCTTGGGAGAAAGCAAGACAGCACCGAGAAAGAACAGAGCAGATATACCTATTCAGCCTGAAAGTCAATTAAGCATTTTCTTTTTCTCAAGATTCACTTAGTTCAATTTCTATAGAAACACAAGGAAAACTTATCCCCTAACACCTCTGGCATAAAGTAGACTTTGCTGTGTTCCCCACTATTCCACAATGTGCAGATGCCTTGTTCCTGCTGTGGTGTTGTCACAATTTCTATAAAAGGCCACAGAGCTTAGTTGACACCACAGTGCTGCAAGTACCATTAACCTCTGTGAGATTTCCCAAGCCCATTATCTCCTACTCTTAGCTCGTTATTCTTGGGAGCCCAACTCCCAGAACACTCCTTTCTGGCAGCTCCTTGTTTGTGCTAGGATCTCACACGATCATCATTTCTGTGTACATCATCTCCTTATTTTCTTGTAATTTTATTTACAGTGCAGTGAGACACAGGAAAGTTCCACACCAAACTGTGTACTTTATAAGACTTAATTTCTAACATTTGATTGGGAACACACAGCATGCAAGAGCAAATATTTGACCTTCTCCTGGCTTTTTGTTCAGCAGTAGACCAGCAATGATGGATAATCTTAATAAGGTTTTAGGTTGGAATGCCTTGTAGCATTTCCTACAACTGTTTGAGAAGATACAGTTCTTGTATTGGGACAGAGATGAACTCTAGTGCCTATGTGGGCATAGAGGAGCATATATATTTCTACTTTTCTTTGATCATGTTTATGATAACTCAGGCTTAAGAGCCACTGTATTTCCATCATGCAGATTTTGAGGTTTTTTGGGTTTGTGTTTAACATACATTTTGATTAATGCAATCTGTTTAAATATTTATTGACGCCCTTTAGGCACGGAACCACATACACGCAAAAAAGAATTCCACTTACATATTGTAGGAATCAGCTACTGGGAACAATCCAAACCCAAACCAAGATCAATGATTTACCTCTTTCCTCTCTGTAATAAATTCCAAATGTCCTGACTCAGTCTTTTTATTCTGCCTGAAAATTGAAAATGCAACTAAAACTGTACCAAGACAATGTCTGAGTGTATTGCCCCCTTCACTTAAACATACCAAACCCAAAGAAAGCTGATACCTGCCTTCTCATAGCTTATCTCTCTGCAGAGCTTTGCGGTCCCCATTCAAGAATGTGGATTTTCTCTGTGATACGTGGCTTGGAAACTAATCTGACACAATATAATCCCTTTTGTTATGTAATTACAAAAATTAATCTCATATTTTGTATAAGTACAAAAACCTCTGCTACTTCTGTCTTTCAATCCCGGTCTAAATATCACTGTCATGTTCTATCTTTGCAATGGGTTAAATTGTACAAGAAATTGTTGCATCTTATTGCCTCGATATTTGATATGGTGTCTCTACTTACGGTCTGGAAAAAAGATAAACTACTTCAGGAAATATAACTAATAATGCCAAGGATTTTGTGAAGTTTAAACAAAATCACCTGTGAGTAACAATGAAATGATGATTTTGATGAGACATGATTGAGTAGGAGCTGTACCCCAAGTCAGAAGCATGCTAAAAGGCATTCATAACTTTCAATATTTACATGGGTTTTAGGGGAAAGAAGAAATTCCAGTTTTCTTAAGGAAACAAAGCTCACCTGATCCCACATAGCTTTGCAATGTATAGGCAGATATTCAGGCATGAAAAGCAGGCTTTGCTATTCATCCATGGAAAGCAGTATCTTGCAATGACATCTGTATTTTTATTGTGACTACAGTTTATAGACAACATATTCTGCTGTGTGACAAATGAATTACCTGCACAGCACAGTGTGGGATGATGGCCATTGATGCTAAGGACTCTGTAAGGAAGGTTTCCATGACAGCATTCTGTGTATCCTTGGTATTTTGGAAACAACATTCAGTTTCGATCTCTGACTTTTTTAGGTTTTACTGTTCCCATGAAACATTATATTTAAGCAGGAAAAAAAGGCAGGGCTAGCATGAATATTTTACATACAGCCAGGAATGCCTGGAAGTGGTATTCCTGTGATAAACTGCAGAACTATGTGACAACCCACAGAGCTATCTGTTAAATGCACCTATTAAACACCTCTAATTACCTTTTCAACTCTCTGGCCAGTAACCACCATTCTGTCTTGGGACTTATTCTGATGTTTTATACTGCTAAACAGGTTCAGACAGCTGGCATTTCCAGCCTGCTGTCTACATTAAAATATAGAACATTTCTTGAAAACTAACCTTGCTTCAAAGCCTAAGAGAAGTTAGTTTCAACCCCGAGCCAAGAAAAAATAGCTTTTCTATACATTAAAACCTGATGGTTTTTAAAGCACAGCGTCTTGCTCCACAGAGCTGAGGATGAGTTTAGCACTGAACAAGAGGGAAGAGTTGGGACAGGAAGGGCCTTAAGAATACTTCACATTCAGATATTCATAGAAGTTGTTCCAAGAAAGGTTCTAATCTGTTCTGCAGCTGCCTTATTCCTCCACATTTGGACAGGAATTTTCCAAGGGGTCTGAAAGAGCTAGCTGCCCAGTTTCGACTGAATTTCAGTAGCATTCCACTTCTTAACTCAAAGGTGTTGCTTCTGAAGGCTATAAGATGTGAAACACAGCCTCTGTACCTGAGTTTAAACAAACACTAAGCATCTGTGATTTTTCAAGAGCAAGGCCAAAATACCAATCTTACCTGCAGCAGAGGGGGAAGTCCTGTGCAACTCTCTGCTAGTTTGAAACTGTGGACTTTTAAAATCCACTCATGACTCTGATAAAGCAAGCTACACTATCACATTACACATTTTGTCTGTAAGCATATATTTACAATTTATATACAATAAAATACCTAACTCCTTGCAATCTGCTTAAGGAGTTTTTCTCTTAACCATTTGAATTTCAAAGCGTCGATAAAACTGCAGAATGATTTTAATTGGATAAAAGATTTGAGCTTGGATAAACAATCCACATGGATTCTTAATCTTTTGTGGGCAGCCAGTACCTCTTAATCAGTGTAAAAAAGAATTTCATAATAAACACAAACATGGAGTAACATTATAAAGGCAGGGATTTTCTAGTACATTTGAAGGTATGGCACACAAAATTCTCTCTGATAAGGAAAAGAAGATGTACTATTTCTGAAGTGCAGGTTTTATTAATCAATTTGTCCACATTTCTTAGAGGATTATGAGTAAAATCTGAGGATGTGGTGAATGAACAGTACAGCATTCCTCAGCTACTCTCAGGGACAGAGAAGAGACCTACTCACGCACACTCCATTTAAATCCCAAAGTGTTTTTCTGTATAAATGTCAGGAGCATTAGCCACTGGTGTCCCACTTTCCTGCATGCTCCTCCATTTCAAGCTGCAAATAAGCCAATAAAATATAGCAATGTATGTTTCCACCCTTACAAAATCTTTTATTATCCCTGTACCACGTCAGTAAAGCAGTTTTGTGAGGACACAGAAAGAAAATTAGTCTTTTGCTCTTGTTTTGAGGAATGAACAGATTTAACTCATGGTTGTGTGTAAATGATGATCTGATATCCCTAGATAACATGCAATATCAAGTCAGAGATTCCACATGAATCAACAACAGCAAGATGCACTGCTGGCACCACAGTTAACGCAGCGCAGCACTTACTTTGCACCGAGCCACAGTACTACCTAATGATTAACACGGTACGAATTTGTGTGACAGTCCAGGGCTAGGAGAGAGTCTAAGGCCTTTAGCACAAACCTTGCAGTGAGGGTACTACATGTGATAGTAAACTGTTACTTCTCTAAATTTACAGCAAGAGAAGGGGTGAGATAGAATCCTGAGGAAAAACACAGGGAAAGGCTAAGTTTATTGCAGCAATCCACTTCCTCCAATGCTAGAGGAAAGCAACATGTAATATTCTTCAGGGTCAGGCAGAATGCTCCAAGAGAGGTGCTTGATTCTGGTAGTTTCCTTCCAAAGGAAAGGTTGTGGGGGTTTCTAAACTTGTAAACAGATCTGCTTTGCTATTCGCTTGCTACCCACAAGTCTCATCCTACAGACTTGTTCTTTGAAAAAGTCTTAGAAGAGATTTGGGGAAGTTTGGTCTTGGGGAAGAGGCATAGTCTTCCCTTTTTTTGAGGAACACTAGTAATCACATGAACAGGTGATGGCAAAATAGTTGATGGGATGCCCCTAGAACCCATATTATTGTTCTGCATGTAGTGCTGTACATTACTACCTCAGATTATTTATGAAGTCAAAGCAACACTCACTTCCATAATTAAGGTATGTTACTTTACAAGAAGGAAAATGAAGGGGGAAAGGGGAAGCCAGGGGGGGGAAGTGCTGCTCAACCATTGCCTTCCCCATATTTCTCACCAGGCTTTTGTTTATTCTCTGAAAGTGGTCCCTTATCCTTAAGAGCCATTTTAAAGAAAACATGCAGGAGACCATTTGCAGACTCTTTGGGATAGAGAAGGTACAGAATTTCCAAGGTAAGCAAAAGCAGTAAGCCCACAGAGAGGGCTTGCACTTTGCCCTGCATCCCCAACTCCAGAGACCCTTCTCACACAGGGAGGTGTGTAATGAGCCCCACAGGTCTGACAATTGGCTTCTCTCTGTTCCACAGTCCTCTTTGTAGCATCACTTCAGAAAACACATTGCAAAAACATTGTGTGACAGCAATCAAATAACCTTATGGTCAAGGGCAAAGGAACACTGCCAATAGCAAATTTTGATGATAAAATGTTCTTGACCCAGACAATCTAGATATATCATGTGCTCAAGCCAAAGTCATAAATAAAAATGAAGTATAAATTAACAAGCTGCGAAGGAAGCCAAAGAGGATTTTTGACTTTCTGCCTTTCTGGATATCTCTGCACTTGATGAGCTTTTGAGCTGGAGGAGGCTGCCTTACCCCCATGGGCAGCCCTGCACAGGGGAAGCTGAAGGAAGGCTGCAGATGGCAGGTACAGACAGCATCCGTGGGCAAAAATTGCTGCACATTTCAGCAAATTAGAGCATCTAAGTGCGCAAGGCACTTAGATCCCTTGTTTTAAAAATTATGTGTTACAGGAAAGTGAAGATAGATGTATCTTCAGATACAGAAGACTTTTACTTCAGCTCAGAATATGTTGGCAGCAAGGGCCCTGTTATCGTGCACTTAGCAAGTTGCCCTAAAATCTAAACCTTAAATCAATGGGCAAAGTATGCCAATATTTTGACAGCTCAGAAATGGGTTTCCCTCCTATGCTGGTTTTTCTTTTAATTTTTCTTACCAATGAAAAGTGCAGTGGACGCTGTAAAAAAACCACTTTTAAACAGACACAGTTTTAGAGAAGTTGGTTCAATTCCTGTGGCTCCCTGCTTACTTTGGTTCCTTTGCCTGACTGCAATGGGAGCTAGCTAGGTAACATCTGACACCTACAATTCGCTCAGCAGCAGCTATTTTGTTTGCTTTTTTTTTTTCCAGAAGAGAATACCACACAACTCTAATCAGAGTTGATGTAGATCAATGTGAGCCTTTACTTTCATTATATTTAAAGGGACATACAATTTATCGATTTGTGTATCAAATTTTAGCACACGTGTTCTCTGTCTGTCTACAGTCAATGCAGCAGATCTGTAGATCCAAATGTCACTCTGTACAAACACAAAGTAATAACAGGAAGATGACTAAGCAATGATATTGGCATAGCACACATTTATTTTATGTTGCCTTTAAGTTTCTGGTATATAAAGATGTCTACTTGAGCACAAAGTTAGAAGCCTGAAAAATCATGAAGTCTCTTCGCGTTTATAACACGGTTGCTTGCTTGACTTAAACATACCATGCTATTTCTAGATATGTATAAATAATTTAAAATTAAAAGCTAATTTATCTTGTATTGATAATTGAAACAAGCAAAGACCTGGTTAAAAAAAGAAAAAGCCCACACACTGTGCTGTCATCTATCCTTTGCTCAATATACCTTTTTCTTCTTCTTTTTTCCTAAACAATGTGGTCTCATACATCTGACATGAGCTTATCCCTAGAGTCAGGAATGGGGTAGGATTCACCTCACTGGCCACGTACAGGCATGTACATGTTAGAGAGATTCAGCCTAACAACTACCGAGGCTCCCTCTACAGACAGGGCAAATAGGAAAGGCACCTCACTCTACCCCATCCGCAGCTCGGGATCTACTCCAGTGACTAGCTCCACCTACCTGGCTGACCTTGGCAACATACCTGAAATCTATAAAGCCAAATACAGAAGATATGGATCTCGGTTGCAACGAAAGCTGCTGGTTTTATTTAAAATCATCTTTGCTTAATTTCACTGGTTTGACCCAGCCCCAATACCTCTCTTCGGTGGTGCATTATGGCTCACTTCCGTGAGATTAGAGCATTCCTACCATCAGGCAAATGCAAAGGGGACTTGCTGAATCATGCCCTCAGTCTTAAAGATAGATGGATGTTCACTTGGTTAAAGCATGTACAAATTATATGCCACCCTTAATAGGATTAATTAACTCAGTATTAAGGACAAAGCAAATGTACAGCTGTAATGTCTCTAAGGTTTGAGAGGGGCTTTTTGCACCTTTGATGTTTCCTGCTTCTTTCCTTGAAGTGCAGAAACATCATTCACATTTATTTCCACTTGGAAACAAGCAAAAGAAAAATGGAAAATAAGTTTATGCTTATGAATGACAGCATGATAGTCCCACTACAGAAGTGTCATCACCCACTAATAATGCATTTTTTTTTTCCAGGGCATAAAGCACATCTATTATACGTGTCCTACACATTAGCAGTGTTGGAGCCTTGGACAGAGAACAGCAGTTTTACTTTTGCTGGGTGAATAAAATCATGATCCTTTGTGACTGACTCACTACTGTTGTGTAAGCTTATAAGCATCTTCATGTGAAAGATGAAGGCATGTGAGATAAGCCCACTTGAATCAGTGCTGTCCTCTCAAGCTTGAGAACATAGTTCTGAGGAAGACTGACTTGAAATGCAGCAAGATTCAAGCTAATGCATTACTGGAAAAAGAAATCCACTAAAGATCAGCTAAGAAATATTCTTTATTTCAATACACAATTGAGCCTGGCCATGGAAATCCCTTTGCTTGGTATTTCTTTTTGAACTATGACTCCAGTTATGCAGCATTCCTGAGAGCAGGTGTGGTCATTCTAAACGCATTTTAGGGAGGTGGTAGGCCTGAAACATACACCAAAGGGCCGTTAGTTTCATGGCAATATTTCTAACAGTTGGTTTCAGCAATCAATTTCTTCAATTATTATTTGCAGGTTTAAAGGAAAACCTTTTCTTCCCTGCCTCCAGTTTTCACTGAAGTTGATCTGTGAGGCCTAATGTGTGTTCATATGAGCCCCCCACTCACCCTCTCTGCACAGCACTACTGTCATAAACTGGGTACCTGCCACTGCTCCTGCACTCCTCTGCTGCAAGGACTGCTGGGGAGGAGAGGAGCTACCCTGGGAGCCCACAGACACTCTGCCACCAGGCCCTTTGCTCCAAGATCCCCTTTCCTATCTGTGGCTGCTAGCTGTGTCCCCACATGTGGCCTGATGCATCTGGAGGAGCTACCTGGCTCATGGCACCAGCCATCATTTCCTGGGGGATGCTGGTGTGTAGGGAGCCTGGGAAGCAGAGAGGTATAGGGTGTAGGAACTGGTACATTTCATTGTTACAAGACTAAAAGTAGGTATGGTCTCTATGAATTTAGAGCTGTTATTTCTGGCACTAGTTCCCACTACATCACCAACCCCAGAAACACTATTATACCAGGTAGTGCACAGATTACATTAATTGCAGTCAAACAGGAAAAATCTTGCAAAAATTTATCATCTTGCATATGCAGTCTTGCCTAAGAGATGACACAAGAAAGATAATACAAACTTGAGAGACAAAACTTGTTTAACAGGCCCTTACTCTTTAGTCATCCAAGACAATGTGTTTTTCTCTGTTGGCTTTGCTTCCCTGGGTAACTGTGCTGAAGCTGGAACACTTCCCTCACACAGCCCAAATGCTGGTTTCTATTTGGTAGAGCTACATAATTCGATTTGCTTTGGTAGTTCAGAAGTTCAGTGAGGAAGGACTCCCGTGGAGAGGAGAGTGTGAGCAGCTCTCCCTAACAAATGGGTGCTTGCCTTGGAAAACAGCACATGTCTGTTCACATGCATCCAAACTGCAGGATGCTGAAGTGTCCCACCGAGAGCGAGCCTGGCAGGGGAAGCAACTTCACAGATCTTTTCAGTCACCAGGAGTAACACAAACAAGAGCCAGAAAAAACATTTTGCTATTTAAAAGGAAATCTTTATAACATAGTGCTTGATAAACTTTATTGTACCAATTCATGGAATTGGGAGGGAGAACAGTGCCCAGTTGTTTGAGGAAAGCATTCAGATGTAAAATCTGCCCTCAGCTCTGTGGTGGTGTTGTGACAGGATAGAGACAAAAGGATATACAAAACACATAGCTAAGAAAGGGGAAAGAAAAGCCGATAGCTGAAAGAATCCCAACTGCTGTGTAAGGACAATCACGGTGTGGGAATCGGAAAGGAATCACCCATGTCCAAGTCCACATCCAGGGCAAGAATTAGTACAAAGCCAGCAGTACTTTGGAAATTAAAATGACTGTGCATTACTAATGTCAAGCAAAAGAATTTTCAGAGCAAGCAAATAAAGGTAAAACATACTATTTTTTTTCAGAAACAGAGGTTAAAGCAGTGTCATTACACAAGCACTACAGATCACAAAAAACCACCTTCCTTAAAAGTTCTGTCCTGACCTGCTCCTACAGGAGTTAAAGACCTCACTAAGAGAGAAGAATTAGACCTATAGAGGAAGCACAGATACAAATTTTTCCACACCAGTGTACTACAATTACATGATATCTCTTATCACAAAGGGTTTGAAAGCTATTTCACATGCTCTGCAGGACCATTCAGCTACCAATGTGTACAAGGTTCTCAATCAGCCAGCCCCTCTGCCTGGAAAAGGCTTTTCTGTAGAGGGGCAGCTCCTGGGGGCACTCAGGCAGAAGGGGAAGGCAGTGCCCAAACCCACATCGACTGGCTGGCAGTGATGTCATGGGGCTGTATAATCCATCTGCCCATTTGAAGGTACACTGAAACCAAGCTAACCATAAGACTTTTCGGAAGCACTTCTCTCTGCACACAGTTTATGGAAGAATTGTGTGGAATGGTACATCCCAGAGCACCATGCTGTGCATAAGCTACCAAAGAAGCTGCACTACCTGCTGAACTTGAGGAGACCCAAAGAAATGATTTAGAGCTGAAGTTACCTGTAGGGCACTCCCAGCCTTTTGAGCCCTGTGCTTAAAATGTCTGTTTATGACCTCTTCCCCTCCCATACAACATAATAGGAGATAATTTGTATGAAGAAGCCAGATGCCAGTAGAGAATGTTGTGAGGTGAAAATGTTTTATACTTGTGGTTGAAAAAAGAGCAGTTACTAAACTGCCATTTACATACAGTGTTCCTAATTATTTTTAAAGGCACAACACTCCTAGAAATATTCAAGTTGGGTGGTCAGTAGTTATGTTTCAGTTTCAAGCAACTGGTGGAAAATAAGAACAGACAAGCCATGAAAGCTTAAGCCTAACTTTGGCTGCTTTTCTGGCAAGAAATCACTGCTCAGCCTAAAAATGTTGCCATAGTCTACAAGAAGAAAACTGCAGATGAAAAGGCATCACAGAGTATGTGTCAGTTTTAATCTATGAGGCCTTTATCATGATGCAGAACTAGAAAAAAGCCCAAAACCACTGAGGGCATTATGGCATTTTTTTTCCCCCCATACAGTAAAAAACTCCTGCATGTTGTTATTTGTGCTTTGTGTTTGCACATCAGGAACTTGTGAATTTTCATTTGTAATTGTTCAGACACAGGACAGGAAACGTGAGCCAAGGATAGGCTTTATTTCTGCTCTGAAATTGCTCTTTTTGCTGGCTTGAGATTTTTGAGGAATGGCCCTCAAATCCTGAAATGATATTCTGTATTCTCATGTCAAACAAGGTGCAAATACATTAAGTGGAAAACTGTGTCAGAAGCCACCTTTAGTCATTTCACTCACTTGCAACCTTTTCCCTCCCCACTTTACAAATAAAAAAAATAAAAATGTTTGTAACAGTAAGGATAAACAAAGCGCTTGAAAAATGACCCAGGAAAGAAACACTGCAGTGTTTAAAGAGAAGCTTAAACAAACACATATCAGAAATGTGTTTCAAGCTGCAGGAGCTCAGATGGAGCTGCTACTTGGCAGCTGGGGAGACAGGGGACAGCTGTAAGGTTGTCAGGGCAGCATTTGAAGGTGAAACAGCCCAGCATCTCCTTTTTTGCCTTCACCAAGACAGGAACTCTGGCTTATGTGCTGGGGAAAGTTCCAGAACTGACAGCCCTTAACCAGCCTAACCTGAAAATTTAGGCCTACCAAGATGTGTTTTGCTCATTACAACAAAAACCAAACTAAGATTAAAAGGAGAAGATTCACCTCTCACCATAGGTCATGGGGTGTTCAAAAAGCTTTGTAGGTTCAGTCATGTTCACAATGTTTATCTACTCTGGTGACAAAACTGTTTTTTGTGCTTTCTTATTTTGAATATTTCTACTTCTTCAGGTGCAGGTCCTGCATAGCAGGCCATGTCCCCCCACAGCTCTGTTCCAACAATAAGGAAGACTGTGCACGGGAAGAATGACAGCATTTTACCTTGCCCTCAAAATCATCCATCTAAATACCTGATTGTGTGCAAGAGGTGCCTAATGCACCCAGGAAGCCATTTTCTGCACTCACCAGCACAGCCAGGGCTGCTGGGTTTCTAGAATTCAGCTGTGCTTGTTTCCTCGTAAATGCTGTCGAGCTCCTTCCTCTGCCTGCAAAGGGACAGCTCTGTGTCCTCATTTTCACTATTAGGATGTTTTTGAAAAACTCTCCATTACTTAGCACTTTGAAAACATGCTGTCTTTTCAAGCATAAAATGTTGGCACTGATAGACTCTGAGGGCTTTTATACAGTAAATTGATCAGATTATTTTGTTTAAAACTATTGTTCTGAATACAATCAGAGATTTCTGGCTCTTACACTGTGTTCATTTTGGCCTCATCACAACCAAAATTCTGACCCAAAGCCCATATAAATATTTGCCCTTTTAGCATTTATTTTGATTCTAATCATATTCATAGTTTGTTTGATTGCTTTTTAAAATCAGACTAAATAGATCATTTTGCTACACAGTTTTGCAACCAATCTCTGTTCTGCAGAGCAAGATATTACTGCCAGATTTTTCCAGCAACCTCTGTAAATGTTTACTTTACTATCCTGTAATTGCTTTAACGTGTATTTTCGTGCACAAGCTAACTATTCATCATTAATTTTATTAGCAGGAAGTTTCTGCCTAATATTCAAACTCCATAACTTTTTACACTCATTTTTGTTTACTTAAATATCCCAATCAGTCTTCACAAGTTTGGTACTGTGCTTTGCAAACAGGCTACCAGCTACCAAAGTGAGCCTTACAATGAAACACCAACAGGTTTTAGGAACATATCCCAAGCCTATTCAGAAGGGAACCATTTCAGGCACATGAATCTCTGACATTGATTTATCCAGGAACAGTGTTTTCCTGTTCACATCGTAAGGCAAATTTTGGCTGTACATTTGGGTAAGATGAAGGGCTGATAAATTAATATATGTCTGGCTTAAAAAAAAAAAAAACCAGTGTTCAGGCTTTTCTGAACAAAAGCAAAATTCATTTTTGGATGCACTCCAACCTGTGTACTGAGTCTCCCCACATTCACAGGTGTTATCTGGCAAACACATTTTGTAGTGAGCTAACCCAGGACAACAACATGGAAACTTTTAACTCAGCAGGGCTGGTGCAGATGAATAATTTTTCACTCTGTTCCTAGTGGCAGGCATTCTCTTATCACAGCGTACACAGCAAAAGTTAGCACTGACTGTGATGTGAAGGCTGCACGCTGCTGTGCTGTGATGATGCTTCTGAGAGATAGGCAAAGGTAAGGAGGGGCAGGGACAGCACAGAGCTCCCAGCCTGCGGCAAGGCACAGCTCCCAATCTGCATTCACCATGTGTGGTTTCTGCAAGATGCAGCACGTTGTTTGAGACCACTTATTGTAAAATATTGACACAGAAATTTATCACAATTATCATGAATTATTGCCTGTCTTGCCAGTTTCTGCAGTAGTCAGTGACTGGTTCTGGAACCATAACATAGTCGCAGTGCAATGGCTGGTTTATTGCGGTCAGGCCAACACACTGGAAAACCTACAGTATTGCTAACTCAGAGCAGCTGCTCTGCAAACACACACACACCCACACCCACACCACACAGGTGACCTGGCTTTGGGGCTGAAAACACACAAATCCCAAAACTAAAATGTGAGAACTGATTCACCACAAATATCTTTTACCATATGGCGGCACAAGTGCATCAGGAGCTGAGATGCTCCAATGCACACTCAAAATCCTACTCAATGTCTTTGCTCTGAAAATACTCTAAAAAGAATAAAAATCTAATTACACATCTTCAGATGTCATTCCATTTTTACTACAGCTTTTAGGAGAGGAAGAAGACATTTAACAAGGTCATATCTAAAAAGAAGGTCTAAATTTTTCTAACTACTTTTTACACCCCCATCTCGTCCCCCCTCCCCAAAAATAAAATCCTGTTTCAGCCAGTTCAACTTAGTATACAATAACAATGTGCTGTAGTTCATCATTATACAGAAATAGTGACACTACTTCCAGTGTTCGTTACTCAATAGATGAGTGTAGATATACCAGATAGATACAGAGAGAGAACCAGCAGGGAAACAAGCAGATGTAGCCAGACCTGCTTATTAAAAGCTCCAGAACTGAATCCAGTGACTTTTTGTCAGATTAAAGGATGTTATGCTGAAAGGCAGCCAGTAAGGGAACTGGATACTTCAGCAGAATGCATCATTTTCTCTGACATCCTTTTGCAATTGCAAGGCACTGTTATTGTCAAACATTCCTGTCTTACTATTTGCCCTCATGTGGCTGCAGCTTCCAGCTGATGATCCTCCTCATGTGTTTCCCCACTAGATTCAAGAACCCATTAAAGCATTTATATGTTGTAATCAAGTCGCCCCTCAGGCCTCTTCCTGATATACTAAATAGATTGAGTTCCTTAAAAAACCTCTCTTTGGAAGACATTATCTTTAGCCCTCTAATCAGTATGGGAGTTCTTACCACTCTATTTCCTAACCACTGCCTTTTTTTTTTTTTTTCATTTGTTCTAAGACCATGATCAGACCATCTTACTCAATACCAATTTACCAAAGGTATACAAAACTGCATCACCCATTTTTTCCCTGTTTCTTATGCCTCATTCAGCCATCTCTGAATTTTTTCCCAGTGCTGAATATGTATGAGGAGTTGCATAAGGAATATTTTCTTAGCTGCCTTTCATAATCAGCAAGACATAGCACCCCTTTCCATACATGTAGCTGGCAATCCTTGTTCCTAAATACGAATCCTTCCAATGAACCAGTTAATCAGTCTAGGGAGTGGCTCAGATATCTCTGATAACCTATTCTTCCTGTTATTTGATATTCTACCCACCACCATGTTATCCCATTTTTAATGCTTACTCTCAGATTATGGACAAACTGCACCTCCAACTGAGCCTGTACACTGAAATGCACTTCACAGATTTGATTTCGCAGTGCTGATTGAAATACACATTGTGGTCAAAAAGTAAACTTAACTCAGAGCCTGAAATCAGTTTTGTCTGACCACATTAATTACACTCTTGCATTTCAGTTCTGTCAGAATTTTCTTTTCCAAAGATTTTTCTTGCTTTTCTATGCAAAATGAGAACTACTCCACGTTTTGGAAACATCATTAAGCAAATTTGCCTCTCTTGCAGAATGATTGTGATATTCTTAATTTTTTTCCTGCTCTTCTTTTGTGTTTCAAAACTTTTAATATATACTGTTTGATTTTTCTGCAATTTTTACATTCTGTATTTCTAATTCCTTACTTCATTTTCTTCTAAAGTAGGAAACGCTTTTAGCCAAAACAGTATTTTCATATAGCCAAGGAATATTGGCTTTTCGACCATCTAGAAAAATCTTAGAGATCTTTGAGATTTCTTTGATGTATTTGTGTGCACACATGTCATATTTGTCATTATTTTTGTTCAGCTCTGATAAAGTAACCCTTGAGAATCAGTCACCATAGACAACAGTTACTGGGGCAAGTCCTCTCTCCATTGGATCACATCCATTACTGATGTAATCAGGGTATGATCATCGGCTTCTGTTTAAGTAAACACTGATTTCTGGCCCACCAAGTAACTCCTTATAATTGAAATCTCAAAGTGCAGCTACTGTGTATACAGACCAAGAATTTTGAAACAGAAGATGTGCCTTTAGAATTAGGAACTCTAACAATGCTCCACTTTAGGTGCCTAAGAACTTTGAGAGACGAGTTTAAGGGTCAAACTGACTTTCTCCTGTAAGACCTGATGAATTTTTCCACCACATTTTTGAGAGAAACTTAAGAAATTATGTATCATGTTCTCCCCTATTTTATTTATGATGCACAAAAGGTTCTCCACCAGTGTCTTCTGATGGGCTTTGCAGCAACAATGCATTTGAATCAGAACTAATCTGTTCTCATTGGCCAATGTAATTAATACAAGCAAAGGTCCCTATAATACTCCAGTTAACAGACACATGCATCATGAGAAAACTAATTGAGATTCATTCCCTTCCAGGTTCCTAATTTTCACTAAATATTATCTGAACTCTGTACAAACCAAAGGCTTTTGATAAAGTTGGCAAATTAAATGGTTCCAGTTACCTTAGTACAGATTATTCCATTCTCCATGGTTTAAAATCCTATCTTAAAAATCCAAATGTCTTAGAAACAGTGTCATAGAAGAAAAAGATAAGCTGCTTATGGTAGTTTAAAAGTCCTGTTCAATTACCGCAGAATTTAACTGTTTTCCTGGAGGAAATCCACGCGTGTGTCTATTGTAGCAGCTAGAATTGGCTCTCCTGCTTATTTATGCAGTTGGGGTGAAGAGAAAACTCCCTGCACAAGCTGAAGCTAGAAGGGCAGCTGCTGCATGCCCCAGCACAGCTGTCTGCTGGACTTGTGCAGCCATCCCCCAACCTGTACTCAGTGCTTTTTGCACAAGGGAGGTGCAACTGGAAAACTGCTAAGCCAGAACCCTTCAGAGAATCTATCTTTTACTATGCCATCCCTGGGTGCAAAGCTGCGTAGTTCATTTTATGAGTGACTAATACATTGCGTGACTATTTCTATTTTTATTCCTTGTTTCAGTTGACAGATTTTATAAATGTGTTGGTGCAGCTTTACGTACAACACAAGAAAACTGAGTTTTCAAGCAGGTTATTCTGGAAGCTCAACAAAGAAAACTGTGATAGCAGGGAAGAGCTAACACAAAGAGGAGAGGGAGGCTCAGATCAGTGTGTAATGGTAAGATCAGCAGCCAGTATGATCTACTATCTACTAGCAAGGTAATTTTCCCCTGTAACTGCCTTCTTTCATTCTCAGTGCTGAGTGACACTAAATGTATGGAGAGACCTGATAACCATGAGTTGAAAAGAGAAGGGAATACAAGAGCCAACAGTGAGCGCTTGCAGCCCTGGGGGCCAACTGCATCCTGGGCTGCATCAGGATAGGTGGGGCCAGCAGGAGAACAGAGAGAATTCTCCCCCTCAGCTCTGCCCTCGTGAGACCCTGCCTGGAGCACTATATCCAGTTCTGCTGTTCTCAGCACAACAAAGCTGTGGACCTGATGGAGAAGATCCAGAGGAGGCCATGAAAATAGTCAGAGGGCTGGAGCATCTCTCCTATATAGACAGGCTGAGAGAGAGATGACATTGTTCAGCCTGGAGGAGAGACAGCTCCAGGGAGACCTCATTGCAACCTTCCGGTACCCTAAAGGGCATTATAAAAAGGAGAGAGGTGGGCTTTTTATATGACAGATAGTGACAGGACAAGGAGCAGTGGATTTCAACTGAAAGAGAGCAGGTTGAGATTAGATGTTAAGAAGAATGCTTTACCCAGAAGGTGGCGAGGTGCTGGCACGGGTTGTCCAGAGAAGCTATGGATGCTCCATCCCTGGAAGAGTTCAAGGCCAGGTTGGACAGGGCCCTGAGCAATCTGGTCTAGAGAACGGCATCCCTGCACCCATGGCAGAGGGGCTGGGACTAAATGATCTTTAACATCACTTCCAACCCAATCATTCTCTGACTCTCTTGATTCACCAAACCTAAGTGCCAAATCCCTGACAAATAAAACAGTCCTATTAAAAACAATACCCTTAGCAATGCCAGTCCATTGCTAAAATAGTCAGCTTCCCTGCTTTTCCTGACACCATGCTGGCACTTCCTGGGACCTCACCACTAACAGGCAGGAGGAGTATTTTGATTTGTGCTAACGGTGTGGTAACACACAGCTCGAAAACCCTGCTTGGAGCACCAGCTTCTCATCTGCTGCAGCAAGAGGCCACAAGAACACCCTGTGCTCTCCGAGTCGGCATGGGAGAACGAAAACCAACTCACAGCCTGGAGAAAGCAGTCTTGCATTTAAAAGGTGTGGCACTCACAGCTCCTTTACACTGCTAATTGCCAGCCTAAAATGACTAATTATTGTCAAAAGTCCAGCCTTGCTACAAGTGTGTCCCAGCCCAGTAAATCACTAATGCACTGAACAGGAGAGAGGGATGTACAGTGAAAATTGGAGTGTGCTTTGGGACCCTGCTACCTGGAGAATACTGAGGGTGCTTCTGTGTTTGAAAACAGCTCAGCGTTTAAGTATAAAAAACATGCACTGAAAATTACCCCATTTTCAGACGAGACAGGTAGTAGGGGGCACATAAACCATGACACACACTGCTTGTTTTGCCAGAGACTGCACCAACTAGGAAATTATTTCAGAACACCTGATATAATCAGAGAGCTCCCATCAGGCCTTCAGACAAGGACTGATGTCATCAAGCCAAGCCATAGGATTATTGTCAGTGGTTAAACTGACAGCATAAAATGGAAAAAAAGGCCAAGAAAGAGTAGCACATGCATAATAAAAACATTATGGGGGACAGATAATTTTACTGTAGCTAACAATGAACAGGAATCAGCATCTGCACTGCAGCAGAAGAAGCAGTGAGGGAACACAAGACCAGTGACTGTGACTGCAGACTTGCTGAACTCACTTAGAGCCATGACAAGAAAGGTACAGGCATCTGATACAAGATTAATGATGCTACCTGCAGGACAAGGTTGGAAGCAAAAACTGCCAAAGGAAGCAAGAACTAAAATGATATTACTTAAAATGTGTAAATAAAACACTTCGGCAAATAAAAAAGCCACGGGAACACCATAGGAAGTATCCTAGACATTGGGTTGGAAAACATTGTATCACTATCAGCACTTTGCCCTCCACCCAGAATCATGAGGAAAGGACATTGACAAATGACTGCATGCCTGGACAAGTAAATCAAGTTTTCTGCTCATGTATGCCACAGAAAGCTGCAGCAAAGAGCTTCTTGTCTATTTTTCACCCTGCTGTACTGTCTGCATTTTAGCTGGGAAACTACAATTCAACTCAAAAGTAACGTGAAACATTGCTGCCAGAGCAACAAATTGGAAGTTCTAAGAAACAGAGTTCAGCAAAATATATGTGCTGGAACAGACAGACATCTAATCCAAATTTTAAACCCCCAGCTTTCCCAAACCTTGTTTGTGTGTTAGCCAGAGAGAAGGCACAAGGTGAAATAAATGTTATTTTTCTTTTAATATATGCTGGGATCAAAAACCAGGATGAAATCTCTATGCAGTAATCAGCACTATCCAAAGCATTTATCCTTTTGAAGTCAGTGACTAGTTGAAATATCACTCTTCTCTATGGCCCATGGTAACTCTCTGAAACAAGCCACGCAGGTTATTTTCAAGGCTGTTGTTACTTTTGGCAGTTGCAGAAATTTTTCAGCCATGATTTTTCAAATTGAACTGGACAGTTTCAACTGACATGACTAACTTTAGGCCGGATGTCTTTTATCCCCACCTCCTCCATGTCTGAAGAATTACCATGACCAGAAAAAGGCTGATTTCCTTTCACAAGCTGCAGTCATGACAAGTCAGCACTGATTGCAAGGAATAGGAACAAACTCCTGCTTGCAGGCTAGTTCCTGATGGGCAGCAGAAAAGGCCTTTCTGAAAAAGCCTCTTATTACACTAGAGTTAAAAAAAAAAAAAAAAAAGCTGCATTTGTAACACAAATAAATTTCTTCTGCACTCACAAGAGAAAGAAAATGGTTTGTGCACATCTTGAAAATGTTTTGGTAAATGCCTTGCCCACAAAAATCATTGTTCTTCTGTTTTCTTATGTTCCCTTTTGGCAGGTCTCTGCAGTGTGTTGGTGGTACCCCTCTGCTCTGTTAATTCTGTCTGTCAATGACAACTTGTTTTACTGGGGTGTGACCAGCCAGTCATCTGGCAAGGACTCACAAAGACTCCAATCCAAAAAGCCAATCTCTTCCTAGCTCCAGACCTTCAAGGCTTTAATGAGGTCTTTTGGAGAAGCAGCAGTTAGCAGAGATTCATTAAAGATGAGGACATCCTCACACAGCTATTAATTACTCTAACTCACTAGCTGGTATTTGTGAAAACTGGAGCCTGCAAAGTGATGTTCTCAATTTAAATTTTTGCAATGCTTTGTGCCTGCTTTGGAACTTTCCCACTCTGCCCGTGAATAAAAGCAAACAACAGATTTATTTTCTTTTTTATCATGACAGAAGAGAGTTATTCCACTGGGGCCTAAGGATAATCCTTGTCCAGACAAATATGCAACTATTGCAAGCTATGCTACCTTAAACTTTCTGAGCAATAATTATAAAGGTATTATCAATACTATGTTCCTGAGAAGTGTTTTACTACTAGAATACAGCCTTTCTAGACATTCACATGGCAAATATTTTGCTGCTCCAACTCTGATGAAAATTAGAGTAAAACCCAAACCTCTTAAGAAGAGATAGGGCAAATCATTACTAGATGAAAACGTGAAGTCAGAAAGCCTCTGGCATGTATTGGTTTTGATCTCAATAAAAAAAAATAAATCCTTTTTGATTCGTCTACTCATGCTTTCTATGCATGCAATAACTTTCAGTTTATCCAAATTGTCCTTAGTTCTACCTTGCGAACTCATTAAAATATGGCACTTGTCATTAGTCCCCTACATATTAAAGTTTACATTTGAGGGTGTTTAAACAAAGGACTATATAGATCAGAGCTGTTAGGTGCCACTCACTTAGCTTAGAATTGTTAGAATCAAACCAGTACGTTTTGTCTCAAGTTTTGGAATATTATCTCTCAGGCTGCATTTCTACAGATAGATAACCTGCAAAACTGAAACTTCAATAATTCCATTAGAGGCATTTGGAGATCATATGAGGAGAGAGTTCTGTAAATTAAACACAGAGATTTTAGGTCTCAGAGGGCCATGTTCAGAACAGGCAAATGGCAAGAGATGCCCACCTGCATATCTGTCAGCTAAGCACGTGTGAAATCATACCTGTGAAAATTTCCCTCCAGCCCTGGCTTCTCCTCACTCGACCTGCTCACTCAGACAGCAGATAGGACACTCATCGGACAGGCACAGGAATGATTTAAGTTTTGCTTGTTTTCCTGACTTGTTTTTTTTCTCATGGAAATATTTTGCAAATATGAATTGACACTCGAACCAGCTTTTCCTAACTTATTGTAAGAACAGACTTGAAGGAGAAGCAGATTCCCAACAAAGAAGATCTGAAGGAGGAGAAGGGCTTTGCTCCACAGCATGGATTTCCCTTGAAGTGTCTCACTGGGCCATCTGTGATCTCTGCTATGAAGCTAGAGATGCTTTTGAAATAGCAGCTATGCAAATGCCCTATTTTCTTGCTGAGAGTTTGCATTGGTTTAACTGTTTCTACAGAAATAGCTTCAAGTTCTTCTTGGCTGAAAGACTGTCCTAGCATCCTCCACCAAATGATCACAGTTAACAGCTTTGCACTACAGGAGAGTCAAATTTTGACCAAAAGGATAATGTTTACCCGAATAGAAAACAGTGCAAAAATGTGAGACAAACACCTATGTGGGCTACTTAAAAAGCAGAAAAGCAAACCAGAACTTCTGAAATACAATTATAAAATCCTAAGCTACAGTTCATAAAAGTCAAACTGCCCAGCTCTTGAACAGAGAGCTGCTATGGTGGCTGCGGTGGCACTGGCTGAGCTTTTCATGCTGGCCACTCACCAAACTGCTGTGAGGTGCTGGGTTGCTGCATCCCCAGACATGTGTCCCAGCTGAGACACAGGTTTCCGCTATGCTTTAACATCCCTCTTCCCACTTGGAGGATCATTTTGGTTTCCAGCTAAATCTGCAGGAAATTTGTAATAGCTGACAACTAAAATACTTTTCATGGTATTTTGGATGTGTCACAGTTTTTACCAAAGGAGTGACAGGTCATCACAGAAACAACACTTTGGAAAAGCAATGGTTATCACTAACTCTCCTCTCCTAGTCCCCGAGGGTCTGACAGTCTTAAGGAAAGCTGGATTTTCTTTGACTCTCCAGGTTTCTCTCTAAGCTGCTGGATACAGCCTGAGCAAGCAAATACCCATTGCTGCTCTGCAAGAGCTCCCTGATGAGCTTTCATCAGCCATCCTCAGCAGGTACCTGCAAGTGGGGTTGCCAGGGTGACCTCCTCCCCAGCAGCCTGTCGTCTGCCAGAAGAGTCACAGTTTAGCTTTCGCTGGTTACAGCAACTAGATTCTGACAATACAGCACTTAGCCAACAACTCCATACTGCAAGGCTTCAGTGAGCTCCCTGAGAAGTGGGAAGCAGCCTCACAGTCAAAATGGAGTTTCCAGTCCTATGGGAAAGCAGCCAGAGCTCTCAGGTGCAGAGACATGCTGCAAGCCATGCGTGGGACATAACCTGGGGTGGCATCCCACAGTGGAAATACAGGAGCATCTAAAGTTGAATGAGCAGCCTAGAGTTACTCAGAAATCTCCTGAGAAAATCTGCTTGCACAAGGCATTCACTGGGCTCAGTGCTTCAGCACAGGCTTTAATAAAGGGGCAGTTTTGCTGTATAAAAGGAGGTGACAGGCAAGCAAGTGCCTGTGCTTCCAGCAATTAAAAAGTGCAATAAGGCAAAAGCGAAAACCCAGTGTTGCTAGAGGGTCCACAAAGCGAAAACAGACCACAAAACCTCCATGCTCTAAGACAGCAATGCCACACAAAGCAAGATTAAGCATAGGAAAATATTATAACACAGCAATCATGTGGTAAAGCCTACGTAACCAGTGTTAAGAGAATCACAACAGAATTGTTGCAAAGAGAAGAAATGTGGTGGGGTGAGTTAAGGGAATTATCATAACTAATAAGAAACATGCAAAATAAATTAACTATGATAGCTAATTTATCTTCAATAAACAGATTTACATATAGGCTTACATGAACAAATAGGACAAGCAGACTTTAACTCTGCAGGTAAATGGTCTCCAATTTGCACTCACTGATTCTCATGCTGCTATATCTACATAAAATTATAAAGAGGATGAGAAGTCCTTTTTCCTCATCAGCACTACAAAAGGAAAGGAGGTTTTGTCCAGTCACCAGAGATAGTCACAAGCTGTTGCTCAACTGCACCATGCCATCTCTTGCATCTGTGCATGAGATGTGGGAGCTCTCGGCCCTCCGTAAATTACTAGCACCACACTACAGATTGGAGGCAGGAGATGCAGAACTTAAAACAGAGACAAGCATCTGAAGAACTCTAAGGACAGGCATGAGAAAGTGCAAAGTGAATTTCCCTCCTCATTTCATTCCTTAAAAATTCTGTGATCAGTGATATTTCATGTTCTTTCCCCCTATTGAGGGGCAAAAAGCACAGACTTAGGGGCTGCAGCAAGGAGAGTTACCTCCTCAAACCAGGCTCCAGGTGCCCTAGAACATGGTGCAGGAACTACAAAAATCATCACAGATACTTCAAAATGCTCCTGTATAAAAACAAAGGAAAATCTTGTTTGATGACAACAGGCCTTTGCAGCCTTTCAAAGAGAGTCTGGTGTTCAAAATGAACATTCTGCCATTATAGTGGATGAGCACTTGAGTACACTTACTTCAGCATTCACGATGCCACCTGCTGTCTTTGCTGGTATTTTTCTCTTCTCTCTCCCTTTGTAAACAATAATTCTGGTTAACGATATGTCACCTTGTATCAGTGTCTATGGCAGACTTCACCATGTACACAGTGTGCTGTACATGAGCTGCAGGGTGCAATTCCACCTCAAAACAACCCTTGAAAGCACCATGCCCTGCAGCCAGCGCTCAACAGCACATACATCAACCTTGCAAAGAGATGAGTAAGTCTCTACACACCAGGATCTGGCCCCAGATGACAACAAATTAAGAAGGCAGAGCACTACCTAGAGACACTATAATGACTTAGATACCTCTTGTGGATTTACATAGGCAATACTAACTTGTTTATTGGAAAGGTATGAAGGTGCTGCAGATTTCAAAGGACTAACCTGTGCCTGCTCTCCAGAAGACAGCTCTGTTTCACAGCTCAAAAGCGTACACAGGCTGTCAGGGCTCACCAGCTTAAGCATGGAAGTCCAGCCAAATAAATGGCTCGTGAACAGCACACGACACTCATGTGAATTCACTGAAGCTACATGGTTTCTCTGCTGTACCATTTAGGATCATCCTCCCTGCACAATAAATAATTTACTGTCCCCTTTTCAAAGAGGACTTTCTATGGTACCGAACACATGGAAAATCATCACGACTGACAAAAATTTAGCTTGTTGGAAGAGTTCTTCCGCTTTCTGACCATGAATAAGTTATGTCCTGTTCACAGGAACTTAGTGTAACTACAATATTTAAGATGCCATAGTATTCAGTAACATCTTGCCTGCACGGTAAATAATGTATCTGTTTATTTCCACAGGGGACATCACATGAGCAAACTTGAATGGCAGCTGATTGCATGCATAGTATGTATAGCCTGAGAAAGGATTTGCAGCAGCCACGTGACAGGAGTCCGGGCTACTGCTGCAGAACAGCTGGGAAGGGAACACAGTGCCTAATAGATAAGCTTTCTTTAGGGGAGCATCCATAAATAGATGTGTGCTGGGGTAGCACACCGGGTACCTTCAGCAGCAGCTTGCCAGCTCTTCTCAGTGTTTCAGGTGAGCCTGCTAAGCAGAGACTAACAGGTCCTCACTGAAGGTAAAGTTTGGTCATACCATGTCCATCTTTCAAAGTCACCTTGAGGCACCCTCAAGGGAATGTTAAAAAGTCAGTCATACATCTCTACAGTATAGGATTTTTATTTTTTTAAATCAGACTCACTGTTGCTTTACCAGAAATAACCTCAAGTACCCAAAAGGTTTGAGGATTCCAGCTCCCAGTCCCCACTTTGCCACTATGTGTATGATCCTAAACAAGGTGCAACTGCCTACACCATGATTGTATTTCCTCACTCATCAAGGAGTCCGTAAGTCTGAGGTGGTATTTTCAAAGCATTGTAAATGAAAGATTATAGCTGCAGTTTACAGATTTGTCTGCTACTCCTTTTCCATTTGACTGATAATGCATTTTTGTGCACCATTTTTTCTGTGTGCCTGTCACCATGCCATGGTGGTTTTCACTGAGATATGTTTTATTTCAAGAACTCTCCTTGAAAGCAGTGCATAGGTCCATAAAGCTGGCTGACCAAAAGGATCAAGTCGCAGCTGCACACTTTATGCCTTAAGCCCCTCCTGAAAGCCCTTGCAGCAGGGCATGGGCTAATGTCCTTCTCCAAATAATTAAGGGCAATGGATTCTGTTGCTAGATGAGAAAATTAATCTGATTTATTAACTTTATACATCTCTATTGCTTATAGAACATCACACACAAAAGCACAGTTGAATTAGCAGGTTATTAATTTGCTCCAAATGAGGATTTGTCACCAACATAATGCAAGTCTTCTGCACTTCTCCAGGAACTCACAACATTCAGTACTTTGCATAGCTTCTGAGCCTACTGGGTTAGTTTTTAAACATTAATTTGGACTGTGACTTCAACAAGGTCTACTGTCTTCTAACAGCAATTATTCAATTCAACGTAATTCAATTAAGCTACAACTGTTTATGCCAGTGTAATTAGGAAGAGAATTTAACCTGATAAGATACAACATGACTTTAAAATGTAGCAGTTAGGCTGCACTGTAAAATACAGTTACATGATGAGGCACAGGTAACATTGCTTTCCCAGTCTGCCAGTCTTACCAATTCAGTACAAACAGCCAAGACAAAAAAAAACCAAAAAACCAATTGTTTGGAGACTTCAGAATTCCTTACTGACCTCCATAATCAGCAAAAATGGATTTTATACTTGAATGGAAAGTAATGGTCCTGCCAAGTTTATTTTATTGACATTGAACACTTTTACACAGTATGTGGGTCCCCACTGGCTTGGAAAATTCTGGTGGCTTTTTATTGAAAGTAGATTCAGTTTATATTAAATCTACAGAGACGTTTTTGTGACTGCATGCACTTTGGAAGACATTTTGGTGACTATAATACTTGTTTCAAAACTCTGTCATGAAAGTTTTCCATTACAATGAGACGAATTACACTTAGGACAACTAACGCTGTGCAGCTGGCAAATAGCACAAGTTTCTTTTGTTTTGGAGCAATAAATTACTCCTGGAACCTGGGCACAAGTCTGTCCAGAGATTATGATCAAAATGGATGCAGTGCAAAAGTCATGCCAGAGTGCCATAGGATGAAAATTTTACTTCTAGAAGAAGGTAAAAATTAAAAAAAAAATAAGAAGTAGAGAAGAGTAAAAATTTTTCTTTTGGTTTTGATGCTTGCCTGGTCATGTAATTTGAAATGTTTGCTTCACCTGAACATGAAACTTTCGTTCCTTGACTTTCATTTAAACACTTCCCTAAGAGAATAATAAAAATTCATTTTATTTGTATAGTCTCAGTCCATAACACTCCTTACATATGTCCTTGCAAGGAATCAAATCCACACTAAACATGGAAACAGCTTTATTTATGCACAACTGGTTTTTTTTCCTGACCCTAGTTTTACAGGAAGTCTACTGTCAAGGAAAAAGGGGTTTCATCTGCTATGAATGCTGGAATATACTTGTACAGATTATAATGGTGACCTACTATTAACTGTGGCACCAATTAATGGTAGGTGAAATGAACCTTTGTTATTGGGCAGTAGAGTTACAGCCTTAAAATCCAAACAGGCAAAAAGGGAATCTCCATCACAAAAAATCTTGCAGCCTGATACAACATGATGGACACAAGCAAAAACGAGTATTTTAAATAGGGAACTGATCTCAGTGAACTTGTACATTTTACAGGACAAGATCCACAGTGCCCCAAAAATCCACTTTCATATAACAGCTAAGTCTCTCTCTCTTTGGTATGGTCTACAGAACAATATTGTATATGAGCTTAAGATCATACAATTTATAGTTCTGAGGAGGTAAATAATGTTTTTCATAGGTTCACCTCTGAAAGAAAAATTAAATAACTTAGCCTTGGAATTCCTCCTTTTCAACGCAGTGTTGAAAAGAAAGATTGTCATTGATACCAAAGGTTTAGCCCAGTTTCCTTAATGTTTTGGCAAGCTTTTCCTGTGACACTCTCAATTCTCCCTGCTTTGTCCTCTTCCTGGGGAACTTATTCAAATAACTTGGGGCAGAAACAGAAACAAAAAACCTCAGAAAGTGTAAACGTTGCTCCACAAACTGTTTGTTCTACCTACACAGCTCTGAAAAACCACTCCAATAACTGCTTACAGTCACCTCAGAGATCAGAGTTAAGAAACAGTCTCTTGTCCAACACATTTCCCAATCAAAGCATTTCACGAGTATTAGCTAAACAATCCTTGCAATGTGTCCACAAGACAAGTAATAGCTGGTCTTTACAGAGGCAGGAGACAGAAATCTGTCTGACTTGCCAGTTGGCTACTAGGAACACAAGGTGCAGAACACAACCAACTCTGAATTTCCCAGCTCCATTCAGCAGGAGCTCTTTCGTTATTTATTTACACTTACAAAAGAGAGTCACATCTCTTTTGTGGGTCAGCAGGAGTGCAGCAATCAATACAGAGAGACCATCTCTCACCCATCTTTTGGAAACACAGTTCTCATTAGGACATCCTGATCCTGGCCCTGCATGGTTGTGACAGCAGCCTGGCTCAGGCACACGCACACAAACCTGGTGAGATATCACCTGATAGCTCAGTGCAGCATGAGGTTGCACCGTGGCCGCAGCACTAACATAGGGCAGAGAGACATGTGAGTCCATCCACTTCGGAATATTTTCGGTGTGTTTATTTTAGTCCTGAATTATGCAAAGCCTGCATCGCAGCCCACATGCCTCTGGGAGCCAGCAGTCAGGTTAAGAGGCTGAACTTGTAGGTGAATTGTGCTAGTCTTTGGAGAAGCAATTATTCTGCACTGACAGATACCAATTTTAAATTATGAGGGTTGAAATTACAGTACAATTCATATTATAATTCTGGCAGTTCCGCACTGTCTCATTGAGAAATTTATATTTATAGAGAAGACAAAAAGAAAAGGTGACAAAGACTGCACATTTTCCCTCAAAATATAAATTATTCAGTAATACTAAAAACACATGAGCAGCAGTCAGGTTTCCCACAATTCTGTGGCATTCCAGTCTTTGGCAGTTTCTATTGAATTCAACAAGAGATTAAAAAGTCTTCCTACCCAAGTCCGCTTCTTTTTTTCCTTTTTTTGAGATACCGTCATTGCTTTAATAAAAAAATACAACAAAATAGTTAAGCCAATATGGAAAAACTAACAGCAAAAATTACAGGCATTGGTGGAGAGCACATTAAGAATGAAAAAAATTTTTTTATCTTACAACAGTGTATCTTGGGAACACTAAATAATAGGTGCCTCTTTTCTCTCTGAAATTACTTCCCCTTTTTTTTTGCACATGATCTGATACAGGATTTGTCTAGCTGCAATATCTAGATGCACAGCAAGTGAGAAAAGGAACCTCTGTCTGCTGTTTTAAAAGCAGGAATTCTGACTGGAGAAGGGATGATTAAAATGCTGTGTCGCAACGGTAGACGAGTGACTGTCTCCCTGGCAACAACGATAATGCTCATTTGAATAAAATTCTGTGTGTTTACATAAAAGTTTGGAGATTCAGGTCCTAGAAATGTCAAAGGCAGCTGAGCCTGGCATATCATTGAGTATTGTTATTGATTTCTTAATTATCAGGCATGAAATATGGTGATATTCAGCTTATTCTATTTTTAGTAGAGTTTCCTTTTTTTTTTTTTTGCACTATCTCAGGTGAGGGGAAAAAAAAAAAAAAGAACATTTCTAGAACTGTGGCTCCAATACCCTCACATTTCCTCCAGCATATCGTGTTAAATTCAAAGTCTGATAACATTTATTGCTTTACAATTTCTTAACTGATTCATTACATTAAAGAAGAACATTATTTAGTTTTCTTTAGTGCCACAAGGCATATTTATACCAATTAATTGCATTAGATGTTCACATAATTACCCTTCATATCTGGGAAAAACACACAAAGTTAATGTTGTGTAACTCTGGGCAAACGATGCCATTAGACCCTTTGGAAGAACTCTGACAGGAAAGGCAGAGTTTTCTGCAAAATATGGGTTTAAGCTTCAGAACCAATTGCTTTTTTCAACCTTTAAATCAAGCAGCATGCATCCACAGCTTCATTATGGCTAAGAAAGAATGTGCTGGTGAGCTGTAATCAATAGAGAAGCTGAGCTAACATATATCTATTCAGATTAACTTCCATCCAGAGGGTTTCCAGCCTGCATGGCCCCCGTGTCCTGCAACTGCTGAGCATGGTCCGGTATACTGGGATGAGTGCAGGGGGTATCCCACTGCAGCGGGCAATTATTCAGCAGAGTGTACGGGGCTGAGCAGCTGGAGCCACGGTCCTGCTAAGCCTTGGATGTTCAGCTGCTCTGCTAAGATGTCCAACAGCGGCTGGAGCAAGGTCTCCCCCTTTTTTCAAAACTATCCTAACCACTGTGGAGAGTCAGACTCTCCTTACAGCTTGACTCTTATCTCAAGTTTGTTTTTACACAAGTCAGGAATATAACGTACTAAACATTTTCCCTTTTAAGTCTTCGCACAGGCTGTGCTAAGACTCCACTAGGACCAAGTACAGGCAGAGGGGCTTAATAAATCTCATCTCGGTTCCTGCTTGCATCCCTGCCTGTGCCAGTCTAACTGCAGCGGTAGGAAGCGCGATACCCAACTCGGAGAGAGAAACAGCAGATCTTACTGTGCCGTGGAGTTCTAATTGCGTTTTCATTAGCCTTGCTTTTAGGAAGATGCCCACGGCAAGACAAGGCGCTGCCTAGCTGGAGCAGCTGCCCGTGCAGCGGGCGGAGTGCTGCTGGCACAGCACACCCCTCGGGGCTGCTGGCATGGCTGGGGAGAGCCCGGGAGACAGGGCAACCCTCGGGCACCGCCTGAGCTCGGGACAGCGCCGAGATGTGCAGAAGGGATCAGGAAAAGGTCTTCATCTCTGTCTAGGCATGGTGGTTGTACTTAGGCTTACTTAAACGCTACTTACACCAAGCTGACCCTATCTTTTTTCTTGCTTTTACAAATCACATGCCAGCAAGATGTTCCCAGAGCCAGCATCTTCCTCACGAAACCGCACATTGTTTTCTTTCACCCACAACGACGTTTGTTATAGACACACAAACACAGAAGCTGCAGCAGAAGCAGGCTGACCCAGGCTGCATTTACAAGTGCCACCAAAACTCCTGGGACAGAAAATGACCCAAGAGGGCAGGCTGGCCCTCGCCCGGTGGAACCGCACAGCGGAGCTGGGGGTGTGGCGCTGCTGCCGCCGGCGCTCACGGCAGCTCAAAGCTGTTCTCTGGACCTTGCATTCAGGCAAGATCTCAGGAGGAGCTGCCTTTATAAAAAACTTCCTGCAGTGACTGGCAACAAATGAGAAGGAAATTATTCATATGGCATCGATTGTGATTTTAATGGGCTACTTATCACACCATTGCTACTCCTGTCTGCTATAGTAGCGCTCAGGTGCATAATTGTTCTGAGCACTGTACTAACACAGGGAAAGGTGAGCCCCTGCATGCTAATTGCCTTTCTCAAATTATGGTGTATCTTCCTTTGGTTATAGTGTAGGGAGAAAAACCTATCTAGAAATGCACTGCTCAATTTTCAGATACAGCTTCGATAGCAAAAGAAAAGTAATTAGTAAACGTGGTCCCTGGCAACCTGAAAATAATAATTTCAGAGGTTTACTTTGAGTACTTACTTCCAGAGTACCTATTCAGAATACTCTAGTTTAATTTCTAGGGGACAACTAGAGGATAGAAAAATCAAAAAGTTCTCTTTCCTTCATTATGGAAAGGAACATCAATTTAAAAAGAACTGGAAGTAAGAACAATAAAATTATACTTGAAGTAAATGAAGTTCAATTTTGAACCATTTGTTAGAAACAAGAGTAATGCATGTTAATTGAGTGAAAAGAAGTACAAATTTACAGTAGTGTAAAAGACAATAGTACCAAAAGGTAACTATAGCATATACTTGTTTATGTAGGTGTTTTTCAGTTATTTCAGCCTAACTACTACTGCTTTTCAACATGTGCATAACTGGGCTTTACACTAAGGTTTTGGCAATCCTTAAGTCGAACTTGTTACAGGATTCTTTCCCAAAAAGCTGGAAATGGGGACCAGGATGTTTTCAACATTTGTCTCCTCCACCTCACAGCATCACTTACAGTCCTCTGGCCTTCCTAACCAGGAAACAGTGGGCTCATGTCATTTGCATGAACAGTCAAGACACAGTCAAAGCAAATGCTTCAGACGTGATTTTTTTTGCTATGAAGCATTTATGAAGTAATTCTGAGGGCTGAACTAATGCATACTATAACCATCTGATCACAGATAATTCACAATAAACAGGGAAAAAACAAGGCTGAGGGATTGTTTACCATGCATTGTTTGTGAGGTTGTGGGCACAGTGGCAGCAGCCCTTCCACGTTTGCCTGCTCTGAGCACTTTGTCACACGTACCAAGGGCTGCAAAGCCGAGAGGAAGGGATGTTCTATTGCCTAATTCACAGTAAAGGGCTACGGTAAGCACAGCCAGTGGAAGTTTTCACACATATTTCAGAGAGTGGCAGGGTTGTTATCTAGTGGGAAACAGTGACACAACCAAAGGCCGTACTGCTGCAGATCTATTAACATTAAGTATATTGGTCCCTTGAGCATAAAAGGCTCTTCAGTAAGCAATTAATGTTTTTCAAACACACAAGAGCTGCTACATCTACTATTCTTTAAAAGAAGAAAAAAAAAAGCTTCAAGTTTTCCTAAACAAAGAACAGTCATTGGATTTTGCCCCACCATGCCCTTTGTTCCACAGGTGATAAACCCTTCTAAAATTCCTTAAATGCCCACCCTAATAATTTTTTTTTTAGTGAAGGTTAAAAATTGTGATTTTATTTCCATTTTGGATTTGTGGCTATTGTATAACTAGTTTTCTTCATGGTGTCTTTTTATTTGAACTAAAATAGTTTTTTCCACAGTGTTTCTTTCCTGATTCTTACCCTTTCCAAGTTGAACAAATAAAGCCCATCTGCTTTTCTCCCATATGGTACTCCCCACATGTCAGTCACTACTCTCATAGCCAAGCCTCTTTCACATTCTCTCTCATGTACACACAGGCAACGAGGGCACCATATATTTTTCCAGGATAACTCAGGATTGGTTTGTCTAAGGGCATCAATTAGAGCCATAGCTTTTAAAACACCTTAAATAGTGCTTTTTCAGTGTTCCTGCCCATGGGTTGGGTGTGGAGTGGGCATGCAGGGAAGAACAAGCTACATGTCACAGGACATACTCCTAAAGCCAGTCATGTGGCAGCTGTGAGGAATGTACCCCACCGTACCAGTCAAGGCTGGGAGAGGGAGTTTAAAAAGCATCAAACCTCAACATTACCTTCTTCAGGCTTTCTTCGCCCAGTATGTCTCCTAATTATATATCATTGTTTGTTTGGAAAGGGCAGGGCTAAAACTATGGGAAAAATAAACCTAAGATGTATTGAAGTGGGGAAATGATTTTCATGGTAATACAGAAAAGATTTTCTTTAAGGCTAATGTTGCATAGGCTATTATTATTATACCGCACACCTATCACAACCGTATTTAGTAAAATGGAACTGTTTTTGCACTTACATTTTGCAGTTCATACTAGGTGTTTTGTGTCTAATGGGACCTATGAGGCAAACATTGCATTTATTTAGATGCATTCAGCTGGAGTTTTGCTACAACCAAACATGGCATTTTAAAGATGTTTGATTTTGCTAGGGAGGAATTTCCCCCAGTCTGTTCATCTTACTATTGGATGAAGGTTTTAAGCACTATTAAAAGACCATCTTTCTTATTTTTTTTTTTGGAGCCAAAGAGCAACTGTCATTTCAGGAAATTAAACATTTCTATTAGAGGCTATGAGGACGTCATAAAAAATTTTTGACTGGGTCTACTTCTCTCTACATTCCTTTGCATTTCTTATGAGCAGCATATTTAAATACATTCCCTCTTTCCAGGAGATAAGAAGGATGAGACTGAAATACAAGCAAGTGGGAGATCACTCTCTTGTTACCACTAATATTCAATTTCCAAACATCCTTGGTTAAAACTGCTCTTTTCAAAACAGGTTTTTGTAGAGTGACAAATAATTGCTTTATTTTCTCTTGCCCTGTGAAGAACAAGCCTGTGTTAATTTATCTGGGATAAACATGCATACAGCCCACATTGTCCTCTCATACTGTTGTTTACAGTTGCTGGCCCTGTCTGGTGTGCTGTAGATGTGGCCTGTTACAGCTGTATGGAGCACTAGAAAGGACTGGCAGCATGAAGCAGCTATTGCTCTTTGTCTCCCAGCTATTTTCATTAGGTCTTATTCATGTGCCCCTGAGAGTGAGAGAGACAGTCATCTGCCCACTGGTTATCATGCTGCTGCACAAAGGGGTCCTTCAGCCAAGAATAGGAGACTGAAAACAAGATTGTTGATAAATTATTGTGACCCATCCTATTCCTATTTAGTATCACTGCAGCTGTCTGAAGCTAACGTCCACATCTGCACATAACCAGGGTGTTTTTACACCAAAGAACAGAACAAAATCTTCATGCATGGCGACCATGTATCAAGGAATTCAAGCAAGTCCAAAGTTATGTCACGTAGCTTCTTCAAGCATTGATGATTTCTTTCAACCACATTTAAAATATTACTAAACGTTCAGCGCAATTTCTCCTCCCTAGTTGGTGTCACAAAGCTGAACATATAACTGGACTCCAGTTTTAACATTAACAGAAGCTTATGTCGGAAAAGGTACCAAAAAGTACTTCAGCTAACAGTAATAAATGAGAAGGCACCGCTAATCAGCATATACAGTGTCTCATGAACTCCTCCTGTATGCCACAAACTCCAAAACTACTGTACCACATTTCCTATGGTCTGGAATATAAATATATTCACCTTCATGGGAGTACTGGAAAAAAACAAGACACAGTAGCTTCCTAGCTAATTGAAAAATAACCTACTTCACTTACTTCATATTTGTTAAAAACAAAATATACAACACCTACCAAATGGGAATGAAATCTCTGCTGTTACTGGAGCAGCTATCACTGAGTAACTGGCTGTACAGTAGAAACTACATTGACTTTCAAAGCCATATTTGCTTCTGATATATATCTTTCCTCTCTGACATGATTCAAGATGTTTTATCACACACAAATCCTACACCAAGGCAGACAAAATCAGCTATGCAGTACAATGTCAGTGATAACTACTCAAGCAGCAATACATAGAAAAGCATCAGGAGTCATCCTGAACTGAAGTTTGCAAAGCAATGCTGATGAGCAGGAGACAGAGTTCCTGGGCTGCATTAATAAGGCAGATGATTATTCCTTTTTCTTCAACGTTGGTAAGGCCTCAGTTGGAATAATGAGTACAGTCCAGGGCCTGACACTCAACTGTTTTCCGTGAAGGAATCTTTGTGGAAGGTTTTAAGAGGTTTACACAAGTATTTCTCAGAGGTGAAACAGATGAACTTCATCTTGTCTTAAAGATGGACTCATGGTCACTTCCAGTCCTATTGAACACTATTTACATCTGTCAATATCAAGGTTAGTGTTCCTGGTTAAAAATAAACAAAAAATAATTGTTACAAAGAAGGCCAAAATTAAACCAGAAAGCTACACTAACAGATTTTAGTGCATTAACCTAATGTTGGTATCAATGACTGCTGCATTAAGCCTTTTCCCCAAGAGTTGAATTAACTGTTTATAAATTACCCATACACGCTTAAATGTACTTAGATTTTAAGAGCAAAAAACCTGTCCCCCTCATGACCAACTCCATCTAATGATGCAGATATTTTCCCAGAACTTAATTATGACATGACAGCCACATCCTTCCTGAAACCAAAGTACGTTCAGAGGAAAAGCATGAACACCTTGCTCAACCCACTGGAGTTCTGCACTAAGGGCCCTTTTCTCTTTGGAGCTAATTGCAGAGAAGCTGTTTTGGCAGCACTGGATGCTTTCTCCACCCTGGGAGGAAACGATTTCTGCAGGAGTGCATGCGCCAGCACAGAGCAACTCTGCCAGCACAGCCAGAAATGGGGGCTGACAGCTGTGCGACCCCGGGAGCTCATGACCTCATGGAAGCTGGGGTGCCGACGGCTTTCTGGGTCCCAGGAGCGGTGCGAGCCGCCCCAGCTCCTCCTGCTCTGCTGGCACGGCAGTGCCGAGCAGGAGCCAGGCTGAGAGCACCTCTGCTGAGCACGCACCGACACCGGAGCAGCTGCGAGGGGTGAACATGATTCATCCCGTGCCTTCGGGATTTCACAGGCGCAGCTCCAGCTTTCAGCCGAGGCAGTACAAACGCAAACTAAGTCCTGATGTTGTCTGAATGCACCCTCCCTGCAGGCACCTCAGCCTCATTCAATTAACAGGTATAGGACACACTGAGTCTAATTCCCTCCTGAAGATCTATCCATCCAGCTCCTCATAAACAAGCTCGCGGTTAAAGTGGCATTGTCAGCCCACACACAGACCTGGAGTTAAAGCCCATGAGCACTGGTGAGTAATTTATTTTCCACAACTACCTACATGGTGGTTTCAGCCTGTCAGGTACCAAACCCAAAGCAGCATAAGGTCTGTGCAGTTACTCAAACCTATTAACAGGAAATAACCTGTGTGAGCAATTATACTAATTGCCTACAGAGGGAGGGGGAGTAGTCGAAGAAATGTTACAGCCTAAGTACCTTGCCTTTAGGAACTCTAACTACCTTAACCTGTCAGCTTTTCCCTAATGCAAAAACTTCAAGCAGAAAATTAAACACACAGAAGGGAGAAAAGCACATCTGGACTGAAACTGCAGTTTACTCCTGGAAAGCAAGTATGAGTGTGCCTTCCTGGGACACAGCTTCTTGAGAGTGTTCCTCCTGCTGCGGGGAAGGACCTGTAGCTGTCAAGAGGCAGGCGGACAGCAAGTCTGATCCTAGGAGCAAAGTGATATCAACCGTAGCATAAAGAGGAATGAACCCTACAAGGCAATATAAGTCAGGCACCATGAACACCTCACCTAAACAAAGTAGACAGCGTGCCCAGCAGCTGGGCAGCAGAGGACAGGCTGGGCTGGTTTGGAGGAAAGATGGCTCATCCTTACCCTCATGGCAGCCCCAACAGGGTTCCAGTTTCTTGGCAGTGAGGCTGAAAAGAGCCCAGCCTCCCTGAGACTATTCAGTGTGTGTCCACAGAGATGCTCCCTGGAGGAGATGATGTACCCCCCCAAGGTCCCTTAACCCAAAAAGCTTGTTTTGGCTCCTGGCCTATCTCTGAGATCCCTCCTAGCCCCAGTATCCTGCAAACAAACCACAGAGATTCCCCTGCTAGTGTTGGCTGCCCTGCTTCTAGGGCAGTAGGCAGGCTACTCATTTCACCGGGGAGCTTGCACAAAGCTCTAAGAGCTCCAGCTATGAAATTATTCATATTAAAATCATACAGGAAGAAAAATCTGAGTGGGAGAGCTGCTATCCCAGATTTATCAGAGGAGAGGTTTGAACTAAAATAAAAGAAAACTTTTGCCTAAAGCAAAACATGTAAGTAGCTCCTAGGAGGTCAGAGTACACTGTATGCAATGACCAGGTAGAAAGGGCTCTACTCCTTCTGTTGCATTTACTACTCAGCTTCTGAAATCCTAAAATGGCTTCAGTGAAGCTTTCCTCCAACTGATGGTCATCCTGCCTGAACCACACAGCAATTTTTAACCTTCTTTACTAGTACCCAAAGCCCATTTGCCAGCCAAGAGTCTCTGTTTCTTGTGTTTCCCCTACAAAGAGCTTTAGCAGTGGTGGGTGGGACCTGTCCCCACCCCAGTGCCCAGGGCAAGTCCCCCTTCATCCTAAACAAATGCAGAGAACATGAGATGTGGTAGATGAATCCTGCAGGAAGGAGAAGGCTCAGTGAGACAAAGGGTCTTTCAGCACAACTTTCGCCTAGAAACATTTGGTACCCTAGAAATGCTGTCAGCCTTTCTTTCCACTAGTCCTCAGGGGAGGGCTGACCACGGCCAGGAGCTGAGATTGATCAGCCCTCAGAGTCCCTTCTCCAGAGAAGTCAGGGATGTTTCATAGACATGCTGAATACAGATACATGCTGAATTACGGTCTGCTGGTCTGAATAACTCTCCATCCTAAACATAAAATCAAACTCTCATTATCTACCAAGAAAAGATGAAAGCCAGCAAGGCTTTTCAAATGTTATGTCAAAGTAGATGGGAGATTTTTGTTAGAACACAGCGCGAGCTCCACAGCCCTTGTAAGTGCCCACTGAAGTGGTCTGAGATAGTCTGTGCTCAGCATGAGTTTTTTCTGTTTACAAAGAACCCAACATCCAGCATTTTCTATATAAAAGCAACAAAGAGCACAAATTCCAGTTCTTCACATCATTTTTTCAGTACCGGCAGCTACTCTGACACTGTTGCTAGAAGGTGTAATTTATAGTCATCTCAGATGAAAAAAAGTGAGCCTAACCCTCACAAATCAATACTGCAGCTTTGATGCTCTGCACCTTTCTAGGTGTTTCACAGAGATCCCTCAGCGAAGCAGCAAAAAAGGGGAAACTTACAGTTAATACATCCCCCATGAAGTGTGACCCAGGCTGCAGCTTTGAGGAGTTGTTATGATGATCATTTGCAGCAATTGAGCTCAGTGAAGGCTTTCGAGTTGAGCACACGGCATCATCTCCAGGGAGTTTCCTTTACAACACTTATAAATGAGCAAACAAGATAACTTCAGACTGCACAGCTGCAGGGTGCAGGAGAAAAGCAATAAAATAACACAGAATTAATCCATTCATTCAAAGGCCACTGAGCTGTAGTGTATGAGTTTAATGAGGTTGGACTCTAAATGGCTAACAAGTTAAAAAATCATGTTATTACCTCTTCACACCCCACACTCAGACCCCTCTCCTAATCTCCCAAGAACTGTAGCAGGCAAGGCTTCCCACATTTACGTAGGTCAGCACCTAATCTAAAATTCATGTGTTTTAGTGAAAACAGAGGGCAGGCACTGGAGATATGCTCCCTGACCCCAACCCTGCAGAGCCACGTAGCTGGAGATGGTTGCTTTTTTTTCCTGGCACTATACATTTTGTCCCTTGCAAGGCTGAAATACAGTCCCACAACACAGGTCGGGCTAATGCTCATGCTCAAAACTGTGCATGGGCTCTTATAGCCACACTGGAATGCCGTATGGCTGTTGGGATAACCCGGGAACTCACAGTTGAGACACGTGCACAGCTCATATAATTATATAACTAAAATCAGGTAAAAAGAGTAATACACCGTATTTTACCAAGACACTGATATACTGTAAGGTTTTGTTTATTGGAGGAACACTGAAAGGAGTAAGTTTTTAGGTAGTAACATTCTGTTGCTGACACAAACCCCTGGCTGCCCAACTGTGGTGAACGTTGCTCCTAGCCAGGCATGCAGCAGCCACTGGGCACCCATAGAGCCAGTGCCACCTCAGATTCAGCCATTTCTCTCCACACCCTCATCCTCACCTGCCTGGGCACAAAACTTCCGCATCCACAAAAATAACTCTCCTTGTTCTCCCTCCTTAAGGAAGAGGAGGATCATCATGGGTCACAAACAAGTGATAGTACAGCACTTATAACACAAGGCACACTTGTATTTCAGTCTGGTCAACCTGGGATAAAAACCTAAGCAAGAGATGGAAGTGGGGGAAGAAACAATCTTTTTTGCAGAAAATATTTGCTAATGTCACATTTCAAATCACAGATGCATGTCACAGGAACACCAAGGCTATTGCATCAGGGTGGCTGCACAGGGTGGAGATGGGGGCTCTTCACCACATCACTGAGTCAGAGCCCAGAGTCACCATGATGCTTCCTACACTGCTGGCACCTGAGCAACAGACTTCCTGAAACACTGTAGCAACATACAGTGCTCTGGACAGATTTCTGAGTAATAACAATTCCCCTGGGTTTTCAAATAGATCAGTCAGTCTTCATCTCTGTCTTTTACAGGCTTCTGAATGTAACTGGATTTCACTTTGGCACAGTGACTTTCACACAAACTGAAATACCTACAATCTGCTAACATGAAAACTGTTTATGTAAAACAGATTATTCCATGCACACAACATATTTATTTTGATAAAGAATGGATATTCTCATATACATATATAAAATGACATGAAAAACTCTACTGGCAGTATGATTCTCTCTGTGTGTATTGGTTTTAGTGGCAGGGAAAGCTACAGGGATTCAGTGAGAAGCTGCCAGAAGCTTCCCCCTCATCTAACGGAGCCAAAGTCAGCCACCTCCAAGACAGACCAGCCACCGGCCAAGGCCTAGCCCATCGGTGATGGTTGGTAGCAGCACCATTTGGATAACAGATTTAAAGACGAAAAAACCCAGTGCAACAGCAACTCCAGCCTCCTAGGAGTGAGACTGTGAGACAAACAACCCTGCAGACATCCCAGTCAGCGGAGAAGGAGGAGCAGAAGGTGCTCCAGGTGCCAGAGCAAATTCCCATGCAGCTCAGGGTGCAGTCCATGGTGAGGCAGCTGTGCCCCTGCAGCCCTGTGGGGGTCCACAGGAAACAGACCCACCTGCAGTACATGGAGGCCCCCCCAAATACTCAGTACAGCACTCTGTCCCACGCCATCCCTATGAAAGGGCTGGGTGGGACACAGACATGCCCTGCTCTCAGCGCAGCTTCTGCAGCTGGCTCCCACATCACCCTTGCCAGAGGAGCCTCCCAGACTCAGTGCTTATGATTCTGGCAATTTGAAATGCCACCAAAGTCTCCCACCACAGCCTCTGACACGGGTCAAGTGCTCACAGAGTTTTGCCATGAAGAACTGAGTCCTTAGGTTTGGCTAGATTTCCAGCACCAGCACCAGGTAGTACCCCACAGTAGAAAACATCTCTCACACACAAAAGAACTTTCTCCAAGCTTTGTCACTGACTGGAATGAAACCCTGCCTGCTCAGGAAGCACAGACCATCTCAGGGAAGTAAAACTCATGTTGTTTATCCCAGATGTATATCTTTTCAGTAATTTATCACTTCTATAATCTACTGACATAAAAAGGATTATTTATAATCCCTGGGGACATTTTGGGAACTCCCAAGCAGACAAAGACAAAAAGCATCCCACAGTCTGGGGAAACCAGAGGTGTAGACAGTCCATGAGTGACCTGAACTTTCTGAAATACCATAGCCCCAAGTGACAACATAAATGCTTAAAAACCCGCTAAAGGGAAACAGTAAAAATAACCGGATCAATACAAACTACATGGAACATTTTCTCCATCAAGGAAACAAAGCTGAATGAGCTTGCAAAACCTGAAGCTGAAAGTAACTCAGACCTGGGTTTTAAAAAGTACAGATTCCACATTTTCATAAATTTAATCCTAGTCCAGCTAGCTGGGTTATTTCTGGTAGCACAGTTTGAGTATGCCAGACATTCAGTCCATGCACCCAAGACACCTCTACAATCTTAGCTGCACCTTAGCACAGCATGTTGCCTTAAGCTCTGCACTGGCAGCAGAAAAAACCCATAACATAATGGCAGTTGCCCTCTGGTTTCTAAATATAGTTTAACTCTCCTGGAGACTTAAGAACTTTTTGGATTTTTCTTTCAGAGGTTAACATCGGTTCATTGCAGACTGCTGTGAAATATAGGTTTATAAACACACACAGAGATAAACACACTCAGTATAGGTGCATCTGACTCCATTAAAAAGATGTGCCCACTGGGCTGTGAATAGCAAAATTAATTCTGCATGAAAAGGCTCTTATTTGTGTGGGGTTTTTTGTGACAAACCCTGTCAGATAGATGGAAAAGGTATAATTAGCAGTCTGCTATTCCAACACCATCACACCCATACCCCAAACAACCTTTCTCTTTACTCCCCCAGTAACCTTCTCCTATCCCACGAATTGCAATTGCTGCCATCGATGCAGCTTTACAAATCCCAAAAGCCACTCCACCAACTGGGGTTTACCCAGATGAAAGCAAGCAAAAAACTGCTTTAAAATCCATTGCACAGGACAGCTGGGGCATGGACAGCACAGACCTGAGAGTGATGCAGGGGCATAAAACAGAGCACACTGAACACAGCTGCCCCATGGGTGTGACTGATGGGCTGTGGAGGGGCACAAGGAGCTGCTCTCGTGCCTGGTGGGGACCCAGAGCACACAGACCATGCCAACCCAGTAACTCAGCATGCCCAAGGACATTTTGCTGGGTGCCATACCTCTACCATCAACACCTCTAAATCATCAGGATTTTTAGTTTTCTTTTCTTTATTAAAAAACAAAACAACATCAACAAATCAAACAAACCAAACCCCCCAAGAATTTAGGTTGTCTCCACCTGGGATTTGCCATAGTTTGTATTCACATGCTACTGAGTACATTTTGGCAAGGCCTGTGAAACACAGAAAAAGGGGACTCGGTGTTTAGCTCAACTAACACTTCCAGTGTGTGATTATTAATGACTAGCAGTATTGCTGCTGGGGAGATGTTTGTTTTTAAATGGAGCATGGTTTATACTTCCTAGCAGCAGGCACAATTTATGTTAAGCACTATATTTGCACCAAAATTAGAATGACTTACTCAAGAGCACACATGGGTTTACCTCAAATCTACATCTCTTCTGTGTTTTCTTCAGAAGGTGCATATTTATTCCAGTTCTTCAGTGTAAACCTCTTTAAATGAGCCATTTCCAAGAAAAGCTAAAGTTTCGTTCTGATATTGTCTGCAGGCTAATCCAAATTACAGAAATACCAGTCTTCCTACAGAAAAAAAGATGAGGGATAGTGAGAGCAGTAGAACACACTTCATTTACAGAAAACAAAGATGGTCTTGTTTTGTCCAGTATTGTACAGTGGTTAGTGCTATCTTCATCTTGAACCATTCAGTCTCTTCGCAGTGCACTCTCTTCTTTAGTATCCCCTCACATCTATTTCCATCTACACTCAGAAAAGCCCAGACTGAGACACAAGCAATTTTTAGCCTCCAGGTAATGCAACCAGCCGTTGTAAGCTGCCTGACAGAGCAGCAAAGGCTTCTTCATCCTGAAGGAGTTTGGTTTTGTTTTTGAAATATTTTATGTGCTAATAACAGATTAAAGGAATAACCACAGGCTTGTCAGCATGCAGTCACGTAATCCATTACTGAATGACCCTATCATTTTGGGGAAAGAACTGCTTTCCCCAGTGGTTAAGTCTTAGGAGTTTCATGAATTCTCCATTTCCTGACACCCCTTGGGCTCATAGCTCTGCACAATAGAACTGGGAGGTTTGCTCTCAGAATGACAGGAGGGAATCATCAAGCTGCTCCTTGGCAGCAGCTGAGCTGCATCCAGCACCTTGTGGCTCTGAAGGGGAACTGGCCCTGCTGTCCTTAATCAGCAGGACAGAAAAGCGGCTTTTGTAGCAAGACTCTTTCTTCTTTTGTACTTCTGCCCAAGCTGGTTCCAGCAGATACTGGCAGGGATTTCAATAGATGTTTTGAATCAGTTCCTGGCAAAGGCACAGGCAGGTTGAACCTGAACATCCTCTATGGAGCTAAGCTGAGGTTTCAGAATATTCCTTGTCCAACCCAGCCCACAGACAGAGCTGCACTTTGCCATGCATGAGAAAATAGAGCCTGAAGAACATCTAAAGCAGTATGCATATCCCTTGCCCCTCGCTGTCCTCATAGGGACCCCTCCTTGTGCCCCTTCCCACCGTTGTGTCCAAAGTTGCCCACATTTACTTCTGCTTTCCCTCTGTGGAGCTGTCCACTGTTCAGTGGAAAAAGAGACTGAAACACAAACCAACAACTTGTATTTTGCTTTCAGACCGAGACTCCATTTTCCTCAGACCTTGAGGAGAAGGACTGGTTTGAGGCAGATTGCTCTACCTTGAAGGAGCCAAGGCCAGGTTAATAACATAACTGTTGCAATTGAAAACTGTCACTGGCAGCTAGAAGAAGTGAGAAACTTCACACCCTGAACATAGAATTTTCTCCTGAGGAAGTCCCCATGGCATGATGCCCTCCAACAAAAAGAAATGTACCTTGAAATTTTGCTGCCTGTGAAAGGCAAGGGATGGCTGCCTCTCAGTCCCAGGGGGAAACACCTCCTCAGTTGCTTCACCCCACTGACACATGCTACAGAGAGGGGTGCAGACACAAAGGTAAAAAATTCTTTTATGTTTCTTCATGCATCAGCACTGGGATTTGTTATGTTTTGATCACACAAATGCCACATCCAGGACTGCAGGGCAGCCCAAGCACTCATTTCCCAGGATGAGGTGTAACTCACTTTTCCCATATTGCCATAGGACTGTCCATGTTTCCATCAGACATAGTTCTTTGTGGCTCCAGGCAATGGTTTCAATTGAAGCAGTGATTGTGATGTCCCCAGAGTCATAACAAGACTTGTGGCAGCAGCAATAGCATCACTCAGCAACAAAAGAGTGGTCAGTCCTTCCTGACAGCAGCTGTAGGGGCTGCACATGAGATGGAAGGAGATAAGAGGCTCACTGCCCAAGTACAGAACAGGGGGAAATGCCCCACAAAGGCAGGAGGAAAGGAAACAAAATGGAAGATCAGAAAAAGAGCAGCAGCAGACTACAAAATCAAATGGATGGCTGCCTGCATCCATGGGAATTTGTTATTCCCTAAAGCACTTAAGGAATGCTTTCTCTAATGCAATACATCCAGGGACTGGATGAGAGTCACATGTAGGCAGAACTCAGGCAAAGGGCAGCACCCTGAGCCCAGGCACTAAGCTCTGCACCCCACAGTGTAACAGGCTGTGTCACCGGAGAGCCCACAGCTAGCTGCCTCCTCACCCTGTTCCCCCAGCCACTCAGTCAGCCTGAGAGATCGGTGCCAGCAGTTTGAATTCTTGCAAGCCAGAGCAAAATCTTTTTCTTTATGTTGCATTTTATATGCAGAATAAATGGCTTTCATGGTTAATAAATGCTCCCATGATGTGCTGACATTTAACCATCCCTTCAAGCTCTTTAGTTTACATTTTTAGTTTGACATTATCCCTTGATTCTTTTAGTGAATTGTGGGGTTTTGTAGTAAACTGGGTAGTAAATCATACAGGCTCTTTACAGTTGGTTTTACAAAATGGGCTTTCAGGACAGCCCAGGGAGAAGACCACATTACTAAAAAAAACAATAGATAGGCAGCTCTACTACTGCCTGCAATTTTGAGCTGTGTGCTTGCTATCTGTTTTCTTCTGTTACTCTTTGACTTCCAGCCTTTGCCAGGGGCTCATGTGCTTGGAAGCTGCATTCCACATGCATGGTGGGTGCTCATGCCCTGCCCTCCCCTACTGCCACCCATCCCCTGTGCAAGCACACAAGCTTTCTCTGCCCCTGCTTCCCAAAGCATGCACAGCAGGTGTTTCCTCATGTAGTTGGAGCCTGTGCAGTCAAACTTTGCCTAGACTCAGCCAGAAGAGACAAATGTGGTTGCAGAAGACACAGGCATTGGCTGCAGCACTGTGGAAACCTGTACACAGCCTAGGAATTGCTGGGTCCAGCCCAGTATACCTAGAGCAACTTCAGGTCTTTCCAAGCACAGCTCAGTAGTTACCCAGATGATAAAGGACAAATTAATTGAGCAGCACAGGTACTCTGATGATGCCATAACACTTGGTAGAGATTATTAATAAACTTCTCTGTGCACAGAAGCTGCTAAAGCTTTTTATTCCCCTTGCAAGAATCAAGTAGAACAAGTTCTCAGTTTGCAAACCATCACACAGTGAACCCCCAAGCAACTTCCGGAATTTAACAGCAGAGTTAGGATGCAGTACAACGTGCTTGGCTCCTGAGCAAACTGCCTTGCCTTGCCACCCCACAACCTGGGGTGTGCAGTGGGGGAGCCAGGTACAAAAATGCTAACTTTTCATCACAACAGTAAAGAAATCACAGGACACAGAAAAACCTGCCAGAAAATCCTGTGAGTAGCCAACCTGCTAGAGTTTATGTTACCTGGGATGCCCAGCACACATGAGCAGTGAAAGAAATTGAAAGCACAAAGTCCATGTAGAATATTCAAAATGGGAAGGCCACATTCCCTCCCAAGGGCACCAACCCGCATCCTTTGGCCCTTGGTGGGTGGAGAGTCACAAGGAGGTGGCAGATTTTGAGAGACACGAAGATCAGTGCCATACAATACCACTGTCATATCAGCCAGATTATAGAGCATTGCTGTTCAGCCTGCAGCTGTGTGTATTACTGATGTAACTGAAAGCCAAGCCGGAAAGAAGATGGGGGCTGGGGAGGAGAGAGCAAGTGAGAAAACAACACATTTTAGTTTTGGCCTATAACACTTGGGACACTTGCTTCAGAACAAGTGGGCATTTGTCTGGGGTTGGTCTGCATAGATACATCATCAGAGATGCATTTATTATTTATCCAAGCTCTGCGCCTAGAGAAAGCAAAAGGCTTATGTAAACCTCCAGTTGGGATTTCTAGATCCTCACTTAGACATTTTCTGTACCAGCTTCCCACAGAGACAGCCCACTCAGAGAGAAAGGGGGAGAGAGAGCAAAGAGAGAGTGGGTACCATTAACACTTGACTTTGAGATGCTCTTGTGTAGCTGAACTGCAATTTTCCCCAAAGTGGGAACCGGAAGAGCACTAAATACCTACTCCTGGAAGGAGACTACAGGTGTTGTCTCTGTCAATACTAAGCTCTCCAATACCAAGCAGCTCGGTTCCCTGCTCTTAGCAGGAGAAGAGAAAATAAGTGATGGTGCTTTCCAACCAAGGCAGCTACCCTGGCAAGGAAGGAAGACAGAAGGGCTGCCCCAGGTCAGGAGGGGCATTCCCTTACCCTTCTTTGTCACTAGGGGAGGCAGTCAAAAGCCCTGCATCCAAAATCAATAGTGAAATGTCAGGTAATGTCAATCTTACTGCTTATGCTTAGTTCCCTCATTTTTTGCACAATCATTCTATTCTGTAGAACTGCTTGACCTCGGATAATAATACCACGTAGTCATGTACCTCAGACAATTCCCACAGCCCAAATATTGTACTCTCATTGGCTGTTACCCTGACAAGGCAGAGGTTGGTGAGATGAAGGAGCACACTGTTCACTCTATATATAAGGCTAGTAAGGTTTCGAGAGCAGTAGAGTCTCTGAGCTTAGGAATGGTCAGATGCAGCATCACAGTTTTGTGGTGCTTAAGCTTGCAAATGTTAACTCACAGGAATTCAACCATACCTCAATAACTGAAAACCTTTTGCTAATAACATTGGCAATGAAAGAGTAGGTGGCCAAATGAAGCTCACATTGTTTATCAAAGGTCAAAGAAACAAATTTTTAATTGAATATGCACATCATACAAACTGCTTGGATGCCAATAAGTTTGAAAGCAAACACATGAGTGTGGTAAGTGATTCTAGGAATCCAGTGAGATACACCTAACCTTTAATTGATTATTTGTAATTAGAGAGCTCCCAAAAGCAACAAGGGGACCAGTCCCAACTGTCTTGGGAATTCCAGCCTAACCAACAGGGAGATGGCAAGAAACTAGAAATTTACACTTGCATACTGAATATAATTTGGGCTTTGAAAGAACACTGCTGTTTACTACAAATCCAGCCATTTTGAGTTTTCAGATAGCTCCAGGCACTGCACTTCTGCATTCCAGCAGTTTATTTTGTCATTTTACAATCATTATAGTTTCCTTCAGTATCTGTCACCACACAAGTAAAAGCCCCACAAAACCAAAGTCTGACAGACCACGTGGGGGAACAGTAAAACTGACTATACAGAGCGTGTTGTGAAATCCAATGAACTGAACAAATAGAAAAGCAGGCAGTATATTTTCTTAATTTGTTTCATCTACCTTGGGTGTTGCTTGGAAAGCATTGGGTAGGCATTTGCTAATAACCATGTGTGTTTGCAGCAGATGGTTCTCCATTAAAAATGAGATTTCAGGCATAGAGCTCTGGGAAGCCCTTGAAGGACTGAAGAAACTGTCAGTCAGGTATTTCTGCTTCTCCAAAACTCTGTCCGTCAAGCCAGCCTGTGTGAGCCACATTACCCAAAAGATAGGCAATTCTGTCCTATCTCTATCCTGCTGAGGTACTGATCCTTTACATGGAGCATGTGGTCTGCAGCTTTTTTCTTTAACCACTGGTTGCAAAAGGATGGCAAGAAACAGCAGCCAAACTCAGTGCCAGCTCCTGTGCTGGCCAATAACTGGCCAAAAATAAATCAAAGTAATAGACAAATAGGAAATTGACAAAGAGCATAAAATACAAGCTAAGGCTGCAATCACAACATTTCTATTACACTTCAATGTCCAGGGAAAGCTGGACTGCGATTATGTCTCGCCTTCTAGACTTCCCTATGCTGACTAACAGATGAATTTTTAAAACCTAATTTCAATGCAGTATCTTTGAACCTCAGCTTCATCAGACATGAGGGGAACTGACAGACATCATCTGTCTCTGCACAAAAAGACTCTGTGGTTTAGGATACAGAATAACCCCAGCTTGTCCAGAAAAAAAAATGAGTGCAGGACACTTACTTTGTGCACATCACTAACTGTCAAAGACAGTTTGAAGGCTGTTGGGGGTGCAGCAGACTATGAGACCTGGCTGAAACATTTCACAAGGTGGACTTATGAAGAGGATCATTCCAGACCAAACGGTGATGCAACATTTATTATATTCGCTTGAGGAATGTAGTATTGGACTTGCAAGGACATACAATATTTACCACTCTTTGGAGTGGTAATGAATTTTTATGAAACATTTCCTGTTACTAAAGACTGTTCGGAGTTTGGATTTCATGGGGTTTTACATGTTACATTTGCCGGTTATGATTATTCATGTTTTGCCAACATGGCCGTTCCCCTTGTTGTTTTTCCCCTCACGATGCCCCATATTGTCTCCGTCACCCTCATGATTTTCCCCGCTTCTTGCCTGGTTTTCCCGCCGTTTCCCCGAACCCTGCGGTCAATTCTTCAACACGTGGGGAATTAAACACACAACAGGTATACCCTACACCCCCACTGCACAGGCAATTGTGGAAAGGGCACATCAAACATTAAAGAATATGCTCATCAAACAGCAACAGACTACCATTGGACCCCACAAGAAAAGTTAGACAAGGCTTTGTACGTTTTGAATTTCCTGAATAGATTAGAGCAGGATATTCCCCCCATTTACCATCATTATGGTAAACAAAAGAGAGGGGAAACTCAGGGAGAAGCAAAGGTAATATATAAGGATGTTATCACTGGTCAGTGGAAAGGCCCTGTCCCCCTCATAACCTGGGGAAGAGGGCATGTCTCTGTTTCCACAGGTGCTGGACCGTTGTGGATACCATCGAAATTCGTTAAAATACACCAGACAATATCTTCGGCTCCAGAAGACAACGAGAAACCCCCTAAGTCCAACGAAACATGAGGAGCTACTGGAGTCTGCAGGTCTTATTGGTTCTTTGTGGAATTCCACCAGCTGGAGCCCCCCCATCTCCTTCCCCCATACCATCTTGGGCAGCATTGCAGAT
>JAWWEU010000160.1:6667830-6680980 GCA_035583155.1 Acropternis orthonyx
GTTGGCCAAATCACGCAAAATAAGGGGACCTCTTGGGAGGACATGTTCGGTTTTTCACTGTCTGGGCCACTTACACCACTTAAAAAATTTCTTTTCTATGTGGTTTTGGGACTGTTTGTGCTTTTCATTACCTTGCTTGTTTTGCCTTGCATTTTTGGTTGCTTCCGATCCTTACTAACCCGCCACCTGACCCAAGTAAATGCAGCTTTAATAAAAGAAAAGGGAGGAGATGTTGGGGGTGCAGCAGACAATGAGACCTGGCTGAAACATTTCACAAGGTGGACTTATGAAGAGGATCATTCCAGACCGAATGGTGATGCAACAGAAGGCAAGCAAATGTTTTGCAGTGCCATCACTGTGATGTGACTGGAGACAGCCTGGCTTGCTGGGATGCCAGAGCAGTGCTCAGTTTTGCAGCCTGCTGCATAAGCCTCTGAGATCCAGCCTCCTCCCAACCCTGCTGCCTCCAACGCCATCACAGTACCTCCACTCACACCACAGCCACTCCTCCAGCACAGCAAAAAGAAATCCAAAAACTACTCTAGAAGATCAAAGCAGGGGATATCCATGTTCATCTGTCTTTCAGTCAAAGCACTGCTTATGTTTAAGGGACTCAGCATTGCCATACTCTTGTATGTCAGGAGATTAAGACTCTGGAGGATTTTCAATTACCAAATCAAGGTAGATGCTCTGGAGAAGGTTTGCCTCTTCGTCCTGTCACTGAAATATCCTAGAAATATGCATTTTATCCCATTTGAAGTCAACTCGCAGGTTGGGGTGGAGAGGGAAAGGGTCTGTTCTTGTGTCCGTGCATGCACATTCTCTGTTTCTTCATATTTAAGATTAAAATAATCCTACTTGTACCCTGTGTAAATAATTTTAAGATCTTTGGATAAAAAGGCAAAAGCAGATGACTTAATAAAATGGAAAGATGACATCTATACCGTGGCACAGAAAAGACTGGCTGCTACACAGGCACCTCAGCTTCCCTCAGCACATACCACATTGCTGCTCCCGTACCAGGACTTTCTCAATTTGTGAAGAACCTGGCCTACAGTTTTTCCCTTATAGACGCATATTTTCTATAAATCAAAAGGGAAAATTTCCACAAAACGTCCATCACCAAGCACACTGTGGTGCATGACAGAGACTTCTTCTAGCCAAAATCACAGACACACAAGGACTCTAGAATTTCCTCAGTTAGTCAGTGTAGAGTCCTGGTGCTGAAACTGGTTAAACATAAGATGGCTTCCTTAACAGCTAACACAAATCACCCACAGGACAACTGTAACTGCTGCTTGAACACATCTACTGTCCTTAATACCTCTGGCTTCCAGACTCCAAACCAAAGACATTATTTCTCTAATAAAGAACTTGCAGAATAAGCACACAACTGCTGCAAAAACATTTGGCTCTCTCTAGTTACTTTGGTTATGATATTTGAAAGGATATAAACACACCCATATTTTTGGCTAAGCTATTTACAGTAGTTCCAAGTGCCAAAAAGAGGCAGGTGTGTTTATTTAAACACATTCCCATGGCTTGTCTCTGAGCTGACATTGTTTTTGGGTAACTGAGCTTTCACAAAAACATCCATCAGCTATGACAAGACCCACCATGGTCAGTGCACTGAGGAGGAAATTTGGGCCCCATGCAGGCCCTGTGCCGCACAGAGGCTGGCAGGGAGAGGTGGGAACAGAGAGCTGCATGGACTCAGTCACAGTAGCATGAAGGTAACTTCTCATGGTACAGCTCATTTCCCTGCCTGCACAGGCAGAGGGGGGTGTCTTTATAGCTGCTTTCACACTGCAGTGGTTTAGATATCCTCCCCAAAATAGTCCAGCAATACCTTTAGAGAAATAAAGCTGCTTACCAAAGTTAAATTATCTGTAGGAAGTCTGAAAAACTTTACATACCTGAGCAGAAGGCACATCTGCTCTGTAAGTAGCACTGCATAAAGTTGTTTACTGAATTACTGTAACACTGAGTTCAAAAGCACTGCACCAGGCTGCAATCCCATCACACAGCCTGCAGCAAGGAAAGTCATCCCTGTGACCTGCACACCATTTTTCCTTTTTTTCTTTTTCTAACTGTATCTTTAGGTAGCATTACCACATCACCAATCACCTTGTGGACTTTGAGTAATCCAACATGGACTGTAACTAGTCTCTGAGGAGGAAAAGAGTTAATTATGTCCTAGAAGTTTTTATTTAAATCAATATTGTTTAACATTTGAGAACTCTGATACTCATCAGAGACCAAGATCTTTAATAAGCAACTTTGAAATATTTATGTGCCTACCAAATCATCTCACACTTGTTCTCTAAATTACCCTGCCCCATAGCCAGCAGTTTCCTACCTGCAGGACTGTCAGACCCTGGGTCACTTTACAGCTGTCACTTCTGCCACACTGTTCAGAAATGCTTTCATCATGAAAAATCTAGTGGTCCAGGAGCAGCAAAGTACTGAAAGCAAAAGAAGGCCCTGAGCACAAGTTGCATATTTCTGCCTTGAACCTGACATGAGTTCTTAGATGCCCAGATGGTTTCCTGGCCTCAGGAGGTCCATGTTCAGAAATTGGTTGAAATACTACATCCTCTCTGTGTTTCCCATGTGAAGCTGTGGGGTGCATGCAGGGCTTGGCAGTGGGTCAGGTACCCACTGGCCCTACTCCACAAGAAGAAAACTTTTCAAAAGACAGGACACACCAGTAAAGGTCAGTTTTGCAGAGTACCTCCCCAAAAGCACATTGGGCCCCCCACATGGCTCAGCAGAGCCTGACTCATTGCAGAGGAGAGGCAGAAGTGTTGCTCAAGAGAGGGGCAAAGCCTCGAGCCATCACCACGCACCTTTTGCAGATAACAGGCTTGATACACCTCATTACTAGCAAAAGCTTCAGACCAGCTGCCAGGATCCATTTTGCAACCCAAAAATGTAAATACAATTTCCCCATCTAGTGGTCCGGCAGAGTAAAAAAAAGCCACTTTTTCTCCTTCAGCTGATGGGGGAGTCACATCTAGCAGGATCATCTCCCAGCTGAGTATTCATCCATCCACAGCTCTGCCCATCCCAAGAGCAGACAAAAGCAGTGGAAGAACAAAGATAAACACTACAACAAGCTGCAGACCTGCTCAAAAAAACCCCAAAAACTAAATATATGCACATATAGAAAAAAAACAAAGTAAAGAAGCAAAGCTGCTTTGCATGCCCCAAAGGGTGTATTAAAAAGTGTGTTCCTTAGGCTGATGCAACACTAAGCCCAGTGCATTTTCAAACAATCAAGAAACAGGTCTGACAAAAGTATCAGAATTACCTTGGAAACTCTGACAAGCCACTCGCTGTGACAGCAACAAAACAGTTTCCTAGAGCTCAAATTCTTATTCACTGGGTATAGGTCTGACAGCCAATGTTATTGGAGCAACACACAGAAATAATAAACTAAATCCCTTTGGTGAGGCAGCTTTCAGCTGCAGTGAATTATGGGTTCACATGGGCCACTCATTGCCATGATTCTCCTCACTGTGACTGGATTTAAAGCAATGCAGGATGATAGGGCAGCAGTGCCTGGCCTCTCTCTCCTCCTCCACTGCCAGCTGGATTTCCCAGGTTTTTGAGGCATGAAGGACGTTGCAAAGGGCAAAAGTAGCCCCCACCCAAGGTGCTGTGGGGGCAGCAGTGCCCAGGTACCTCCCTTAGTCCCCAGCTGCCACAAGGAGGGTGGTGGAGGCCACCCTCGTTGTGCTTCCCAACACATTCTCTTTACAATGAAGGTGAGAAGCTGACTTTTGGCACTTCTGAAGCAGAAATATTCCCCTTGTGGCACAGCCCCACACAGTGAGACCCCAGCCTAGGCTCCTGCTTGCCTCCCACCACTCCCCTGTTCCCAATGCCTGGTCCTCACAACACTGAAACTGAACTCTGTGCTGGAGACATGCCATCCCTTTCCAGTCTAACCCCAAACCAGACTCCATTCCCTTTGTTCTCCACCCAAACATGGCTAGAAATTAATAATACCCTGTGACACTAAAAATTAAAGGTACCTATGGCCAAGAGAATTCAGTATCACAAGTAATACAACCAGACTACCTTGATGCAAAACTAGACTGAGTAGGCCAAACTAATTCCAGCGCTATGCAGGATTTCTGACTTGTTCAGTTTTCTTTTGGAAGGAGTAGTCAGGAAGGTATTTTTGCTTGACCCATTATAATTCAGAAACTTCCTCCTCTGTCATTTTACATCAGCAGCAGAGAAATGGTTTCATATTTCCCATTTTGTTCTATGGATTTTCCATAGAGAACATCCAGTGCATAAAAGAATGAGATACACCCACTTGTGTTATATAATGAAAACCCACTTCTTTAAACATATTTTAGCTTTTCTGTTTCATGCAATTTATATGTAGTGATTGGTCTGTTCAAGAAAAAAATAATTCATGGCTTTATAGAGAATGAGATATTGCCATAAAGATCAGATTTCATTTTAAGAGAGAAAGTCTAGTTAAACTCACAAGACAGAAGAAAAGAAATTGGTCAACTGCATCTTGTCTATTCAGAGCTTTTATTTGGGGCTTTTCTTACCACTTAGAGTAATGTATCAGACAGCAATTCTCCATAACAACCTTCGGTTCAGACTGGCCATAGCTGGGAAATAGTTTGATACCCTCAACAAGTCATGCAAAATATTTTGCAGGCAACTTTAACAAGGGAAAATCCCCTTGGGGAGATCTGGTCTGCACAGCCCAGGGAAAGAAGCTGCTTCTGGCCTGTGACTTCAGATGATTCCGGGCTCAGAGAATGCAAAACGCGCATGAGACAGAGGTGGGGAGCAACAGGCATCAAAGGAAAAAATTTCCCCAGCCAGCACACGCTCCCCTGAGCTGATCCTTATCCCCGTGATCAGCTGTGCTCATTCCTCACAGGGAGGACTTGGAGAGAGAGAAAGGGAGCACTGCCAGATAGCTGAGGGGAAAAGCACAGCTCAAACTACATCCATTTTGTTGTAGCTGTAAAGAGGACAAGACAAGTCTGTTCAGGTTTTATTATTATTGGAAGCAGCAGAGGCTGGGGACTTGGGGAGTGCAAGGATGTGGTGGTGAACTTCAAGTACAGGAATTTAATGATGGGTTTCATGTTTTTGTTTTTGGAGGTTTTTTTGTTTGTTTGGTTTTTCCCCTCCCCTTGGTTAAAAAAAGGAATAAAAAACCAATTTAATTGCATAAACACCAAATAAGAGAAAATTACAAGAGGTTCATTCACATCCAAGGGAAACAGCAGAGCAGGCTCAGCTGTGGAAAGCCCAAGGCCAGTTGAAGCAGCACCCAGACAAGCAGAGTGTGCTGGTAGCCCCATCATTTGCCAGTCTGGAAAGTTTTGCGAAAAGGGAATTTCTATTCCATTCAGCTTTCAGAGACTCCCAGATTTTGTCTTTATATAATGCCCAGCATCCTCCATACTCATCATCCATCTTAACCAGGAGGTGAAACCTCTGGGAAAATATGTCCCCCAGTCACTGGTTTGACAGTCTGGATCACACCAGGTGGTTTGAACATTTACAGTAAAAGGCAGCTCTGAGTTCCCCCCAGTGTTTTCTTGTTTTAGTGCTAAGCATCAGATGAAGTTTTGTATGATTGTTTTCTGGAAAGTACTGTCAAAGTGCCATCACCTTACACCTCTGAAACCACCAAGATCTCACTGCTTTCCCCTCAAAGAGGAGGTTTTCTTTCCTCCTTCCTCCAAGCAGATGAATAATTCTTTCTCAAACACGGAGTTGGATTCAGGAGACTCAAACCACTCTCTCCACAGAACATAAACAACTTAAGAGAGCAGCCTGAAAATTTTCCCACACTGAGGTTGTCACCTTCTCCCCTCCCTTTAGGAGGATTGCTCTGAAACCAGGACAGTAATTGAGTTTTCTGGCTCGCTCCCTTTTCACCCCTTCATTTAGAGTTAACAAAACACAACTGTGTGCCAAACACAGCGCAATGTCTGTGGAGAGGAGATGCATCTGGGACAGACGAAAGCAGGAGCTGCAGCTCATTTCCCACAGGCCACCTCAGAGGGCAACACTCCCCCTGGGCCGCTGAGCCTGGCCAAACCACTGCCACAAGCCCAGGTCAGAGCATCCCAGTGGCTGGGTTGTGGAGGCAATGCCATGAGAACTTCACGTGACCTACAAAAACACTGCAAACAGCTGCCAGCAGCAAGAAAAGAGAGAAAACAACCAAAAACCCTGTATACAGTAAAGGGCAACACACCAGATGAAGCCTTGCCCACAACACTGTGGGTCAGCTGCTACAGATTGATGGTGCTTATGTCCAGCAGCATCACCTATTCCAAAATCACGCACCTGCCCCTCCTGGCCTCCATCTTTGCTTTTCAGCTTCTCCTCCAAGAAGCTTAGCAGTCCCCTCAGTGCTAAGGGGCACAGAGATTACTTTCTCTCAAAAACTGAAATGATTAGAACAGACACAAGAAAGCCTGGGCTGGAGCCTTTCGCAACAGGAAGGAGGTTGTTACAGCAGTAATTTACTGTGGTAGGTTTTGCAGTGTGGTTGCAACATATCATTACACCAGTTTTATCCTTTTCAGTTTGGCAGACGCCAATTCCTTCCCCCGTTCCTTACAGAGCACAAGCCAACGTGGCTGCATTTCAAATGGTTTCAAACTCTGCCAATAATAATAACATATATATAACAAAAAGGAACTGAAAAGTCTCACAAGTGCATGAGCTTACCCAAAACTAATACATACTTACATACACACATGTAAGTAAAAAATATACACACAGGTCAGCCAACTTGAAAGGGTGGCGCCAGAGAAATGGTGGGGTTGGTCTCTCTGCATAGATAAAATAAACAAAAGATAGGTTGAGTAGGAGCCTGAAATGAAATGGGCTCTGCAGGTCTCCAAGCAGATAAACTCATGCGTACTTGATAGGCTACTGAATCAAATGCTTTAGGTACTTTCCTGGCACCAAGAGAGACCATGGACCCAACTTTGCAACACTTCTGTGCCACTATGAAAGATGGAGTCAAATGCTTCAGAGATAGCAGAGAATCAATGTTCTATTGGTACCACGGAGGAAGCATTCAGGAAATGCAGTATTTTACTGTGATGTTTCTCCCCATACCCCCAGGCTCATCTTGGCTTGTCCTGCAGATCAACAGTCCACTTTGAACAAAAAGAGAACACCTCATTATAAGTCTTTGTCTGAGAGGCTAAAATGAGCATTTCTGTTGCTGAGCCCCCTTTGTTTACACCAATAAAATAATAAATTGCTTCTATTAAGTCGCTGAAGTTTGGGTGGAGCAAGGTTGAGGTCAAGGACAAACATGAGCTCTCAGCTCTCTAAGGAGCTCGACAGCTCCCCTGCAGGGGGACTGGAAACCTCCATGCAGGAACCTGAATGGAGAAAGAGCTGGGAGGGAAACCGCACCGTCACTGCCTCCATGAGCAGACTGATGAGCATGGGATTTGTTACACACAGTTTTGCTATTTCTTCTAAGGCATTTGTTCTCTGCTTTAAAGCTTCATGAGGATGCAGTAGGACACTTCCTCTAATGCTGGAGCCATTTCCATTAATATCCAAATGCTTTTTCCAAGGAACAACTTCACTGCCAGTCATCATTGCCCTGCAGCAACTGCTGCTCCTTTCTCCCACTGAACTGCAATTCAGGAGCAGGCAGCACACACAGACGGGAAGAGGTGAAAAAACACAGCCCTAGGTGGGGAAGAGCATCCCACTCCAGGCTTGGCACCCCAGAGGTCTTCCCAATGGGTTACAAACCCATCACTTACCAGAGCCTCTGTTTGTGCAAGAAATGCACAAGGTAAGGCATTTTCTTCCCTTGCTATGTTTCCTGGATCCAGCAGGTAATGGCACAATTTTTTGGCATATCCCAGCTGGAGAAAGGTGCACTGGATGCCATGAATTCTCCTACTTGATCCTATTTAAGATCCTTTGACTTGATTCTTATTTGAAAGCAAATCATTACATTAATCTTCCCATGTAAGTGACAGAAAAGAGAGAGTTGGTATCAGCTCAGATTGGTTCTCACTTAATGGAAGATACCCCTGAGATATTTTCAGAGAATGGTAAAAATAGGACAATATATTACTTTCTTAATTAAAGGAAAATAAATTGCTACAGGGTAGTGAGCTGATCCTTCTGAGGAGTTGTGTGTAATTCAGCTGAACCCATGTGATTCTCAGATGTATTTATACACTCAGGGAAGGAGTATATATTTTAAAAGACACTAAGAAAATATTTGTGACAGTTGCAACCATTCTTCACTTATGTCTCAGGAATTAGCACTTAACACAGAGTGGTAATTCCATATAAGCATTATAGATTTCAGACTTTGATTGAGCTCCAATGTGATCAAGAAGCAATAATTTCTAAAACTTATTATTTATGATGGGATTCATAGTTGTACCAGACTTCAAGAGGATGAGGGGGAGAAAGAAGAGAATAACAAAGAGGCAGCCAATAATCTTTCTTCCAGTTAAGTTCTTGTTTATGATTTCAGTGGTGCAGCATAAGCAATGATGAGAAATTAAATAATTTGTATTTTCTCATTTAAGCACACAGCGCTTCGCAAACAGATTTTCATTAAAAACTGACTTTGATATCCTCTCAGAACAATAAGCCCACTCTCTTAAAGGTCAGCTATTACACTTTCCATGAAAAAGAGAGATTCATCTTCTTAATCCTAAGTGACTACTTCAAATGAAACAATAAATGACTTATTTCTTCCCATCTTTCTGCATATATTATCAGCAAAGCATTAATGAAAAGCAACTCCAGTGAAAAACCCGTCTGAGGGTTTTTTTAAATGTGGATCAGCTCAGTACAGAATAGCAAATGCATCTGTGTGGTCAACAGAGTGAATAAATTTGCAGGAAACAAATCAGCTGAAGGAATATATGAGCAGTAAGAAAGAAAAGCTTGTACATTGTGTAACATTTCTGTATGAAACACATCTGAATATGAATACTTCTACATGCAGATAGACACTTGGTTCAGTCATGAAAGATTGGTTTACCGTTGATTTTGGTCATTAAATTTCATAAAGCACACAGTCTACTCCCTCGTGCTTTCTGCTCTGTGGTGGGCCCCACTTCTTGGGCACAAATCCCAAAAGCAGCTCCTTGAGATAAATTTCACTCAACCAGCAGGTTGGGTTAGCAAAAGTGAGCTGGAATGCAGGGCAGTGATTTCACTGCATCTAAGGATCCAGTAAAAGAAGATGGAGATTTACCATGGTTTGATTGTTTTCCTATACAATTCTCTGTTTGTTGAAAGCTCTTGCAGAAGACTTTGTTGGTTCTGCTCTGTTCAGAAATCCAAACGCAATTTAAATACTCATGCTCATATTAGAATACTGCAAAAACTAAAATTGTTTCTTCTTTTAGTAAAAAAAACAGTGTAAGTCATGAGGGAGATTTCAAGAGGTTTTTATACCACAAGGTTCTTTTATGAATATTTAAGAGAACTTCATTTTAAACACCCTGCAGTCAATCTCTGAATGAAAGTTACTAAAGAACTTATCCTTCACAAATTAAATTTTTATGAAATTAGTTTACTGTTCTCACTAAATAACCATTGCAGGTGTAATTCTCAAACTGCATGCAAGCCTACTAATGTAAACAGAAAACTGAGCAAACAGAAGAGCTGTGAATATCTACTGTATATAACTAGTGGATATATAAAACAAAATCAAAAATTATTTCAAGAAAATCCAGAAATGCCATCAACTTGGCAAACTATACATCACCTCAACTGTATAAAAACCTTATCAGCGGGATCTCCATTGAATTAAGTAAAACCCTGATGAAGAGGAAGTGAAGGTTTCTAACACTAAGAAAATTACATGCAAGGAGATGAAAAGAAAATACTGACAGAAAGCTTTTGAGAAAATTCAGAGGAAAAACTTTACACCAGAAACTAGGCTGGACCCAAACTGAGATGGCATGTTTTAAAATACAAAAGCACGCACACACACACTCCCAAATCCCAGAAGATTATGTTCAGAAGTAAAACTGACGGATAATGCACTTCACTCACAATAATAAGAGGATCCTTTACTTAAAATAACAGGTATTTTATAAGAAAAACCCTACTGGTTGTCAGCAGGGAGAAAAACTTCACAGGATATCCTCACCAGTGGCACTGAGCAGACATTTTCAAACAGTGTCTACAACAACCTTACCAACTCCTTCCTAAAAAAGGTGGTAGCTCATTTGGAGCCCATTCCTAGGTTAGCATGACTGGAGGTCTTTCCCTCCACTATTGAACATAAAAAAACCCCAGTTTCTTTCAGTAAGAAATCCCTGCTGTTTTCTTATCAAGCTGCTCAGAACTGTAAAAACCATAGTGCTACCACCCTGAATAATCTCTGAGTAATATCTGCTTGAACCATCCCATTTAAATGACACCTTCAGCAAACTATGGCCCTCAGTAGTCATACATTTTCCCACATAGCTTTGAGTTCATTGAGCAGTGGATTACTCTGGATTCTCAGTGGAGATAATCTTCTGGTCATTTGCTTCTCCCTTTTTTGTACATCTATTTGTGTTTATTAATCCATTTAAAAAAAAAAAAAAAACAAAACCAAACCAACGCAGAATTATAGTATGGTACATCAGCTCATTATCTATACAAACATGTACTCCAGCACTTACAGTAACTGCTATGTGTCCAAAGACACTATATGAAGTAGGTGGTTTTGCTCTTGACACCACCTTAAAAAACTGATAGTTCAGTAAGATTGACTTCTCACGGTGCAAGCTGTCATGCCTGTATGATCTGGTGTTTTTTAGTGTTCCACTTCTACCAAGCTTTTGACATAAGTTTTATGTCTATATTCTGATTTAAACCAGAAATTTCTTTTTGTGCACTGTACTTTTTTTGTTTGTATGTGCAATATTTGCTTCTTGTCTGCTTTTACATGCTGTTTATTACCAGGGGCTATTTACTTATAATATACTTTGCTCTTCCTTCCCAAATTTATTATACTCTATCATTTTTAATCCTGGATTACAGGATTTTCATTATTTCATCTGCTTGTGTTGTGCCCTTCAGATTTGTGAAGTCTTCCACACACAATGGCTTTTCCAGTTTGAAAAGGAAACGCATATAAGCCTTAGAGATGCATAATGCCACCAGAATAACTATGAACAACCAGGCTTGGCTCAGGTAAAGCACATGTTCCTTGAGAGCCGTTACTCCAAAAGCTGTCCCACTTCCTAAGAAACCTAAATGCTGTATCCTGGTTCCACTTGTTCAACTCAGTATACCCCTATACATCTTAGTCTTGGCTTTGCAGTTGATCACACTCCGAATACCTCTGTGAGAGCACCCTTGGTGTGATGGTGCAGCTTTCAACATGACCCTCACCCCCAACACATCTCTCTCTCTCTCCTCTACTTCAGCAGCATAATTGGCATAGCAACAGCAGACACAGAAACGGGTGCAGAATGTTTTTCAGCAGTAAATCACTACTTTTAAGAAGTAAACCCTTCCCTGCTTAGTGAGCTCTTTGACAGAAGGCTGCTGGAAGAGAGAAGAAAAATTGATCATTTGGCAATTTGGAATTAAAATTTCCAGTCTAACATGAGAAGTGGATTTTCAACAGATGATGTGATATCTTACTCAGATCTGAGCATCAAATGCTTATTGAAAACAAGGCCAAGGTGATTCATGTCTTTACAGTAACATGACATATGTTAATTAAATATTAAATTAAAATATTGGCAAATAAGTTTGAGTCTATTTTTTAAAAGAAACTGAAAAAGTCAAAGACCAAAGAAATGAATTGGAGATAATTTAATGTTTATGGATTTCAGTAAGAAATCTGATACACTGCTCTTTGATATCCTGAGGGAAACCATCAATTAAGCTGATTTGCTCTGAAACGTAGTTAAATTGATATAAAGCAGGCCACAGAGCTTCAGAAAAAAAGACACCACATGTAACCATAAACCAGAATCCTCTTAATATCTCCCAGAGCTTTAACAGAGCAAGCTTAGGTGCTTCTGACTCAAAGACGACTTCATTTTCAAGTAGACATGGTGCTAAAAAACCAAGGAGCTGCTGAAAATAAGAGAAAGACCTCGAGATAGCAGAGGTAATGAAGCAAGGCTTGTGTGGGACATTGCCTACACCAAGGCAGCTGGGAAACAGGGAATCTAACTGGCACTCTGTCAGTCTGCAAAAACACCAACAGCAAAGACAATCTGGCTGTGACAGCAGAGAGCAAATTACAGCCCAGTGCACAGGGTGATGCTATAGCCAAGTAACTCAAAAACTGGGCAAATACTATTGCCTTATTTTAATGATTTTTGTATCCAAGATCACCAGCAAACATAACTGAAATTCACTAATTTGTGTATGCAAGGTCTGACACTTACTCTAGCACATACACATCTCCAAAATATGGATTTGTGAGTTTGAGCCCTTGCAGCTGCCATCGACCTTGCAGTCAGTAGTCAGGCTGCCAATATTCAGCTGTCTGTCAAAGAACACTCAGCAGCCCAAAAGGCATATAATTGGAGAACAAATGGGTGAACTCAGCTATTAGTACCAGCTCCAAACATCTGGAGACTGGTTTATTGCTGAACTACAGAAGAGCCAGTGCCTGAGCTAGTACAGATTGGGAAGTGGATTAAACAGGTTTCCTATCAGAGTTGGAGAGCTTTTGGGGTCACAGCTGAAAGTGAAGAGGGGGAAATAATGTCAATAACTTGGAAACTTCATTTTTTAGGTAGAAAAAAATAAAGGGGAAATAGAGAAACAGATAAATGGGAAATAAAGACTATGCATTTTCTATGGTTATGAGAGAGGCTTGGCCTGGGTTAAACTCTATTTGAACTTTAATGGCTTACCCTACATTTAACACAAGGGCTTCTCCTGAGTAACAAAGTCACACAATTCTGCTCTCAACAAGGAGTTCTGTATTCCCAACCTATGCTCCAAAGCCTTTGACATGGATTCACAGAACATGAGTAGCATGATAGGAATTGTAGCACCTTCAGCACTCCCCCTTCTCTGGACCTCACTGAGTTGCCTATTGGATTCCGCGGGGGGGGGGGGGGGGGGGGGGGGGGGGGGGGGGGGGGGGGGGGGGGGGGGGGGGGGGGGGGGGGGGGGG
>JAWWEU010000160.1:6681293-6720724 GCA_035583155.1 Acropternis orthonyx
CACTGTGTTGCCTATTGGATTCCGCGCCCCCCCGCCCCCCCCCCCCACCCATCTGGATGAATCCATGGCTGAAAAATGGATAAAAACCAAATGGACCAGAATTTTGTGTGTGTATGAAAAAGTTCATACAATATTCACTTTTACTTCTTCTGTGTATTTTCTCTTTTTCCTTTTTATAAGAGGCTTGTACAATTTCAATCATGCAGAGTATTTCTAAGGAAGCAAAATGCACTACAGAAATTTCCCCCAAAGTCCTGATGAGAGGCAGTGTTTTGCACTCTCAGCTATATTATGAACCACAAAAAAAAAAAACCTCTCCAGGCTGATAACATGGGAATTTGTTCATCCTTGACATAATTTCTGGAAATGCAGCAAGTTGCCCTCAAAGACCAACAATTTTTTTGTTAACAATTCTTAACGGTGAGTGGTTTTTAGAAGCTGTGAGATGAACACATTAGTGCAGTGCACAATCTCAAGGCATCTCAAGCTTCAGAGCCACTGAGGTTTCTCAAACAGCATCACTACTATTCTCATCAGTGGGTCTGGCAGCGTCCCAGCACTCAGTCCTGCACCACAGCTTAGACTGCCTCACGCCCAGTGACACAATTCCAGTGCTCCCACATTGGATGCAGGCTCTCCAAAGCACCATTTGCTTTTTAAATTTAGTCACTGCTAAGTGCCCATCTGCTCAGGAGCTGCTGCCCCTCAAGGTGGAAAGCACACGTGCACCTCCAGCTGGTCCAACTCCAAAAAAAACGCACTGCTGAGGTCTGTGTGAGTGGGTTCAAGGTCCTTACATGCTTATTCTAAAGGTCAAAACCCCCCTTCAGAACATGCTGTCTCTCTACAGGCCTTAGCATCTTTAAAATGGTTGTACAAGGAACAAGGATTCTCAGTTAATCAAGGTGCTATTTATCAAAGTGACTCATATTGAAAGGCAAATGCAAATATTTTGATGATACTGCTCCTCAGGAAAAAAAAATCTGCCAACTATGAGTCCATTCCCAGATTGAGAAGAGACAGAAGAAATTCTACGTAGAGAAAAGCTTCTATATGCCCCAGTTCCCAAGTTTTGTTTGACTTCAATTTCATAACAATACACAAGTTTGCATGCATGTCCATTTGCAAGGTCTCCATTACAAAAAGCCAACACTAACCACCAGTCATGGTTCTGCAATGTCTGTTAGTTCAAAAGGCTGAAATTTCATGTCAATGGTTTAGTCCAGCTGTTATTCTCCAAACATGCACTGACCAAAGTGTTTTGGGAATGGACACTGGGAAGATCAAACTGAGCTGAAAGGGGTGGCGGGGGGGGCCACAGGGTGGAAATCAAGCCTAAATTCTCAGATTTACTGGGAATGACTCGTTTTCTTTTTCTTTTTTTTGTTTTGTTTTTAAATATAAAAACTTTTGGTATCTTATTAAATGCATCAATTTATTACATGAAATTCTATTCTGTTTCTGCTTGCATTACTTTATGGTAAGAATGATAAACCAATGGAAAAAGCACGCTTGGATATGAAAAAACCCTTAAAGCACCAATACCTTCTGAAAAAAGGTGATTTCATTACTATGGAAACAAATCCCACTTCTTGGGAGTTAAGTGCCTACATGGCTTGAAAGCTGTCTGGCAAATTTCACACCTAAGCAGAAGACCTGAGATTATATTTTTTTTTTAATTCCTGCTTTACAGGGGAAAAAACCTTATCCTTATAGCCATTAAGCACACACTTTATCTCATTTACTTGCAGGTAAATTCACCTTGTCAGAAGGTCACCAGTCAAGTGGGGAAAACAGTGCTGTAAGTGGCATATGAGATTTATTACAAGAACAAGAGAGGAGTCTTCTATACATATGGGTGTTCCCTGGAAATTGGCAAACTAAATTGCCTTTTATTATACGAGGTCCCTAAATTCTTGCAATAGGGATGCAAGAAAAAAGGAAGCACATATTTGACTTTTGCTGAAAGGACTTGAATAAATGTTTGAACAGGTCCCAGGTTTTCATCTGTCTTCAACCTGTAAATGCTAGTAGGGGACCCATCACTCCACAGGATTTAAAGGGCACTGAAGGATTTGCCCCTCTCCCAGGTGAACAGCAGCTGTGTGTTCTGGCAGCTTCTGTGTCTCCACAGAACACACATAACAAAACCTCCACCTTGCACTTCTACAAAATATCAGCTCATGGAAAGGGCATAAGGAAAGGAGGAGAGCAAAGCAGCAAGGAAAGTATTTCCCTTTTGACAGTAGATTTTCACTACACCATCATCCTAAGACCAAAACTTCATGTTTGCTGGGGACACAAAAGCCACTGGTAACACCTGCATCTCTGTCCCTTGCTCAAAGCTGAAAAGCCTGCACATTATGGCCCTTGCTGCTGCACTGCCTGGGAGTTGCGGCTTCTATTTACAGCCCTGGGGTGCAACTGCAGCTGGAAACTTGTCAGAGAGCTCTCAGAGGATTGAACTCACAGATTTTCTCAGCTCTGAGTCAGTTAAAATTGCTCATCAATGTTGTGCTCTACGCATATATAGGCTGCAAGAAAAGTACTGAAATACTGAATTTTATGTCCAGACCTAGATCTAATGCTTTGCAAAGCTGTGGTTTTCTCCAACTGAGATGCAGCTGGCAGGAGCACACAGAACTCTGTACACTAAACATCAGTCCTACGTTCAAGAGTCCTGAGCCCACTAGAAATTATGCAGGCAGACAAATATTGGAAGTGCAATTGGAACTTTAGATAGACGGGGTACAATGGTCAAATGAGAACAGACCTTTGCACTACCCAAAATATTTGGGGTCAAATTCTTTGAAAACAAGATGCTTTATGATTTGCCATTCACTTCTACTTTGTCTTTATCTAGGTGCCAAACAAACCCAGACCCTGTTGAGTACTGAGGTAGCAGAGTACTTCTCTTGGAACAGATGGAGAAATGGTGTAGGCTTTCTCAGGTTCTGAAACTCCAAGTTTCTGCAGCCAGGGGTCAACAGAGCCCAACCGACAGAAACACACCCGTGGGTTTATCAGCCTCTCAAGAGTGCTGCCCCTCTCCTCTTGCATCAGCCCCTCTCCTGCTATGGTTTCCCCTCTGGGACTGGGGAACACAGAGATGCAGCTCTGTGGGGCAGGGGCTCACCTTCTCCCCACAGATAGGCTTGCTCTGCCAACATAACACCTCACACACCCTTTGTGACACTATCAGAAATCAATGACAAGCAATGCTGTGCCCTCAGCCTTGTGATGGAAAAATAATTTTAAAAAAATAAAAATCAATAGTCTAACAGACCTCAGCCAGTCCTGGTCGGCTGGAGAACAAAGGCAGAGGGGAGAGCTCAAACACAGGTCAGGATTTACATTTTTGCAATAAGCAGAGCAGCAGGCTGGGTCAGAAAGAAGCCTTGCTTTGAGAAAGGCCAAACATCACAAATATCAGCACCCAACACCAGGAAAGCTATCACTGGTAAGCAGGTAAACAGGAGCACAACTGCACTGGTAAGCTGCACTGGTAAGCAGGAGCACAACAAAGCATTTTCCCTAGACAGGAGCAGCCTGGTTAAGCTCAAGATCCTGCACCTCTCAGCTGACTGCAATAATATCTGCTTTATGACAGGACTTCAGAGGGGCACCTAAGACAAATATTAAGAAATAAAACTACCTAATAAAATGAAGCATTAGAGGCTAAATTGAATTGGGACCATTTTGGCTCCTTAACAAGAACACATGCATGCTGGGACCAGTTTCATTGGTGAGGAAAAGTTACCACCCTAACAGTTCACATTTTTCCCCACTGATATTTTCCATTTGTTCCTTAAAGGCAGAAATAACCACAGTGACTTCACACTTATTTTCATTCAAGAGTATAGGACCAAGAGGTCACATGCTGTCCTTCCTCAAAAGCATCATGATGCTTTTGTCTGCAAAGTCAAGATGGGCAGTAGCTCAGACCCCAGAGGCTCCTTTCTTGCCCAGCCATCAAACCAATGCCAGAAACCAGAGTTACTCTATATGGTTCTCACTGAAAGATGGGGTAAAGCTTTGCTCTCCGTGTGGCAAGAATGCAGCTCTGCTGACAGCACAGCTCAACATCATCTTGAGGAGCTGCTGGGTTTTTTTCCTCCTGTCCAAAGTCCTCTGTTTATTTTGAATCAGTGACAAAGTCTCTGCTGCTTTCCAGACAACGCAGTTGCCCTCTCAGTACAAAACATTCCCCCTTCCTCTGCCTCCGTCTGGCCACCCCTCCCTCCATCTGCCTGCCTGTGTGCAACGGGTGGGAGGAGAGCCATTTTCTTTTGCAAAGTTATCCCTCTAAAACCTTACCTCAGTTGTTTCTGGACAAGCCTAGAATTGCATACCTCTTCCAGCCACATGCCTCTGCTGTTTTCCAAACTGTGGCTTCCTTCTCTGGGCCATGAGTGTAACCCCAGAGCACAATGCTCTACCGACACTGTCCCAGCTGCTCAACATCAACCAGCTTTTTGGGCTGGCTAAGCTCCCCCAGTTATTTCCCCCAGCGTGCACAGAAAGAGCTCTTTTCTAAAGGTGAAGGTCAGTGAAATTATATGCTATGGGAATATTTTCTCCTTATGTTCCTAAAATCACTCCACATAAAAAAAAAAAGGGGGGGGGGGGGAAGAAAAAAAGAAAAAAGCCTTTTACAAAAGCAACTTCAGTCCATGACATACGTCCAGTACTGAATTTGTGGGTGTTTTACCACAACAGAGATCAGTGTCTGAGCAAAGGAAGGCTGGCAGAGATGCTAAGCCCTGTAAGAAGCAGCAAATGAGAAAAGATGATTACTGGTACATTTTTCAAATGTCATGGAGCTGAAAAACAAGTGTATTTAAATGTCTTATAAAAAGATTATGTAATGGAGATTTCTATCTGAGCAAAGCCAATATAAAAAAATCCTCCTTAACCGTCAGGGCATATTATTTGAAGTTCTTTTGGATATTTTATCATAGGACACACATTCTTCTATTCTTTATAACATTTCATACAGTTATTTAAAATATAAAAGTGAACCAAAGCTACAGCTCCAGCAAAAAAATTACATCAGTGTACACATGTACTGGCCAGTGGGATAGAGCAAACTGAGCCCTTTTCAGAGCAACACAAATGAGCTAGGTCGTTGTATTGGGCCACATTGGGCAACAACACATCCCAAAGGCATATAACTGCTGATGCGGAACTTAAATACATCACTTACACACTACTCCCCTAACTCACCCTCACTGGAAGGGGACAGCACTACAGTTACCCAAACTCTAGGCAGTAAAGGGCAAAACATTTCACATGCATTTTCAGGGAATTATATTTCAGAGCAAATATTTTCTATATATTTCATCATAGCAAAAGTATGACTTCTGGAGTTTTTTAGGAATGGGCTGGCTTTCACCCAGGTTGCCAGAATTCTGACCACTGCTGGGTGCAGACAACCTAAGGTGGTAAATTGGCAGAGCTCCTTTTCTGCTTCTCCAGGGCTGGCTTATGTTTGCCCACAGCTCTGCACTCATGGGAACAACCTCACCTCTGAGACCAGGCTGGTTTTGGGAAGCCTCCCCGTACAGGGGACCCTTGTCCTTAAGGGTGGAGTCTGCCACAGGAGTGGGCATAATGGCTCCACACATGTAGGCTCATAGCCATTATTAGCAAAAGCCTCCCATTCGCAGAGAAATCAGCATAAGAAACACCTGTGCACCCCTTAGCAAATGGCCCTTGACCTCCATCATGCTCTCCCCAGACAGTCGCACAAGGTCTCCACATTGCAAGCCTTTCTCCCAGCTGCACGCAGATACCCAGGGACAACAGGACACTGCTCTGCCAGGGTGTGCAGCCCTGGAGAAAGCCCAGGGCTGGACTTGAGCTGCCTCCACCAGCACAGCCCAGCCCGTCCTCCCCTCAACAATGGCAACAGCAGAAATTGAACACCTAGAAACGCTAAACCACAGCCAAAAGCAAAAGCCAACAGAGCAGGCAGCCAGCAGGGTCCTGCAAATATGCGATACGTGGCAGTGAGCTGCGTTGTATTAAACAGCAAGCATCTCGCAACAGCACAGTCTCCAAAACATTAATTTCCCTGCAGTTGATTAACTGTCCAGCATCCAGACTCGCATCACCTCCGAGACTGAGCACACGTGGGAGGGAAACTGGCAGCCACTGTGGGGAGCGAGTGCCAGTGTGCGATCACGAAGTGCTCTCAACACCACATTTGGGATTATTGCATTCCTTGGGGAGATGCCAAATACTTCCCCCTGCCCCCTCCTCAAAGTTTTCTCTTGTTATTTGGTGGATCGGGATTAGGATGAGGGTATGTCGGTGTCTGTTTTCCAGTGGGACGCTCCTGCCCTGGTTCTTTCAGGCAGGCTGACGGACACAGACGTGCCCCCTACCCCCGAAACTAAACACTTGCGTGCGAGGCTCTCAGGAGCCTCCGGGCTGCAAACACATATTTTTAACAGAAGTGCTGCCTCTTCAAAGATGAGCGGCCATGATTTTTAACACAGAAGAACCCCTCTCACAGAAGAACGTTGTTATTTGGTTGTTGTTTGAGTCTGTGAAAAGGAAAGGGACCGAGCTGTCCCGGTCTCCCAGCGCCATGTGGCTGCCACACACAAATGTCAGCCTGAGCAACAGGAACGATCTTGTTCCCGTAAGTCAAACAAACAATGTTTAGAAAGGTTTGTGCTGTGGGAGGATTTCCTAACGTAACACAAGCCATCAGACTTAAAACACATGCCTACGCTGGTGAAATTAATAAAGCAACAAGGCTGTGTAGGAAAACAGATACAGGAAAACAAAAACTTTCTCCTGATGACTTCATCCCACAGGGGTCAACAGCAGATCAAAGGCAGCATTGGTTGGGAAAGGGAAGCTCTGGAGATTTCTTGCAGAACTTTAAAGGAAACTTGTAGAGCTCAGTAACAAAAACAACAGTTTTCTCCTTAAAAAAAGAGAAAAAAAAAAAAGAAAAAAAAAAAGAGGAAAAAACCTATCATTTTCCCAGCATTGTACCACAAGAGCATCACTCATGTGGGGAGTATTGCAACCTGTATCGTCAAGGAAGGAGCATGGACTGAAGCCAGTGAAGACTTTGTTTCACCAGTTTTTTTACTGTGTGGGCAACATAAGAACACGTGAATAACACTGCTTCCCTCAGCACACCATATTGACCCATGTATTTTACTCAGACAATATTAACGTAGATTAACAAACGATGTTAACATTTCTGACCATAAAAAGAAAACAAACTTCCCTGCCCCCCAAAACCAGGCAATAGACCCCAAGCCCCAAAAGTCAGGAATTTGAAGAAGCTGGGTTAGGGTTGCAGCAGCAATGGAAAATTTGCCCCTACCTGGAAAACAGACAGAAAGGGACAGATGCCCCAGAAAAGGTCAGGAGGCAGCCCCAGGCAGGCACCCAAGACTGCATTCTTACATGCACTCAGGGGAAACAGACATTTAGAAAATTAAATGGTTGATCTTTTTTCCATGTTCTCAACATAACTATCAAAATGAAAGCTGATCTTATTGTGTGGAAGCCTCTAAGTAATCTGCTGGAGCCAAGAGAAAATCCTAGAGAATATTCATGGCTCTTGGCAGCACAGCCCTAGACCAGACAGACCTTGACCTACCCCAGCGCAGCCATTCCCAGGTATGTCACTGCCTGCTTTGACCAAGCAGAGCTTTACAAAGTCGCCTTTTTTTTAGTAGGTACAGCTGAACTATTTGTGCAGTTATAAAAGATTTACCTCCCCTCTTTCCATTGCTTGGGAGCACAAATATGTTTCTCATGTATTGTCAGGAAGATCTTGCTCTTGCAACTTCAGGCCCTCTAAACATGAATGACTAGCTAATCTTTTAAATTTAAAACAAGTCAAAAAATAGCACACTGTAGAAAGTGGCATTAAAATCCCACATTCACATATGCATGCAAAAAACCCACCTATCTGTGGTTCCAAAAATAACAAAACCAAAACCCCCCCACACTTATATTAACTCCCACAATCAGCTTTTATCAAAACACTTAATCTACCTTAAGCTTTTGTGCAAACAACAGGAGAGGCACAAAACATCCCATGGTCAGTACTTCATTTGATTCAATATTTATCACTGAGAAGAATAGGGGTAAATAGAACATCGACAACTCCTTGTGACTTCACTAAAAACAGTTTTCCAAAAACTAAAGTTATTTAGAACACAATACAATATTGACAGAAATATGACGTTTGCCATTGGCTGCCTAACCTCATCTCAAGTCATTTACCTGCCTTCCTGAAGTGCCAGAAATCACATGGCCAAATAAAAATTAAGCAGAAGTTATGAAATTGCACAAGCAGTGTAAAATACAGAGTTATATAGTATTGAAATGTCTAAACTGAAAATATTTACCTTTTCTTTGGTTAAAAAGACAGTAATAGTCAACAACGCTGACCTATTTCAGCTACATAATTCAGAGGATGAAAGAAAGTTTAATAAGCAGTAGGTAATTTTCCTCAGCATTTACTAGTTATAAAGCCCGTAAGGAGGTGATGTTTTAATGTAGTCTCATAAAAGTACATTTTAGAATCTTTAGTCTGTGTAACTGTATTGACGTAATGAAGTTTATAACTTCAGCCAGAACGATGTTGTTTTGTGAGGCTGTTACCCAGACAATTTCCAGACTCTCATGAAACACAACTGGTGAGCACAAACAGTGCCCCGGCCACCTCATTGCTCAGGGGCAGATTTAAAAATGCAATTCACGGGTCTCTGTCCTCAGACAAAGCTTCAGCCAGATCTAAGGGTGTTGTGCTAACGCACCAAGGGCTACTTTAACATACTGTAGCTTTGCACACCGAGAAAGAAAAATCTTTCACTTTAATGATTAATCCACGTCACTCTCAGGGAGGCTTCTTTTATTGCTTCTGACCTAAACACAAACTGTAGCTCTCCTGATGCTCATCTTTGCCACCAGGAACTCTTTACCCTCCCATATATATACACCAGTCTAAGAGCACAGTGCATATACACTTCCTGTTGCACCACACCAGAGCAACTCTGAAGTCCCTACATTTTAAAGCCCCTAAAATCAGCAACCTCATCAACACAAGCCTAAAAAGTGAAGACTTGCACATACTAATGTAACCACTAGAACTGAAGTTCCAAGTATCAGTTCTAGAGAAATCATTTATGAAGAGATGGTTAAGTTTCATCATTTGGATTGGCTGAATCAAAGTAGTTTGGCAATGAAACATAATAGGCTAGATAATGCACAAAATAAAATAAGAACTAACGTAGAAGCTAGCATAAAACTCATTTTCTACCAACTTTGAAAAACAAAAGTTGAACAGAAAAAAAAGCGGGTTCATTTTCTAGCACATTTAGACAGTATTTTAAATACATCTGATTAGCAATTGCAGGTGACAGCAATTATCTGAAGGTTGTGCTCAGATATTTTTGATTCGGCCCAGAAACAACAGAAAGGCTTTGAAGTCTCCAAACATGCTGCAGCATTTTACAAAACACAGAAATGCCCACCTCTGTATGCGTGCATGCTCAAGTTGGTAAAAAACCCACAATTCTGGTATTTTGACTTGTAAAATCCATGAAATACCTCAAGCAAAGAAAACCTCAATACATCATTAGGAGTTTCGCTAGGTATTTGCAGTGCCTTTCTTGGCACTTCTTGCTCTTCCATCAGCCCTGCCAGCCCCGGCTCACCCAGCACAGCCCGGCTTTCGAAGCACTGAACGCTGTAAAAGCGGCATCCTCCCGACTTGCCAACCTCTCCATCTGCTGACACAGCAGGGGTTGGGAAAGCTCTGCTTATATATCACACTGCATGTTGCTGGAAATTTCTGCCATCTGCTATTGCCTTTCCTCCCATGCCTTGCAAAAATATCAGTGACTCTAAATAGAAAGCAATTCCTTGATCAGATGTTTTAAGGGGTTGTCAATTTGAATCATGACTTTTTTTCATTACTTTTGTATTCACAGAAACATAACAAAGCAGTGCAGATTAAAGGACAGAGATGCAAGATCAGATTTATACAGCTACATAAATCACTAAATACATTGAACAGCCTACCACAACAGTATTTCTTACAAAAATGTTTTTTTGAACTATGATTTGGATGACTTTTGACCTGTGTGAACAACACATGATTCTTTCCCAAAGCCAAGCTAAATTCATCGTACAACATATCACACTGGAACGCAATTTAAAACCACATACTATCATACACAAAAGCACGGTCTCTACCCAGGCAGCACCCCAAGCTAGAGACCAAGCATGTAGCAATACAGGGGTCCCTTCTCAGGGTGCTCTTTGATTTACCCACACCTGGCAAACCAAGCCCTGGATAAGGCCAGATACACAATCCAAAACACACCAGGGTACAAAAAAACATTTTAAAACAAGAAAAACCAAACATTTGGAGACTAAAATACGCTCTGTAGTGCTTCTGAGGTCAAAATACAGGCAAATACTCAACTCTGAGGCCAAACACTAAAGGCTTTTAGAATGATGCAGCATACAGACATATCACTACCAGGGACAGCAAACCTAAACCCCTGACACCAAGCACAATATCACGTGTAGAACAGACAGCAGAAAGGGAACATACCACCTGGCACCATACAGCTTAAGAATCAACTTGCTTCTTCTACGTGACTTTAAGAGAGAACTTACTTACCTTTGTGGGTGCTCCCAGCCCGGGGCTCCTCCTGCCCTTCCTCATCCCTCTGCTCGTCAGGGCTCTGCTTCAAGGGCGATTCAAGCAGGACCTCATGGCAATGGACGTGGCTGGGGGACACCCTGCCCAGGACCTCAAACCACAGTACTGAAGGGGCCAAGCGTAGTGGGGAAGGAAGGGTTTTAGTGGCAGCTCATCACCAATAATGGTGCCCACCTGGGCCCAGCAGCAACTCCTCGTCACCAATAATGGTCCCAACCTGGGCCCAGCAGCAACTCCTCGTCACCAATAATGGTGCCCACCTGGGCCCAGCAGCAACTCCTCGTCACCAATAATGGTGCCCACCTGGGCCCAGCAGCAACTCGTTGCCACGGGTGATGGTCCCCACCTCAGTCGCCCTCCAGCAGGTCCCCTCCATGTGCACCAAAAAGCTCTCCAATGGCAGCTGGAACCCCCTTACCTGCGTGTGCTAATGGGGCCTCAGCTCCCTGGCCTGCCGAGGCGAGGGAGGGACATGGCCCCGGGTGCCATCTGTCCCTGTCCCAAAGCGACATCGCGACCAGGGGCAGCGTCCTCTGTGTCCATGGCCACTCCCAAAGCCCCTGGGACAGGCCGAGGCAGGATTTGGGGCAGCAGTGGGGTCTGTGAGGAGGGCCGGGGCTGCAGCACGTGGGGGACGGCCAGTCCAGCCGGCCCTCAGGGGCTGGGGCAGGAAAGGCCTGCCCGGGCACCGGGAAAGAGGCGGCCACAGGGTTAGCTGGCCTTTGCATTTGGGGATATTTCTTAAAAGGTGTACTGCAAAGTTGGTTTCTTCTCCTCATCATAATCATTGCCACCCAGGCTAACAAGCAATAGCAAAGCAAAGGTTTGCAGTATTTTCTGTTCCTTAAACATCTGCTGCAGCAACTCTTTCTAAAGTCAAATATGGAGATTTTCATCCACAGTTTTCCTAATAGTTGCTTGTGTTAATCTTTGACCATCCAACTCCTCACTTCATTTGTAACACAGTAATCTTACACCTCCAAATTGTGCTGGTTAAATTCTTCATAAGGATGTTACATAATCAAGGTTGTGAATGCTGCAAAAGGAAAATAAACCATTAAGAAAGCATTTGCCATTATTGGGTTCAGTTATGTGTCCCCATGGAGTAAAACTCACTTTCATGCAGGCATGGGGAGGTGCCAGGAGATAAACCATAACATTTGTTTTGACAAATTTGGGGCAGTCCACTTCATTGACTAGGACTTGAAAGAACTCTACTTGCACAAAAGCAGCATAGCAAGAAACAGTTTTCATGGGAGAAGGAAGACCTGAAAACCTATACTATTTTAGAGTTCATGCTTGAGCATGAAACATGGGCATAATTGGCTCCCTTGGGGACACAAATTGAGAGCCTGTTCACCGTGGAGCACAAGCTGCTTGTTTCTGAGCAGGTGAACATGTAGCAACTAAACATTTCATACAACATATTATGAGATCTAGAAGCCTGGAGAACTTGTTTTCAAAAAATATGGGTAAGATCACAGCATGCACAGAGGAAGGAAGTATTGCTCTACTGTGGATTTCTTCTCTGTGCTTAAACACAGAACAATTTCACGACATTCAAGTAAAAGGAAAAGCTGACTTGGTGAAGAGTTAGAGGTCAAGCAAGAAAGCTTTCAGCAACTTTTTGGTATTTCTGCACACCTCCCATGTTGAATAGCACGTGAAAACACCCTAGAATGTTTATCAGAAAGTGATGTGGATTCAGGAACCATAAAAAACTTGATTTGTCCTCTGCCAAATTTCGTGAGCTTGGAAAATCTCAACTAGATAAAAAAGTGCTTTAAGATGAAACACTGAGGGTTGTCTGGTTTTGGGAAGGGAGGTGAAAGGGACAGAGTCTCTGTGATTCTTTGTCATAACATTTTGGGTCTTTATGTACACACAAATTCTGAAATGTCTATAAAATTCCACTTAAACCCAAAAGAGACCAAGGATACAAAATAGGCAATTTCTAATATAGCTTTGAACAGATAATGTATCTTCATGTAGTATTTGATTTAGTGCCCATTTTATCACAGATGGTATAATCACAAAAAAACACTTGAAAGGAATTCGACAAACAAAACCAGATGTAAAACATCTTGAAGCTTACAAATTCATCACAAAGATTAAGGAGGACTTGAAAATACCGGGTTTCAAAGTTTCCAGCAGGCCAACACATCTGTTGAGTCCAGAAATGCTCTCATACTTCCTGGTGTGTTTACACAGTGAGAAGATGCACTAGGAACTAGATCAGAAGCAACTCTGTTCCTGGGGTTTCATTACCTTGTTTCTGCAGCAGATCCAGGGCACAGAATACCCACACATGAATATCCAACTGATGTATTGGCCTCAGCAGAAATATTACAGGCAGGTTGAAGGCAAGAGGGAAATGTGCTGTTGTACTCCAATAACTAATGTTAAAGAATCTCTCAGCCTATGAATAATTATGCATTTATGACTGGTTATGGGAAGTGCCCTGTGGAATCACATAGCATAATCATTTTTAAACTGTAATAAGAACACCCTGCAAAAGGCTGCTCCTTGCTATGAATGTTTTTAAAAATGAACAAAGAAGCAAATGAACATTTCCTTTACTTAATCTTCACAACCAACCACCCATCTGAAGAAATTATACCCTCATCTACACTGGCCTTGTAACCACAATGTGCTGTTCATGTTGTGCTTACAAATTTAATTCCTCACGCTCTCTGAGGATAACCATTAGCATCTGTACCCTCACTGCCACCGTTTTTAAGTCTGATGCAAAAAGCAAAGACAGCACAAGTCCGCCTGAAAATTTAAAATGCTTCACACTTCCCAAAAGTACTTGTTTGGAACTTGAATGCTCATCAGAAGTGAGTAGAAGCTTGAGCCAAGCATGGGAGAGCCAAGATCTAGGAGAGGTGAGCAGACACCACCAGCAGCCAGGAAGGGCAGCAGTGCCAGAAGTGTTATTTCCAGTCTTCAGTCATGACTTTTAAATCCCTTCAAAAAAATCCTTCAAAGCTATCATCCACTGTAGTGGTTCTGGATACTGTCCACGTTAATCACTCCTAGGAAAAGAAGAAAATGTTGTGCTTGTGCAAGCAAAAAGCTCACAGAACTGCATGTAAAATTTAAAAGTTACTCCTTCCTAGCATTTGGAATCCAAAAGTATAATGGAAAGACAGCACTGAGTCAACAGTGGAGCATCTGCAACCACTTTCAGTGAAGATGGAAGATAAGCAGTGCTGGAGGCGTGCTCAGGAGGAGCTTTCCGGCGTGACAGATTCCTTCAGCATTCCAGCTTGCTGGCTTTTGTCACCATTTGGTGAAAGGAGAAACACTGCTGGCACAAAGATAATTTTAATATAACTGCACAGAAATATCCTTTGCCCCACTGGGATTAGTTAGCTACTTGTCTCCTATCCAGTTTCCAAGCAAGATTCAAATCTGTCAGCAGTTTAGCTTCACTGAGTGAGCTTTGTTTGTACTGTTTTCTGGGTGCTGGGCTACATAAAGACATCGTGTAGTATCAGAAGAATCAGCATTTTTAGTACTGAACTGTCACTGCTAAGCATCCTGTGCTTATTCAAGTTATTTCAGAATAAGGATCTTTTTGGTACCATGCTATAACAACTTCTCACTGAGGTGAGCTTTGGCATGAAAACAGAGGATTACTCTTCAGAAACCAAAACATTGCTCTGCAGCATGGTGGGAAGACTACTGCTAAAGGAAAAGATGGTGAACATTTTGTTGTTATCTGAATTTTAGATCCATTTTAAAGCAAAATAAAATTATCCTTGGTTTCCATCTTCCTTTTCCCTTAGTACATTGATGTCTAACACATAGCAAGATTCACTGTGTACTGAAGGTTTATGTTCTCTCTCAACCTCACATCATCTTTATTTCTCTTCTATACTGTGTATATACAGAATGAGATGGCATTTTCCATGGCTGGCTTTAGTTTTGGGAACCATAAGCTACTGCCATGTGCATTTCAGGCCTCTTCAACTCTTCTGTCCCTGGTGGCTGACAAACTGTGATTATTATTGTAGCAAAAAAGCGTAGCAAGATCTGTATGAATTTGTGGTCCTCGGGTTACTGCATGAGCAGCAACATTATTTCTTACAACATTCATCACACACTGTTAGAAGTGACAAATTTTTACTTCATTATATAATTGTTTGGGTTTTTTTCCTTCTTATTATGCTTTGCTTTTTCCATCTGTTAGTTTCCATCAAGTTGCAACACAGTTTTGGCACAAACTTGGTAATTTCCATCACAATGTATTCATCTTTCTTCATATTTTCATCAACATCTGGAATCGTTCTGCATTTCTCAGTAGAGAAAATATTTCCCAAATCTTAATCCTTAGAAGAGTGCAGAAACTTGACACTAAATGATGCTTTGACTAATGCAAAAATGTTCTACATCTTCATAACCAAGTATCTTCATTTCCCAACATAATTTATATTTATTTGATTCAATTTAGTGTCAAAAGGATTTCACAGAATATTTCTTGTAGTTATCGCTCAAGGTATACTAAAGGGTATGGTAATAACTAAACAATACACTGCAAATATATTTACAGGTAACTCCAACAATTTCAGAAAGTGTTTTCTGGACTATTAAAAAAAACAAAAACACCGAAACCAAAACAAACCCAAACTTGAAAATTCATGACCTATTTTTCTTTCAAGGCTGAAAACTTGGATTTTGGTTTTGCTCATGTTCATTTTTCTACCAAACCTTACTACAATAAGTAGTTTGCTAACATTTGAGTCTGTTTCTTTAGCAGTACACTGCCTTCAGAGTGTGAGAAAAAAAAATAATCTGAATTAGCTAGTAGGTCTTCCTAATAGCTGTGTCAATATTGAAAATTGGTAAATACCTCTGTTCTACTACTACATTTTAATATTTTAAGTATGCTTTGTTGATTCCTGTAAATATTAAAACTATAAACACTATAAAAAAATTACATCTGTAGCACAGGAAACAAATATAAAACTCCAATTTTCCTTAATACAATATATCAACTGCAAAAAGCCTCTGGTAATATCTGGATGCTTGTAATTTCTGCTCCAGATCATATCTTAAGCCAAAAGAAAAATAAAGGGATTTTACACCAAAACCACGAGTTGATTGTTATTGTGTGCTTTTCAGGTTACAAAATATTCCTCACTCTCAACTGCCTCTATTTCAAAATAAGAGCTCTTTTAAATGTAACCATTCTAAAGCACCTTCCCTTAGCTGCTTGCATGTCCTTACAGCTGCTTTTGGAGGAGCTATTAAAAATACTGCAGATAACAATCACTCATATTGAAAATTCTTTTACAAGTTCTCCAGCTTTTTGCACCTTCTCAAAGCCTCAAAAACTTTACAGCAACTCCAAATAAAAGCCCAACCTTCCTTATGCTCAAATGCCTGTGACACAAAGAAAGCCAGTTCTTCAGCCATCAAAGTTAAGTTCAGTAGTGCCCAGACTTGTCTGGAATCAAATACTTGTTAGCTTATTTCACAGTACAAGCACAGATTTGTGAATACCCCTGCCCATTGCACCTTTCCTGACCACCTTACAACAGCACTCACAAACGTGCTTTCTAGGGCTTTGGAAAAATAAGTCTCCTCCAGCAAGTGTTTGATTGGAGTGGGGAGTAAAAACAGATGCCTCAGTTTTAATCTTTACAGAGTTTGGAGACTCCATCTGTTTTCTCCCGAGTATTGGCAACATTTCTTAGTAGACACGCATTTCTTCAGACTGGACATCACCAGCTTTGTCCCACTGACTGGTATTACAGAGAGGTGAGGAGCAGCTGGATGGTGAAGCCTCTTTGTTCAGGGAGCAATGCTGTTGGTGCTGTGCCATGCCAGCTGCTGGGCAGTGCTCGCACCACAAGGAGAGCAGCCAAATAGCTCTGACTCTCCATCACCTCCCCTTCTTTCCCATACCAGCTTTACACTCTGCTGACTAAAGCCAGATGGTGGCCCATTGGAAGCAACATGCCCAAATAAATGGTCCACCAAGCCAACTACCTTGGTTCAGACATCTGTAGCTCACTACTTGTCAGCCATTAGAAATTCTGTGTCATTTGCAAGCCCACCTACCTGTAAATTCCTGCTTAGTTTATACCAGTGCCTGGTAAGTCACTATGTGGCACCACACCCTTCAGTTGTCCTCTGCAAAAAGAGTTGGTTAATCTATTTCTTTCCCAGACTTGTTCCCACACCTGAAATTCTCAATAGACTTTCAGAAAAATAACTCACAGATTTTTGAAAGGTCAGTGAGCTGGGAATGCTGTCAGTGTAGAGGAGAGGTGTGCTTAAAATAGTTAACACATGGCTGACCATGTGAGGCTGCAATAATGAAATGCATGGAAGGACCAAATGAGGTGGACAAAACTGAGCCTGTTCCCCCTACCTGTGGAGCAGAGACAAGACTGATTGTGTTTGGGGATATTTTCACCTCACTGTGAAAGCTATGCCTCTCACTAGAGGCTGACTGGTCATTTCCCAGCATCCCAAAGAAGGAATTACTTTTTTTTTTTTGTTTTAAATTTTTCTTCCCACACTTCTGTGCTGGAAGTGCTACTACAATGACCACCGTGAAAGAACACACAGAGCTGTCCTGCTAACCTGACTAAAATGCAGTCATTAAAACAGCAAGACCAAAAAAAGAATAAAACTTAGGTAAGCCAAACCATTAAAACCTGATATGAATTGAACCTGAGATAATTTAAGTCTTCTATATTAATTTTTAAGGAGAGGTATTTCAAAAAAGTACTCATTTAAAAGCCAGACATTGTATGGGATAAAGAGAACAGTAAAACACACGAAGCATTAGTATGTGAAAGAAACATGTTGCAATTATGTCAAATACTGCTTTTTATATTTTATTAACAAGCAAGCATCCCCAGAACTGGGTCTATATAAAAAATACTTCATGAACCAGTCAGAATACAAGGGTGTTATATAAATTTATTTTATGCAACACTGATTAGTTTTGAAAATTCCCATTTTTAATGTTTTAATTTCCACTTTTATTTTAAAAAAATCACTAAAAGGACACAACCCACAAAAATACAATCTGTATCTGCTCTATATTTACAGATAACTGGTCACTATTAAGGCACAGATTTAAGACTAACATTTTATGTAGCAAGTCAAATATTTGTGCATAATATAACACTAACAATACGGTACACTGTACTGTTATATTCCCTTTGTGGAATCAAAGTAAGTGAGAAATTTTTTACTTCCAGTGTGTTCTCTTTTTTTGTGTGAAGCCCTACTGAAAAATAAGGCTGTTCATGGGAAATTCGTCACTTTGGTGTAGCTGATATGAGAACTGCTCAGCAAAAGGCCACATCAACTTAACACTGTAATAAAATGAGTTTCTGAGCATAGTACCATCTGCATACGTAGCACGTACTTACAAAAGACTAGAGTGTAGAAGTTTTCTGATGATTTTAAGTTTAGGCAAAATAAGCAAGAAGCAGAAAATTCTGCACAAAGTGTTGCTGAATACTTATTCCATTAAAAATATTTTATAAAATAACATGGCTGGATACAATTTGATTTGCCAACACTGGTCTTGGAAATGCAAGCATTGAAATGACAGCTTATTTGTAAGCACATAAGTAGTCCATGTGAATGGAACTACCCTACATGCTTAGAAGTAAGCACAAGTGTAACTAATTTTTGAATGAGAACTCGTGGCTTCCAAGAGGTTTTCCATGAAGTTGCTCTTGCCCATGTGACACACATACACACAGATCTCTCTCAGATATGTGGATATTGACTCTTGGCATTGAGCACAGTAACTCTGATGTGAACAACTGTGTGTGTACCAGATAACAGCTCTATCCATTCAGACCTGCAGTACCATTTTAGAACCAAAGCTGCTACTTCATCTAGAGGGGAAATCACCCAGTTATACACCATTAAGTAGATATGGTTGAAAAGAGTACTGAGCAGCAATCTTTAGCTAACCACAAGAAGACTTCATATTATTGCTTGATCATCTATGCCCTCAAGTAACAGTCTCATTAAATTCCCTTTGTGTGTGCAAATTTCTCCATACATTGTTTTGCATTCTCACCTTAAAAGAAAGAATTATCCATGGAAAGTGTCAGAACTGTTTCTCACCCATTTTTGCATAAAACCCAACTACTGCAAATGTTATTCTAATGCCTTCTGTTAAGAGCACTTGACAGTGGTTTATGTCCATCTCAAAAGGCTTGTACACTGAACATAAATAATACATTACAGTAGAGGTAATTCACAATATTTCTCATGGGAATGCTTTTCAATTAATGCTTAGAAACTATGTATTGCATTGCAAAAAGAGGCACTTTATGAATTCCTTCATTATATTGGAACCCTTCATAAACCCATAACACATCTGTCAAGAGAGAGGAATAACATTGCCAAATCATTTGGACTTTCACAGTATAAGAATGCAAAAGTTATCTCTAGCCACTTATAACATGGACTCTTTCTGTTGAACATAACTTGTTTCAGAAATAGTTCATCTCTGGAGTTGAAACACTTCTGCAGCTGACAATTACAAATCTAGATTGAACAAAACAGATGCTATTACATCTATTTTAAGTAGGTCACTTAATTGCTGCATGCATAGTCATGTAAGTAATATGCGTCATTTATTAAATGGCAACAGTGCTGTCTTGTCAAATTAGATTAGTTGTCTGTTTAATCAAACTGACAGCCCAGAGCTCTAGTTTGATGAATGCCTTTCATTCTCTACCATAAATCTGCAGTAGATCAGTTTAATCTGTTACGTATTGTAGGTGTATAGAATCTAAAAATAAAAGTCTGATATAAATAAGTGTCCTTTAGTGGCAGGGTACTAAAAATAGCCCTTTGCTTTGAAACAACCATTAAAAACAGTTTTAGCATAACAGGCAGCAGTTAAATATGTTGACTGCAAAGGGTTAATATTGCAAGGTCCATTTTGGTCTTTCATTGCATCTGTTACAGTGAGTGAGTATTATTGCGGGCAGCATTACACTGCTTCGTAGGAGCGTAATAGGACTGGTCCACTACCAAGTGACTTGATTTTGGAACAATCTCTTCAAATAACTACCCGGGAGGCAGAGAGAGGGAAAAAAAAATCTGCATAAGAACCAGTTTCTAGTACCATTATAGTGAGATGTGACTTAAGGCAGGAACACCTGAAAAAATTTGATTAGTGCCAATATAAAAATTGATATGGAAATGAAAGAGAGAAATAAATTTCCACAGGACAAGAAATCAGAACATGTAAAGTGCAGAAAGACCTCAATAATTATTTTAAGCAGTACCAGAAAAATCCATCTTGATAAAAGCAAATCTATGCTCTCTGGCATCCCAGCTCTTCATTCTTCCTTCATTCAACAAAGTAAAAAATTCAGTGCATACATTATAGTTATAGGTAATAAAATACTAAACAAAGAACCCTATATTATTATTATTGCAAGTTCTGTCCAATCTACATGAGTAAAACGTAACCCACATTTGGTGTTTTGAAAGAGCACAGACAAAATGTGTTTTCTCTGGGTTTTTTTGGCACAGTATTGTGCAGACAAAATGCTTTGGTCCTTGATGCCCAAACTCCCAAAGTGCAGAGGGTGGTGTGCAGTGAAGGCTGTCCACAGGATTGCCATGTCCATCTTTAGAGCTGACTTTTTGAGTCACAACTTCCTGCTACCAGCGGCCGCTGACACTGGCAATGTCCGAGTGATACTGACGTGGCAGTCTCCCACTGGCTCCACCTTCCAGGAATGAGGCACGCATGTTTGACGGGTCAAAGAGCTTTCTTCGGTTTTTATTCAGTTCTATAAAGGTCACACACACACACACACCCAAAAATCTCTCATCAGAAATGGACTTGAAGATTTTTATCTAAACAGAATGCAAAGCTTCTATTTAAACAAACAAAATATCTTAGAATGATACAAACTGAAAATATCTGAGGTACTCATTCAATTTAACAGTTCAACAGGATAACCAGTGTCAGGTTAACACTCAGGCTGCCTGGGACACAGGCATGTATTTGGTGCAATTCTTATTTGGCACTGGTACAATGTGAAGTAGCTAATTTTTTGCAATATTAATTTAGATCCAATTGACATAGCTGAAACACTGTTAAAAGTTTGTTGTAATACTCTTCCTGCAGGTACGTGCTGCAGCACAATCATGCAATGCAAACTGAGATGACAGAGAAGTTTATCACCATGTTGATAATTTCTCAACACACAATTCTTTACTTTAAACACAAAACTGAAGCAATATTTAAGAAAAAGCACTTTCAGAAAAAAGAGGTGATCACCTCTCACTCAAACACGAACCCTAACCTTGTATTAGCAATAGCTCATCCCAAAAATTACTTCCCACTTCTCTATTCTTGTAACCAACCTTCATGATAGATAAAAATCACTGAATTATTACATAGATATTCATGTCTTACTGAACTAAGTATATAGCACTTTTACCCTCTTCACACCACCATTTTAACTTAATAAAACATTCACTGATGGCATCAGTAGAAGAGAAGCAATTGGGAGGAAAATCTAGTGTTACAATAAAGCATCTGAAATAAACTTCCTCTGATACAGACTCACTGCCTACACAAGGACAACAGCACTGCTATGCAATAAGAAATCTCATGCTACTTATTACAATTAGAAAAACCTAGTTAGGCTTTATATATTACAGCACATTATAAGAAACCATATTTGGCCTTCATCTTTCTGCATGTAGGATCAAGACAACCTAGTAAGTTAAGTGGGTTCGAAAAATTCCAAGTAAGTTACATGTTTCTTTCAAACCTATGCATTTTGCAGAAAAAACTGGCCTTAAAAAAAAAAAAAAAAGTCAAACCCAAAAAACAAAAGTCCCTCAAAAGCAGGCAGTTTTTCCCAGCAGGATGACTACTCTGCTAATCAATAAAATGAAGGACAGGGAACCAAAAAGGTTGAAGATCACAGTTCTCACTGGTATGTTGTGCCAATCAGACCCTGCAGTGCCTGTAATCCCAGAGCTTTTTGGACCCACAATTTTGGATCATCAAACAAACTTCACAATCTGCAGTGAAACAAACCTTCCACCTTCTACCAAGCTCCAACTACACAGGACCACTGCAACTGAACTGCTATTCAGTAATGCTAAAGCTCTATAAAGCCTGATTTTAAGCATCTCTGGTGAGGGGCAAACTAATGTGACCTCTGTGGACTAGTGCCTTAGCCCTTCTGAGCTCCTTTGCCAGCTATAAACACACAACTCAGTGAGAAGAATATAAATGATGCCTAAAATCAACAAATGATAGTCTGTGTTATTTACCTGAGATTGCAAGCAGCATTTTTCTTCTGGCACCAAAAGTGGTAATTCCTAACTCTTTCAAATCTTGATCAGTAAGAGTAAGGAATGTCTGTAGATCAATCTAGGGTAAAATGAAATAGGAAAATTATGCAAAACAAATCTCTCCACAAAAGTATTCAGTGATAAATAGGGTTCAGAACAGCTTCATTTTTTTCCCCCCTACTCCTTTGTACAGGCTCTCTGCCAGCCTATTCCTTCCATGCAAACAGCAGTTATGGCTTTTAAAAGGCTTCTTCACACAGTTGCTCCATTCGCTACATTTCTGACAGAGAGGGAGAAATTGAACAGTAAACAGTATTAGAAAAATCACAGAGGATGAATTAGGCTTACTTATTTGTGAGTCTTGAGATTTTGAGTATTTACCACAATCACTACAATGTACTTGGGAACAGTGTATGTGCCAGGTGTCTCTGTCTGTACACACAGTAGGTGCTGCAGACTACAGTAGGCTAGCACAGGAGGCTTGCTCAACTACTGGTGACACATTTGGGTTCAAGCACTGAGCATTCCACAGTGTGTGCAGCCATGGATGTTTGTGGTACTTTTTCTCCCAATACAATTCACAGAAACACAGGGGAAAATTGTTTAGTTTTCACTTTGGCCAAACTACTTGGCTCATCTCACACCTCAGGAGTTCCTGAAGTAACAAAAACCCAGTTGTCAAACAAAAGCCACCTTTAGTATCAGGAACCAACATAGCCATCTCTCCTCTTTAGGAAAGTGGCTAAAGTAACAGGAAAGGATTAAAAGAGTGGATAATATGGGTATTATAGAACATTCAGAGGACTACAGAGGAGATAAACCTGAGGAGCTGTACACAGAATTGAGGCACAGCTGGATTTATTCAGATTGAGGATTGACCCTACAGCATGTAAGCAGCATGATTACAGAAACACAATGAATGAAGGCACAAAACACACCAGACCCAGCTGCTCCCAGGCTGAGGCAGCAGCAGTGCACTTCAGTGGACTCTGAGTGCACGCACATGAATGATCTAGTGCACAGGAGAAGGTTCAAACTTGCCTCATGTCTACCCTTATAACCGTGTAGCACACACTTGAATGCAACCGTGATGTGTGCAGTTCTCCTCTTGTGGAAGCAAACTGAAGCTAAATATTGGCACAGCAGAGCAACTTGGACAACATGAATGGAAGGTCTTGGAGTTGGTTCTTCATGAACACATGAACACTGTTATCTTGATAACATGTGCAAAAACCCACTCTGTGTGGTCTATTAGGAGGAAACATGCAGGTGCAGATCTGAGACCAGCAGCTGGTACAGACCTTGCTGCTGCTGAAGACACAGAGAGGACATATGGGTCCAGAACACAGGGAGATGCCAAATACAACTGTGGTCCTTCCCCTGTACCACATGAGATACTGACAAAACCCACATGGACATTTGTTTTGCGCCACAGTACACCCAATTCCAGAAGTGTATACATGCAACTTCCCATACACAACTACAGCACTTATAGGACAAGCTCAGAAGCTCCATGCCTAGGCCTGTAGTCTTGCAGCTGGGCCCACTGTACTTCTGTGACACAGTTAAATCTGTCAGCAGAACAAGATATCTGCAAATAAAGTGGACGCCACCTATATAACATTCTACAGATCAGGAATACTTGGAAAAAAAGATGAGCTGGTATGGAGGTGGAAAGCTCGCACAGGTGACTGACGGTATCCCCTGTTGGGAGTGGATCAAAGGAAGTCAACTGGCACACGGGGGGAAGAGGCAAGGGATGAATATATGTGACCCCAGCACTGGCTGAGACAAGATGTTACTAACAAATACAGACTGGATTCTATAACCTTCACATGAAACAGAACTAACACCTATGAAATTCTAGCTAGCATCCTAGGTTACAAGTATGAGACAAGGTTTAAACTTCCTTGAGTGACAAGAACCCAATCCTACTTGGATTCTGTATTAAGAATAACTCAAAGGTGCAGGAAAACATAGAACTCGGGCCCAGGCTCACTGTCTGGAAATTGCAAGACGTCTGAAACAGCTTTGAAAGAACAGCCCATGAAAATCCTGCCACAAAGTGAGAGTTGTAAGTGGCTTTGCTCAAGAGACAGAAAAACCGCTGCTGAAAAACATCCTACTCACACAAAGGTGTCTTTCAAAGGAACACTAACCTCTTGCTGTTGGAATACGTCTGTGTATTTGCCCAAACCAAGTTTACTGAAGAGCTCAGGCAGGTCAGATCCCTTAAACAAACTGTTCAGGTTACAGCCATTGCTTCCTGTCAGTGAGGAAATGCAGTCCATGTAATTGCTGCTACTGAGATAGTGCTCAGCTGAAAGGGAAGAAGAGCACTTGTTAGACACATCACAGAAGGGCACAATCTTTTATCAACATTATATTCAACTAGATCATGAAATTTACAAAATATTTAAGTATTTATTTTTCAGAAAATTAAAAAAGCTTGTTTGTGGTCTTGGAGAATGAACAGCATAAAGCATTTTTTTTCGTTCATTACGTTCCAGTGTTTGTTTCCTATAGAAGGATATTTGAGTACATGTTTTAGACAATAGAATCATATTATGGGAACTATCAGATGGATACAAGTCATACTCATGGAAAGAGCTTCAAGATCCCATTGCTTTTCCTCCCCTTCAGCCCTCCCCCTTTTTCTTCAATGAGTATTTTGGAAACATAACCACATACAAATGCAACCAGCACCTTTTTGGTCTGGATGGGGAGAAAACCATGCTGGCACAATTCCTGGTAAAGGAATTTGATGTGCCATTCTTTTACTACAATACAGACAAAACATAAATGCTATAGTTAATAAAATACTAAAACTGGAAATACATTCCCTATACAACTTTAAGTTACATTCCCAAAAGGTAATAGCTTTAAAAAGTTTCCACAGTGAGTTTCTCAAAACACCCCAGAAACCTGGTTTGGCAGTGCAATCCCTTTCCTCCATGTGTGCATCCTGACAGTATACAATCACATAGTTCCTAATTCTTTTTCCTCATGCAGTGTGAGAACAGGATAGCTCCCAGGGAGTGCATCAAGCACTTGTGTAAGTGGAGCCACTGTGAGTTCTCCCTCCCTCACTACGGACACAGGAAGAATAACAGTGAATGTCTAAGCAGCAGGTAAAGGATATTTTCTCAGGTGAGTAAAAGTAAGATTTCCCCAAAGACTTCTGCTATAGCCTTCACTACAGAACTCCAACAGGATGTGAAAAATCACTATTATTCACAACCAGCTGTGCTACATTTCTTATTTTCTGGGCATAAACTAGTTAGAAGCATTTTGAATTGGATTTACAGAGCTTGGAGAATTTCTGTCAACCTCAGCTCCATTTTAGAAAAGAGTTTTAAAATACAATAAACTGTTCAATGCTGAAAATGCAAGTGTTAAGTTCGACAAGTGAAGCAATAACTAAGTTGAGTTTTTAGACTTTCAAAGGTGGTGCCTCTATTTCTTTACTATCAGAGAAAAGTAACACTAAAACTGCCCAAACAGAAATTCATTATCCGACACTCAGGGCAGATAATGCAAGGTCATGCATTGAACACTGATTTTAAAGAAATACTTCTTACTGCAGTCAGGAAGCATTACCTTAAAAATAAAGAAGAAATTCAACACTACTACACAACTGTGTCAATGAAGTTGTACAACTTAGAACTCCAGAGCCTATACATTAAGGTAACTACATTTGTCCAGCCAACTCATAGCTGTTCCTTTTATCCTTCTTCCACACATTTTATTCTCTGGGAAAGCCACAGCTGCCATAGAACAGTTTCTTCCACTTCCAACTTAGTTATGTTTCTAATTTTCTTCTAACACACATGTAGATACCTATTTAAGCCCTACTTATTTTGATTAACCTAGAGCTTCCATTTTTGTCCAACTAAGTTGAAAAACATCAATAGATTGATTTCAAATCAACTTGGCATCTCTTTTGTTCTGCAAGTATTAGAATATGATATGCAGCCATTCACAGCTCAACCAATGTGTTTTAAAACCGTGAACAATTACAAGTAAGCCAACCGTGAATATTTTCTGTAATTGAAGCTAGCCTTTCTTAGAATGATAACATTTTATTATCTGTGTACTTTGAATTTAATTTGGGATTTAGGTTTTCTTCACCCTCAAGAAAAAAAAACGCAACAAAACCCAGTAAAAACAACCACAGTACTCATTTCCTCATAATGCGGATTGGTAGGATGGACTAGTATTCTCTCTTCACTTTTCATTCTTTCAGAAAATCATTAAGTTATTTAAACATTGAAATGAAGCTTCAAAGGGCTGAAACAATAAAATTATAATTAAGTTCCAAACATAATTAAAAAAATAATTACAAAGCGTATAGCCTGTATCCACAGAAACCAGTGCTGAAAATCACGTGCTAGGCCATGCCCAGCATACGGACAGGCTTCTTTCCATAGAATGGCCTGGGTTGGAAGGGGCCTTAAAGAGCTCATTCCAATCCCCCTGCCATGGGCAGGGATCCCTTCCACTATCCCAGGTTGCTCCAAGCCTCATCCAACCTGGCCTTGAACACTTCCAGGGATGGGGCAGCCACAGGTTCTTTGGGCAACCTGTGCCAGGGCCTGCCCACCCTCACAGCAATTAATTTTTTCACAATATCCTGTCTGAAGCTACTGTTTCAGTTTGAAGTCATTCCCCCTTGTCCTGTCACTACATGCTCTTGTAAATTTGATTCTCATGAAGAGAACCACGCTTTGAAATTCAGAATCAGCACAGATTATGACTTCTCCTCCAGTGAGCAAACCGCCCAATAAAGACCTGGCTGTGGCATCTGTAACAGAGCAGAACAATGGTAGTCTAGAAATAAGCTTTTATAAAGGTCTGGTTTCTGCGTACCTTGAAAAACCACTTCCATGACAGCAAAGAACTTTCCAGCAAGAATGTCTGGCATTTATAAAATTTCCTTAAAAGTTTCCCTTTTGGACCAATATTCTTATATCACATTACACAAGCTTGCATATGCTTTTACCTTTCAATTTGTAAAAATAAGAAAAAAAATTAATCTGTTTTACAGGAGTATTTTAAATCCTTAGAGATGTCAGGATAGATTTATATTAAAATAAATATTAATTGATATCGATATGTTTGTTTTCTTTTAATGAGATATTAAGAATTGATTAACCTGATTTGTTTTGTTTCCGCTTGGGGCTGCCGATTGAGGAGACAAAATCATGAGCAGTCGGGCCCAGCCCATTACGGTCTCTCCAGTTATCAGATTCACTGCCACTTGCCAGGTGCTCCCGACTGCTGGACCGTGACAGAGACATTGATGAACCCTGCAAATCACAAAGCGAAAATGTGGGCAGAAAACAGAGGTTTCATTGTGACTCAGATGTTTTCTTTGAAACAGCTCAGTCAAAAAAACCCCAGCTTTGAAAGCTTGCAAACATTCTTTTGGCAGTTGATCAATAGTGAAATAATGGTAAACCGGACACGAAAACAGCAGGTGTCCCTAAAACATACACAGTTTACAGTTTTTAAGGAGGAGTTATTTAAAGACCATGATTCAAAATAAACTGCTCCATATTTCCAAGTTTGTTTCCAAAACATTCCATGGTATTATATTCCCACACGAATTCTAGACAAAGCAGTCTATTGACTACATCCCTTCACAGGGAAGAGAATATAACAGAGCATTTATCTGAAGATAAGTGGCTCAAGTACACCATACTACAACAAAAATTCTGCAATGGCTTGTGCATTGGTAATTGGTTTAGTTGTTTTGAACAGATTTCATATTCCTGTAAAACACTAATCATCAACTGTCATCACTGTGGGTGAGAACGTTCCAAAGTAAGGTAACAGTATTCAGTGGGGACATACCCAAAAGACATTGACACTGCACACTACACGAGCTAAAAACTGTGGAAGTGAACAATTTAATTCTACAGAGTTCCATCAAATTGCAATTGAAAAGCATCATTTAGGGCACAGCAATCTTTTATACTATTCAGTAAAACTGACACCATAGAAGAAACAAGGCAAAAGATCCTTGTCATTGGTAAAATCAGGAAGATATGCCTACAATTAGTAAGGCTCCAGAAATTAAGAAAGGCAAGGATTGACTTCAAGTCTCAGAGAAGACTAAGAAGAGACAGGGCCTCAATCTTACATTGGATCATAGTGATTGCTAAGAGTTGTCAAGTAAAAGAAAGGTTTCATCCAATGTTTACGGAAAACTGAATGCACAGGAAAATATCATAGCAAAGATGAAATATGTTTGGCGAGCTTATTTTACAGATTAACTTCCCAGCCACTAAACTATGATACCAACACTTCATCTGTTCAAAGGTTTCAGCACATGACTCTCAAAGGTGCACATGCATGAAGTGTGATGGTACTGTCTCCAGTACAAATGATGTTGAAAACTACTTAACAGAGAAGAATACAAGGAATCCAAGAATTTTAGCCTCCACAGATTTTTCCACAATAGCTCATACCAAACAATGGTAACCAGAGTTCTAACACAATATCATTTCACTGGAGAGAGATGCAGTGGTCTGTGGTCTGCTCCTGGGCAGACTCCAAGTGACTAAGACACAATGTTCTTGGTAAGAATGACAAACCCACTTAGAGATTTTAGACATCGTGGTCTGGGGAAAAAACCCCACCCCAGCTCAACCAATATAGAAAAGCATGCAAAAAAATAAATTCACATACTTTAGTTGTAGCTTTTTCTTGCCCCTAGCTACTACTGCTTTATGTCTATCCAAGTATGTTATATGTAGCTGAACAACTCAGAAAGTTGACAGGTCAAGTAAAGAACACTAAGGCACATTTTGATCATGGTTGAATATTTCTTTTGCACCAAAAGATAGGTATAATCCCAGAGATTACCTGTATAAATATACCATTAACATTCTATATAAGTAGGACAGATAAAGGTGCCTATATGGAAGTTGGAAAAGACTACAGCAAGAAAACACACTAAAAAAAATCAACTTCAAAATGCCTTTGAAAAAAAGGAACAAATTTCCTGCAAGAGTCCCATGCTGGGATTCTGAAGAGACTTGTTGGACTCTGGCTGCCTTCTGCCTGGGAAATTTCTGGGCCCAGTGAATAGTGAATAGAAAAAGCTGTTAATTCTACAGCTTCATCAACATAAGCTGCAGACATTTCTGTTCTGATGTTCTGCTCCACCATGCAGTGATTCACATTATATAGTTTATCTGTTATGTATACACTCTTTTCATTAGGCTACAAAATTTCTACTGCTTCTTTGCAATGACAGATATTTGGTCCCATAAGTTGTTTTAAGTTTCTTTAAACAAATACATATTTTAAGCAGACTTGTATGTTCTGTGACTTGTATAAGATCTATAAAACAGATATAACTGTGTGTGTTGGGCTGAATGTATTCCATATGCTTTAATATTTATGTAAGAAGCATTTTTCACCATAAAATAAATTCAGAACATTAAAAAACTTATCTGCAAGACTTCTTTTTAGAGAATTTATGGACATTTCTGAAGAGAAACAACTGTATCACACACTAAAAGCAAAATTCCTTTGCAATATACTTTTTTATACCTCATATGTAGTTGTCATGGATGGCTTGTATGATACATGATTCGCTCTTCTTAGTTCCTTGATAGTTTCTGCAGGCATAGATTTAGAGAACCCCAAACCGCTCCACGTATTTGTTGGAGTTCTCACTTCTGTTACAACCGGCTTCTTTAACATAGCTGAAAAAATAGAGACAAATCAGTAAATCACAGCCTTAGTTAAAGGTACTGAGAGGATAATCCTGCCATCATGAAGGGTAACAACTTCAGCCCAAACAGTAAACTCCAAACACCTCCACTTGCTACAGAGTTTGAATCTACTCTGCCTTAAGGCAATTCACTCTGTCAGAAGATAGTTAAGCCCCACAGGGCTGCATGGAAGCCAAAAGAATCATACCTGTTTCAAAAAGAGGAGCTTCCGGTTTTCTTTTGGTGGGAGAGTATTTGGTTTGTTTTTTAAAAGGGTCAAATATATGGTTAAGTCTCTTATCAATTTTGTAACTTAATTTATCCCTGAAGTATGTAGTCATTTAGCCAAAATGACAAACATCTTAAAGTTTAATTTGCATGCAAATAAAGTCAAGTATTACAGTTACGAGCTCTCTGAAGACAATACTGATCACTTGCACATGGATATACTTACACATCCCATCTGTAAGCTGTTTATACTGTATTTTATACTATGTTCCTATTAAAAAAAATTTGGAACAGAAGTAATACACAAGTGTTTCACTACCAGTTTCAGATATGATCCATTTACAAAACTGAAACTTCAGAAAATCATTTCATCCATGTACTAATAAATTTCTCAGAAGTCACTGTTCACACACATACCTTTGGTTGCTAGTAGTTTCTTCTGTTCATAGTCAAATGCCTAAAAATGGAACATGCAGAAGATAGCTTAATTGCCATTCTAACTAAATGTCATTGCAGTACTCACCACTGTGAAAACAAAGGTTTTTAAAGTGGCCAGTGAATATATCCAGGAGAAACCTGAAGTACTGCTCAATAATTTGCCAAGTCCAATTAGAGCCTTAGTTACTTAAAGTGTTTACTGATAAAGATTTTAAATAACTATCCAATATCCATCCAAGTGAGGTTGCAGCAGTATTTACAAACTGTTTAGACAGAATATTTCTTTGTTTTTAATAAGACATCTTTCAAGCCTAGTTTCTCTTCCTTAACCATCTGTTCTCAGCATTTAAACATTTCTCAACAGTACAAAAAAGCTAGTAGATCTCTCAGCAAATCTAGACACCACAGTTATTTTTAATAATCTTTCAAGTTAATTTCTTTTCCACACACTCATCTTCTCAAAGGAAAAGAACTCCAGTTTTGAAAGGATTAAAAAAATGCTTATATCTGTAGTACCTCTGACAATGGAAGACCTCAAGTTTAGATACCCCTGGTTAAATAAGCTACACTTGGTTGAATTACAAATTAGCAAGTTTAAAAACACAATACTACAAAAATGCACTATTAGTCTTAAGTGTTACATTCTCCACCTAAAATAACTAGAGGAATAACTAGGGAAGAGAGCTACAAAACACTAACCTTCATCTTGCTCATCTTGTTCCACTACTCCTTACACTGACAGATCTATACTGAAAACTACCCTGTTACTATTGCCTGACAAACAAAGGGCTCTCCCTCCTTGTGGAGATTTCAATAACATGGCAGTGGTTTATAGTAGTAGGTTGTAGTAAACCAAGCAGGAACAGTACAAGAGATAAGAAAAAGGAGTATAAGTACAGACCCACATTTGTAAAGCAAAGCCACTGTATTTATGCCCCATATATAAAACCTGAAGCTACAAAAAAATGCCCAAAACTTGTGTTGACATTGCTTATGAAAAGTTGGAAAATGTCTTTTGTAGATAAAATTCTCTCAAAGCAACAATATAAGATTTCCTACAGGCAAATTATGATTGTGTAGACTAATGTAGCCACTCAATTATTCTGTACCTAAATTTTTCTTATTCAACAGAAGCATAAGAGGTTTTCTGTTTTCAAGAATTGTCATTGACAACCCACTCTTCAGTTGAAAGAGTTAATGACTTGACTGCAAACGCATTTACTGAAATAGTAATGACGATTCAGTCTCCTAGTCATCAGTCACCTTTGCATCCTGTGGTAAAACCTGGCAATTGCTGAGTGGAATTATGCTGGAATTGGCTTTATTCAGGGAGAGGTACCTGCATATTTACAAACGAGGGCTGCGTAGCCAGACGTGCTCGCTCCGAGTTCTGCTGGGCGGCTGCTGCTCGCTCTGCTGCCCGCTCACTTCCAGGAGCTTTCTTGTCCGCCACGGGGCTCTCGGAAGCACTTAGCTCTGCATCTGAGAGCAGCCTCTCTGCAGTACTGTGGGAGCAAAGGCACTGTTAGCTCAGCGTTCTTTTCCACAGGCAGGGAACATCCAATGCAGTTTGGATAACTGGGCTTTCCCCTAAGAAGTTTGCACTAAAATTCAAGACATGTCAGTACACAAATATCTTTTAGCAGTATTTCCAAAAGTTAGAGCTCTCCTGTACCTGTTTGTCAGTGAAAGAACGCATGTATTGCTCCACCGTTTAAGAGGCAGAGTTAAGACTCAGTTTTGAGCTGTCTGGTACCTGGAATTATTGCATGCCTTGCTCAGGCCAGCAGTTCTAACAGGTTAACAGTTGTAGGATAAAGAGACTGCGTAACAGGGGACTTACAAAGTTAACATAGGTGCTGCTTGCTTTTAAAGCTTTAATCTCTTCAGTACTACAAGCCTTCAAGAATTGCAGTCCTACATGCCTGCATTACCTCTTAATGTAATCTCTTCAACCCCCCACTCCCCCCTAAAAAATCAGCCACATTTTAGGCTACTCTAGAACAGTAATGTCTTACTTCAAAGCCAAGTGATGATGTTGTAGAAGCTGTAAATTACTACCCCCGAGAATATGCCCTAAGGAAACTGTGAGCACTATGTCCTCAAAGAAGAGAACAACTGAGTGACACACAAACAAGTGTATCTGGTTAGCAGGAATTCTTGGATTTCTAAACTAAGAGGGCAGAATTAATAACATACATATCATAGCTTTAACAGTGTAAATAAATGAAGCAAAAGAAAATATGCATCTCAAAAGAGCGGTGATAAACAGTTCCCAAAAGAAATAGTGGAAACACAAGTACATCAGACAAAAACATTGCATTAGGAACAAAACCTGCATTGCCAAGATGTATTATGACTCAAAAGAGCCTTTCCCACTGCTGTCTCATGAAAAAAAACAACCCAACCAAACATTGAGACAAGTGTTTGAGAACACGCTGTTATGCTCTGAATACTGCTTTTCAAAGAAGAACACAGCCTCAGGTATACACAAAAGGAAGAACCTGTCACTTAGGAACTGTTGTCAAAGCGATCAATAAAAAAGGAAAGTATATAAAAAATATATCCTTTGTAAACAAGTAATGAAAGTTCCTTTGACAAAAAAACCCCATTCTTTTGTGGGAGAAGAAAGACTTTTTTAAACAAAAAAAGGTACTTAGTAGGTAAAAAAAAACCTCAAAGTTTTCAGTTATCAGACAAACTGAGAGGTATATTAATGCCTAATACAATTAAAAATCAAGGCCAAATGAAATTAGTTCTTTGAGTATCCTGTGACTGAACCACCCCTGCTATGCACAAAAACACAATAAGTAATTTTGTATTGCAAAAGTTCCACTAATCTGTATTTATAGACTCAACTTACTGCAAATGAGAGTTTTTCGTGCCTTGCAGTAATTCAACCGTTTGCCTCTTAGCACAGGCCTGCTTGGAAGAGCTCATCATCTGCTTCAGATCACTGGTGTTTGCAGAATGGGACGGACTTCTCGGCATGCCCACTTCTACAAAAGCATCATTGCAACCTACAAGACCAGCATGAAGAAGAGTTACACAAAAACCTTTTTATGTTCTAGTGAACTTACTGAAGGAACAACAACTATGGAACAAAATCTGCTCTTTCTCCTCACAGAACTGTTGTCTTCTTGGTCTAGGTTAAGAAGTCAGGTTCAAGTGCACAGAAAAGGTGTTAACCTTCACATATATCGTAGACACACTAAGCGTTCTCTCTCTTAAAATATTAATTTTAATTAATATTAATTAGTATTAAATGTGAAAACTGGCAGTTAGAAGTGACTAAGAATTCTGAAAAAATTTCTGTTTGTTCTACACAATTTTCTGCAATATTGTGTTCTCAAAGGCATTTATTATTTCCTTTTGGTTTTAAAAGCAAAAATAAAACACCATTTAAGCCAGCAGACATTGTTTTAAGCAAGGTGGTTAAGCTGCTGCAAAAAAACCTGAAATCCTCATAGGTTATTTCCCTCTGTTCTTAGAGAATGAGTGAAATGTTACAACTGCATTAGGTTAATTTAAGGTGTTTCTATCAACAGCACATCTCAGTTGCTACAACCTCTAGTTATTTAATTTGGCAATGAATCTGGGACATGCAGGATTACTTTCCTGTAACATGGTTGCAAAATACCTTTTTGTTTCATGAACCGCACACAGACTGCAGAAACACTACCAGACAAAGGAATGCCATGTCAAAACCTTACCTTCCTCACTATTTGACTTGGCAGCTACTTGTTCTGAGGCACCATGAGTGCTTGTTTGTCTCACCGGATCACTGTGGGTTGTGCTCAACACATTTTCTCCCAGCGATGTGGCAGACAGCGCAGCGTACTTGATATTTGAGGCCTGAAAAGATTGTCAAAAATCACTGAAGTGAATTTAATGCTTAAGGAAATATTGAAACAATTTCCCTTTTCCATCTGTGCAGGAGAAAAAGAAAACCATTCCCGGTACAGGAGGACAATCTGTTTGAATGTTCTATTTTTCAATCTTTCAAGTCTTATCTGAAAATACTGCGGTTACATTTATAAATTTAAAAGCTTTAAGAACCTACTCATATAGCCAGTCTTCTCTTTCAGCTTTCCCTAGCAGAGGTATAGTACAAAGTGATCTGGTTCTCCAGAGAGAAAATCACCTACCTTTACATGACCATTTAAAGAGGGTGAGCCTTTTTTACTCTCTGATTGCATGCCATTCACATGGGCTTCCACAGGAGTCAAGCCTGGTGGTGGAGAGGGAGTGTTTTGACTATAATTGGGCACTCCAGACAACAGAATACTAGTTAAGGTTGCTTGGGCTGTAGATGGTATCATTAGGTGTGGAATAGCAGAAAAACCTGGAACAAAATTTGGTTAGGTTCTGATTAAGTTTCTCGTTTCATTTTCTCAAGCATTATATTACTTTCTATAAATCTTTTGTAGTTATGATACATTACTAAAAAGTTTCCATTAGAACTGCATGCCAAATACATAATGCTTTATCTAACCATTACTGGGTAGGTTAACTTAGTTTTCTACATAAAACATTGCATGTGACTGCATGACATAAGTTTATATCAAGTTATAACTTGATATTTACATATTTATTCAGCTGTGTTGAGATAAATGTAGGAATTAAGTTTCCAAAGAATGAATTATTCTGGTCTCATCAATTGTCATTCTAATGACTTAGTGTTGCACAGATAATGTAATTCACAATAAACTTCCACGAACCTGTAGTGCTTGTGTTCGCAAGAGATGTTGCCCATAACGTGGGACTAGGAGTGCCTGAACTTGGACTCTGCAAGGGGCTCACAGAACTATTGAGGGCATTCAACAGAGAGTTTGGAGCAGTTGAGGTGTTGACTGACAGGGCTGTTGGACCTAAAAGGCCTGCCAAAAAAAAAAAAAAAGAATAAAAATATTTAGCTAAGACCTACAGAAAAACATTTTTCACAAAAGTACCAAATGAAATCAAAACAACAAAACCCCATCAAATTGCACCAGCATGTCTTTCAGAAACAAATTTTAATATTAAGCCTGCTGTTCATTTGGTGCACAGAGCACACTAAGAATGTTGTTCTTGAACTGGGAATCATATATCCAAGAAAAATTGGAGCATCTTTTATGTCCTTCTACTGGACCTACACTACTGTCAGAGTCTACAACAGCTGCTTCTAAGCCCCTCCCTCTCCTTGCATCCCTTCTATTGCTTCTGATGGTTTGTTTCAAAGACACATCACAGAGACAAGAAAGCAACTGTACTACACTACATGACTTTCATTTCAGACAGCAACCTTATCCTCAGAAGCTCCTGTGAATTAACCCCTACTTCCACACTAAGGACTATTCCTTTTGCATCCTCAATACTGACTGCAAATCATTCCCCAATGCATTGCTTCCTACCAAAGCGTTCCCTCAAAGCAGCTCTTGATGTAAGAATATCCACAAACTCAACATTATCCACCAAAAAGGTAAAAACCCCAACTCCTTCAAGTGCAGGCACAACAAGAAGTCACAAAAGCAGCATTAAAACCCACAGTCCAATGGCACAAACACTTGCCCCGTGTGACCCCAAGGAAGCCTGTGACATGGAATTACACAGCTTTCCTGGGGGGCAGGTCACAAGGGAGCACGGTGATTCCACAAGAAGCAGAGATTCATGAACCAGTGTCAAGATTGGCCACTAACTTCTGGGACTACTTGGCTTTCTATGGATTTCTCATACAAAGGTATTTGCAGAGCTTGAAAATAAAATGCTAATTCCAGTCTGGATTTTGAGCTGCTTCTATAAAGTTAAGATGGGAAGCTTACACATTTCTGTCCTGAATTACATACTGATAAGTAAGGTCTACACTAGAAGCAGTAAGATACAGCCAGAACTGAAATGTGCTGTTAGCTGTGGTAACTTCCCTGGTACTGATAACAGGCTTAAGCACCTACACAAACTGAGGACAGCCTGAGACATCACACTGCCAAAGAAGTTGTAAAAGCCACATCCTACCTCACCTGTATTTCCCTCTCTCTCACTTTGGGCTGAGTGGTTGCAGTGCTTCCCGTGATTTTTTTTCTACAGGAATGAGTCTCACACCTGACTACAAAAGCCCTGGAGGAAGTTTTAGAACAACAATCCCTTGAAAGGCCAGATGCTGTTGGCATTCTGTAATGCCTTAACACAATTTCTTATGCAAAACACACATCTGGTCCTTTTTTCTAGTGAATTAAGTTTCAAACAAATATATATCTATTAAAAGGTATAAAAATATTAATATAATAAATGCATACCAAGCCCAGTGAGTCCTAGACCTGCTGAGGACAAAATATCCAAACCAGGACAAGAGAGACCAACAGGACATGAGACAGTAGAGGGAGTTGATGCTACGGTGACTCCACTACTTTCAAGTCCCAAGAGACATTTCCGTGCCTCGTACATATTTAAGGCATTTCGTTCAACACTTTTTACAATCACAGACTGCAGGGGAAGAAAACAGCAAAGAAAGAAAACGAACAGAAAAGGAAAATAAGTGAGTAACACACCTCCATAACATGGTTCTGCAACACAGATAGCTCTTTTTAATACTCCTCCATGGGTATCAATAACAGCAGTGTGAGAGAACAGGAGCTAACATCTATTGCCAACTACTCAAATTCAGTGGCCCTGATAGTAGGTTTGGGGATTTCATATGCACTTGCACTGAGAATGATGGAAGATCTTTCTAAGAAAATGAATTACTATTGTACCTTGGTGCTATTTTTGCACACCAAATGTTAAGCACCCCGAGATCTAGGTAAGTGCATCAATAATTAAAATGTTATCTTCTCTTTTACCTGAGGTCTCTACCTTGAGGTGGACAAGAAAAGTTGTTCATATTAAATTCAGCTATTCAATTCACAGCTGTCTGAGAATAAAGTAATAAATGCCTGGAAAATTAAATTACAGAAAACTTTTGTTTCTTGTACATCCTCTGCAGGGTGTTTCTTTGTATTGATTTTATATATCCCTACCCCGGGAAGCTTACCTACTGACACAATATGATCACTTAGGATTTCAAACTTTGCCTGCTGTGCCATTATACACAACCACACAGACAACTGCAGAGTCCCCTATCCATACACAATATTTCAGAACAAACACCTCTCATTAGAAGTATTCTGTATTTCTGCTTTTCATAGCTGTTTTCAACATTTTGCATATAACAGCAACTTTTCTTGCAGTCATGTCATTTTTTGATTTGCTTCTCATTTAATTCTTATTGCAAAGAACCCTGTGATTATTTCAGATGAATTTCTTTAAAAAACCAGTCAAGAGTAGTTCTAGTCAGATACAATTTGCCTCTTCATAATTTATTTCCTTTATCAGTATATTCCAGACAAAAGCTAACTTCTGTATTATCAAACATTTAACCAAAGTCAAATTATCAGAAGGTAGAGCTTCTGGATTGTTTAAACTGATATTTCAGGCACAAAATATATATGTCTTTTACACGTTTATGATCCATTAAGTTAGAGAGGAAAAGCACACATGTCAACTCATCAGCCCTATGAAGTTGCCGAGAAAGCCTAAAAAGAATATATTAGCTTTGCACAAACCTTGCTTGGTTGCTTTGGCTTAGGCTTAATGCTTATGAAGACGTCTAACTGCTCCATTAGCTGTGTTATAAACTGTGGTTCTACTTCAATTTCTTCCTTCATATCAAACATGAGCACAAGGGGAAGGCAACCCTGAAAAGAAAGGCACATAAAATTCCCAATGCTTCTAAGTGACCCTTTTCCCATGAAAATGTCAGCAATAAACTGAAATACAGACATTGTAACATTTACACATCATGATATCAGAAGTTCAGAAAAAAATAGCAAGGATGAAATTGTAAGGAAATTGTATGCAAGAACACAGGTGTATCTTTCTGCCCTGGAAGTCTGAACCAACAGTTGGTAGCACAAGGGTGAAAGGATTTGTTAAATATTGGACATTCCAATCAGCACATATGCACCCTGATTAGTTATTCATACAGAGCTGAGGTGTCTGGAGGATTCAAATTCAGAAACCACTAGTACTTATTAAATCAGAACAAAGTCTTGTCAGCAATAGACAGCAGGACTCATACTGAAACGTCTTATGTCAAACTGTGTCTGAGATAAGGAAACAGCTCTAAAAAGCTACTTTCTAAGTCACCATTACCTAAGTCTTAACTTCTACCTTTCTCTTCCCCTGTCCCAAATCAGCAAGATAAGTGTTTCCCAGTGATATGGATGACATCTGTAACACACTTGAAATATTAAAACTTCAGAGCATAAAAAAACCCCCCAAACCAACTACTCTTAAAAGAAGGCCCAGACTGGTGAAACAACAAAAAACGCAACAGTCACAGGGTACCTAGAAACTTCTTCTCATAAAATAACAAAAACAGAGGGTAAAAAGTCAGTGAAAAACAAATTCTACTTCTGGTGAATTTAGATTCACAATAAACAAATCACATGTATCAGGGAAAAATCCACAGTAAGATACACTCGCGGAAATGGTCTGTCTTAATCAGTTGCCTGCTTTGGCTTCAAAATGAAAAGCAGCAAATTGGTGTATTTAGTCTGCAGATCACTTGTTCAGTATAATTTAATATTAAATAACACTTCTCAACAGTACCATGTATGGCTGCACAGTACTTCCAAAACCTCAACTAAAGACATTTTAACTTTATGAAAATTAAAGCAAGGCATCTTAAGTATTTTGACCACAGGAAGACTGACAAACACAGCCTAACTGCACAACATGAACTTGCCTGAAAAGAATAGTTATGAATATGGTCTATTTAAAAACACCAAAATCAGTAATCAAGGATTTAATGGTAATATAATGCTAAGAGTATTTAATACTTGGATTTTCAAAATGCTTCTGTAAAAAAGTTGCAGAAAATAACATCAGAAGTTCTCATCAAATGCAACTAAAGGTTAACAAGAAAAATATAAGCCCCAAAACTTCCAAGTTGCAATGTCAGGTTTTGTAATCATAGTCAAACG
>JAWWEU010000160.1:6720734-6752225 GCA_035583155.1 Acropternis orthonyx
CATCTATATATCTTACTCTTAGCCTGCATTCTGGATTTCTCCCCCCCCCCCCCCATTTAATTATTTTATGTTTAGAGCACCTACATGAAGATGATGGGAGGAACAGGAACACAATACTCTTTGACAAGAAGAATTAAAAACCCCTACATTGTCAATGCTGTCTGTATCTAACTATAGCACAGTCCTCATTATTATAAGAAAAACTATAAAAAACAAGTCTCAATTTTTAATGGCAATCAAAATACAGCTGAAACCAAAGGCTTTGGAGTGAGAGGAAAATGGAGAACTAGAAGATTTTAAACAAGACTTGTTTTACCTACAAAACTAGAGACAGCGATTTCAGGACATGCAAGACCTGTGACTTCAAGGAGACCAAGTTTCCTGGTCTGTACAGCTCTTAAAGGGTGATGGGTGATGTAGTGGATGCAATGAGGGATGCCAAATTGTACTGATGTGTTTGGAATGAAATTAAACTTCAGTATTTAAAAAAAAACCAAACCAGCTCTCACATGATTCTACCTAGAGTCAAGATGTACTTGGATATTCATATGATAGTTTGGTTGCATTTTCTTCTACTTCATCAACCTTTAGAAAAGTACTACTTAAATAGTCACCAAAGAAATACATAGAATAAGCCTATTTCTTGGCATTTACAGATAATATCTCAGAAAATAACAATCCGTACATTACTGTATTAACAGAAAGGCAATATGTTTTTATTTTCCACTATAGAGCAAGGCACAGTAAGACACACAGGGACTCCTGGAATTAAAAGGTATCATGGTTTATCCTCATACCAGCTTTGCACTGGATTTGAGTCCAGTCCTCCCATGTTTTGTCTAAGTATTCACATAGATAAAAAAGGTGTATATAAATTAACACTAAAAGAATGCCTAAAGGCTCCTGTGAAGTTTAAAGACCAATAAAACAAAAATCTCTACAAATAATATTCATCATCAGACCTATTTTTACAAAAGGCTCATAGAACTGTGGCTATGATACTATAAGAAATAGAAGACTGCAGAATGACTAATTATTTCATATGGTTTCCCAATTTCATTGACAACTTGCCTACATGGGAACTAAGACCTTCCTGACATTTCCTCTCAAAAGAAACCTGCTTACCTGACAAACACAGAAAAGGCAGGTTGGCAAAACAAAACACAACCCATCATCCAACACCAACAGAACACTCCAGAAATGTGCCTCTGCTCCAGAGCATATTGTTATCATAAACTTAAATTGCTTATGTTGCATTTATATTACCAAGGTCATTTTTCAAATCATGTTACCAAAGATTACAAATATTTTTGAAGTACAAACACTGACAAAAATAGAGCACTCAACTGAAGCAGCCTTTTGCAGTGTGAGTAGCAACCCTCCCTCTCTAAGGCTAACTTATATTTGACACATAAAAACAAGCAAAATGAGCGTATTTTCTATAATCTTGCAATTTTCTCATGCAACTCTCACTGAAAGTATTTACCATGAGATATTGCCTGGCAAGACAGACAGACTCAATTGTGCCCTGGAGGTAGACAGTGGATTTCTTCTGTGGGTTACTAGGGTCAGGGAAGTGGATCTGAGCACCAGTCCTCTGCATGATATGTTTGATGTTGCTGCCATTTCGACCCATCATAAAGAGATGATGCTGTGCTGCGATGTCGAGCTGCGTGCTCACAGGGATTGCAGAGGCCAGGCTCCCAGCCAGGTGTTCCAAGAGCATGGCTGTTCCTTCCTGGGGGGAAATGAAGGGAACTGGTGAGACAGTGCTCACAGGCATACAAAACATTTCCGAGTGCTTCCTTCCTTGCCATGCACTCCACAGGCAGGATAAACAAAATACTTTTTGTTATAAACCCACGATTGATTTGTTAAAGGCAACAAATGGACTAAACTCCATCCATTACTCCCATTTTATGACCAAATGCAACATTTAACTGCCACTGAAAAAGGCAGTAAGACAATATCTCACATGGTTTGGTCCCAACAGACCTTGTGTGGCCACATATGGGTAAGATCAGCACATATTCCAGAATTGATGGAAACCCAAACAGTGTGCAAGAGATGAAAACCGGATTAAAACCTTATCACAGACAGTACTAAATCCTCAACTTGAAACTATTTTTTGTGCATTTTTACACCTCATCTATATCAGTTAAAAAAAAAATTTAAAAAATCAAAACCTCAGGTTTTCCAAGTGTTTATACAATAACATGTACTGATGAGGCAGGGTATAACACCAATATAATGCTTAGGTATCTAAATTATGAATATAGAAAGTGCAGAAACCGACTTCAGAGCACACATTACCTTCACAGCACTAGTGTTATTTTGTGACCCTCTGACAATGACTGTAGCACCATACATTCGAGAGCGTTGTTTAAAGGAAACTGAAATATTGTATGTCTGACATATATGCTGAATTGTCGGAGAATTAGGATCTGGGATGGGTTGGAGAATTCCAGCAATAGGCAATTCAAACATGAGTACCAATGGAAGCAGTTCCTGCAACAACATTGAACAGCAAAGATTGAAAACCAAAGTCATACTCACTAAACTACAACTTTATTCCTCAATGTTTGGTCAGTGATGATTCAATTGGCATAGTACATCCTCTGCCCAGAGTTCATTGATAAAAATATCATATCATCAGGTGGAAAATGGCACCAACTTTTCCAGGGACACTGGAGTGGGTTTTTTTTGCATACACTTTTTTGATTTTCTGGTTTTTCGGGTTTTTTCCCCCTCCAAAATAGCAGGGGCATTTGCAACTACAACGCAACAAGGAAGCCAAGTAAATTCCCATACTTATCCACACAGATCTATGAACAGGTCAGTATTTGTAAAACTTGCTGGAGAAGTTTCTTTTCTGTCATGGATTAACTGTAACCCTGAAATCAGCTACAAAGCTAAGGAAACATGAGTCTCTTTTGCGACTGTCAAGACCAAGGTTGTCTAAGAGGACATATGTGACTAAACAATTGCAAGGAACTTGTCATAATTTATTTAATTTGCAATTAGCCATGCCAAAATACACACACAAGTCAAAACTAGATGGAAAGGATAGAAAATTGCTATAAGTGGAGAACAGGACTGAATTCCACCAAATTATTTTCACAAATTATACATGGAAATGACTAAAATTTAAGAGGCAGCAATTGCCTTTCCTAAGTCATAGACTCACATAGGATGCCTGAGTTGCTACAGGCCATGTGTGGTGTGTAACTTCAGATGAAATTTTCAACACACTATGGAATAATTTATATCTTGTTTACCTGTAGAGATCTTGTTCAAGGCTCACCTTGGCCTTGTTAAAAATTTGGCCAGAATGTGAATCACTGTTACAATGCCCTCTGCATATCACTCACATGGATACTCACATTTGTTCCTATATTTCTATTGTCAAAAGACAGAGCCAGACAACCCTAGGATACTCAAAACTATATATTAGGTTTCCCTTTTGGGTGTTTTCAAGGGAACACTATCCTAAAATAGACTATTACCCGAATTCTAACTCTTGCAGATTCCACTCCAGCTGGCTGTCCGGCAATAGACACCTGGAAGAGCAAGAACACAGAAAATATTGCACCACATTTTCAAATGAGGCACTGGAAAAGTTATTCAGATACCAGTGTTCTCCTTGCAAAAAGAAATCTGAAAAAAATCAACACTTATTTCACACCTGGTGACACCCTAAGTGTTCTCTAAACACTAGATGAAAACTAGAACCAGTTTGGAAAAAAATAACCTGTACATGTTACAGCATCTTAGGTTACACAGGTTTAAATAACTAGAAAAAAAATGGATACATCAAACAATACAGAGATTCGGGTCAAGTAGTGGAATTACTACTGCATACAGGTGCTCAAGGCTAATACTCAACAACAGTAGGTTTTCTTGAATGTTTTGAAATTACTGTATTTTGAACACTAGCCATCTGGATGCAAAAGAGGGAATTCTAAGAACAATGATGAGGCACTTGAAAGCGAACATTGAAGCAATATTTGCTTTACAAGATATGTACAATAGGTCCAATAACTTATTCTAATGAAGCTGAACTCTTACAATAGGACATTCACTTTTGCTAGCAATCCACTAAGATTAGTCTTCAACTAAGTTACATCATAAACAAAAAGCACCAAGAAATTAATCAATATGCTGAATAAGTCAGGTGTTGATCAGGAAAAAAAATATACAAAAGCAGATCTTTTCATACTCCTTCTCTACCATTCACACCAAGTTGTTGACTTCTGTATGTGCAAAGTAATTTCAGCTTAAAAAAATTAAAATGATTCATGAGCCCTCACAAATTGTTTCCATCTGTTTTTCAAGATTTGCTCACTTAGGAAGCCCTGCACTTTCCACAGAGTGCAAATGTCAAAAATCTATTTCCCTGAACATGAACTCACCATGCCCAAAAACCCCATACTGACGAAAGAAGTTGGGACATGTTTTATACTCTCAGGTATTACAATATAAATGAGCTCAGTATTAAACAATACTTACTTGGTTGCTTTTCTCTGCTTGATTATTCCTATTAGAATCTGGAAAATGGATATGGCATCCTGTTTCCTCCATCACTTTCTTAATATTATTGCCACCTTTACCTATCACATGAGAATGTTCTGTATGTGAAACATCCATCTTCAAGGTTACCCGATTGCTCTGGAAATGAAGCACCAATGATTAGACCTGTTCACAGGAGAAGCTGAGTATTTAAGAGCAAACTAACTTCAAGAATGACATTCAAAATTTTATTTCCAAAGTACTTTTGCCATGGCTTAGCTTCTACTCAAGGCTGATGTTTCTGATACAGATCGTAATCAGATGCTAGGCCAGCCACATTTTCTTTCCAGTGAAGACATAACATGGAAATTAATAACCCAAAAGATGAATCCCCAAAAAATGTCCAAGACTTAAAATGCACCCAAATTTTTATCAACTGTCTTAAGGGTCCTTTTGCAGTTCATTCTAATTTCTTTTAATTCTGTGTTCTTTCAGTTTCAGACAGACACCCCTGTCTGATCTGACAGGATCACACAATGAAGACTTTGCAAATCAAAGCCATGGGCCAAAGTAACAATTTTTTTACTCCTTTAACATGCAAATGTTCTAGTACATGAATTTTCAAAATACACAAACACTGCCTAGAGCTGTTCTTAAAAGCTGTATTGTTAACAAGCCATAATCATGTTGGAAAAAGTTGTTCAAACGTTGGTGCTTATCACTGCTCTGTTCCTTTTGGCAATCTGCTCAGAGAATCAGAAGACTGCCATACAACTACACAGGAGCCAAACACACCGCTCCAAAAGACTTGCTACTGCAAGAAAACAAGATCTGATCAACCTAGGAGACCCTCGGCCAAGATACCATGTCTTAGATATTCTGGTCCTAATGTTTCCGAGTGCAAGAATACAGTAACAGTTAAAAATAAAACTGCATGAATGCTCCTGAAATTGAATTTCAAAGGAAATTTTAGGTTCTCTGAAGTGGTTGCATAATCTAGTGTTTGCAGTGGAGCTGTATTTCAGATTTTAAAGTAAAAAACCCAGTTCCGTGAACAAACCATGTATGTGCTTTTAGCCATATGGCTGGAAATATTTTTTTCTATATACTTAAGATATGGAAAAGCTGCTTTAAGCAAGTATTTCCTTGAAGAATGTTTAAATATGTGGGTATACACCAGTATCAACATTTTAAGAAATATGCTGGAGACTTTGCTTCAGAGCGTCCATAAATACCTTATCTTTTACTGTGCCCATTAGAGAGATCAATGTCACCATAAAATTAGGGGTTAAGGTGTCATTCTAAGTAAGTTTCTTACTTTTGTGTCCAAGACAGACATGATTTTCTCTTTTGCTTCTTTAACATTTTCCTTTTTTCCAGAAACTTTGATATGGGGATCTATAAAAGAAATAAAAACTTGTAAGAAAAATACAGTAAAAAATATATATCAAAAGATTTCCTCATTGCCTATATAAAATTAAACCCATTATTTATAGTTCAGTGATAAACTGTACCACCAACCTTTGGGATTCAGCTAAGAACCAAACTGTTCCATCCCTTCAGCCCCACAATCAGGATTACCAGAGGAACATATTAAACATGATAACCAAATAAAAATTAACAGGAATCAAATGCCAAATGTACATCACAGTATTATAAACACTGTCTGCAATGCAGCTACATAGCTAAGCCATCAAGTGTTGTCAAACAAATAGCAACAGCTTTTTGGCAGCCTTTCTCAAGGTTAACACAGACAATGTCTAAGGAAAGCCCCATCAAATTCAAACCCTCCCTCAGCATCACTTCATTATATTTAATTAGTCTCTAGAACTATCCTCTGCAGTTTTAACCTGGCACTAGAAGGTGCCTCCACCCAAAATATTCTGATTTCAGTTATCAAATCTAATTTAAATAACACTTGAATAAATCAAATAGTTTAAGTACCAAGTACCTAAATTAAGATTTGTTACTAAGCTATATACCCAGAAGGGATTCCAGCTGATGGCAGGTTTTGCCCAGTGAGATCTAAAACACCGATTCTACAACCCACTTGGTTTACATGGTAATTTTCGTTCTGCCCTTAAACAGCAGAAGGTTTTGGGCTGCGATATCAGGTACAGCTCTGCATCCTGGAATATCCCTGGTTGCAAAGTACAGACCTGACTTTGGAACTAAATCAAGTATCAATTACTCAAAAAATGTGAAAATTCCACATTAGCCAGTTTAGCAGCACCCTCTGGTGTCCAAAAGCCTAAAGTGCCACAACACAAAATTACTGTCAAAACATTAACATGAAGGTTCAATTAAACAAAAAAACCACCCAGATACCACCCACCTTTTTAATTATTAGAAACAAAGATATGATATTGCAGGTGATGCCTCTTTCCCCTGCCCTTTTGCAATCTCACAGTGGGTTTTCTCCTGTAATGCAATGGACTCTTCTGACTCAGGAATTAATCTAATTCATTATGCTGGACAGATAGCGTGCATCTTAGGAATACGAAAGTCAATACATTCTTAATGGCAGAGGAAAATATAGCTGTAACACAACGTATCTGCCTTTCCCATCATCTCCATGATTGAAGTCACTTCCCTATTAAATAAATGCCAAATAATACAACTTAGATTGTAAACCTGTTCTGTTCAATTGAAAGTTTAAACTGTATAAGCCTTGCCTGGATACTCTTTACATTCTGAAAAGAAAAAAAGCCTCTAGTCTTCACCACTGGGAAGTTCTGAGCACATTCAGCTGGGGTTGGAGAAGTGCTGAAAGAACACAAGATTCACTGCCAAGTTTCATCAAAGTCAAGAAAAATGAAGCATTTTTGAATTCTGAGAAATGTATTTTATTTTTAAAAATGGAAAAACTGTAGTCACAAAAACACGGTACGCACACAGAATCTACAGAAGCTTCAAAAATCTGCTGCTTCAGCCTTTTCACAAGGAAGTGAAGTAAAACAAAAACCCAACAGAATAGCCTTAAGGGCAAATTTTCTTTTTTAAGTTAACAGTAAGCCATGTGGTTCTAATGTGTTTAAGCTGTGAATGATATTTGAAGTGGATGTTGCAGTCAGAAATTCCCAGAAGCAGACACTAGCACACTATGTGTGCTCCAAGCACTCTTTAGATGCAACCAGGAAAAACACAAGACCAAACCACCACCACCCTGGAGCTCATTTTCACATACTTGCAAACTTTATATTTTGTTACACATTTGGTTATAAATATGAAAAATATCTGAAATCAAGCAAAAGAATAATCCGCAAAGCAAAAAAGAATCCACTGATGCCAGTGACAACTCTAAAATATGCTATGAAATTTTTCAAAATTCGTCTTAAGTACCCTCTCCTTACATGACTTCTCAATGACAAAGTGGTTGGCCATGGATACGAAGCAGCTCAGTTTTAAGTTAAAGAAATCCTTCCTTTGAGACATGTTCACTCTTCCTTCAGGTAAACACAACTTACATACAGCAACCCGATCAAATTTTGCTGGAGAAGAGTTACTTGTAACTAAAAGATTCTCAAGTCTTGGAACTGGCTTTGCAGGAGTTGAAAGTACACTGAAACTATGTATGATCTGCAGGAAAACCCAGAGGTACCCAAATAACACAGTCAACAAACAGATCATTACAGGAATGGATTAAAAAATCTAGAGAGACGATTAGATCATATAATGTGATTTTCTGTGTATTACATAAACTAAATTTCTTACTATACCCTATGGAATCCATTAGCTTGTTTGCTTTGCAGTTCCTCTGGAAAATGTGGAAAACTCTCTAATGGGTCATCCGCTTCAGCATCCCAGATTTGCGCCCAATTTCTGACATTTATATTCACTGGTTCCCATTCTACCATTTTCCCTGCCCTGAGATTAAAGAACCCACATTGTCCAGGAATGTCTTCCAGTGAAGGTCCATCTATACCAATCAAATTACCTATCATTATGCAATGCTTTTTCTAAGCCCAACCCTAAATAATCTCTTTGGACCAAGCATTAGGAAAAATAAACTAGAGGAACTGCATTTTTTTTTTTCCTGGCCAAGCTTTTTGTTTTCAAAGTAAAGGACTTGCTGTTTGTTTGTAAACACTACAGCACAGGCAGATTTACCAAGAGATAAGCAAAAGGAAAGTTTTTCCCAAACTTCTTGCAGTGCAGTCCAGGGCAGATCATTTTATCTCAAATGTCTTACAGAAAACCTGACCCTAATGGAATTAGCATTTACCTTCCATTTCAGCTTTCTACTTCATCAGAACTACTTTGTGGTGAAGTCCCAAACTGGACAGTAACTGAAAATTGTCTTCAGGATCTCTGAGTAGGAATGAAATGACCAAGTAAAGTCTTTGTGCATCAATACAAAGGAGCAGTTAAAACAGTTGACTTTAGCTTTCCAAATGCTTTCTGAAGCTGTTGCCACTAGTAAAGAGCTAAATAATTGAAACGGGTTCCAAACAATTTATTACTTCTTGTCACCACAAACTTGAGGTGTTTAATACTTGCTTTTGACAAGTGATGTCTGTTAGCTACTGTATTTACAGCAGGCAGGGCTGAACATAAAATTTGTCCCTGCCACCTATCTTCCAGATGCAACTGTTGATCCACGGATTAACAGTTACATTTAATTTAGAAATAAAAAACCACCCTACCTTGTCTTAGTATTAAGACAAAAATCTTTGTTGGATAAAGCTCTACATTTAGTATTGGAAACACCTACAGGGTGTGACAGCAGTAATGCACTAAGTCCACAAAAATATAAATGGCGCTCACAAAAGCACAAAAAAGATTGTCAGGCATAAAAGTATAACAAGTGTGATGCATGTCTAGTACTGATGGTACAGATAAGCATAAACTCCCCCTCCAGTCAGTATCTACACTGATGCAAGTGGCCATGGCACCGGCACACAGCCCTAACTGGGATGAAAGCACCCATTGAACAAGGTCGACCAATTCCCACAGAACTGGCTCCTGCTGTGACTGGGGCCAGGTGATGTTATGACATTCTTCATCCCTGAGGAACACGGGGCTTAATGCCTATTTTTACACAGGAAAATAATCCATCCACTTTCTTTTTAAGCTTCTGAATACAACTGTAAGCATTGTCTATATAAACCTAGAGACAGAGCAAGGAAGAGGTACCTACCTTGAATCAAATAAAAAATGAGACACCGAAGCTTTGCAAAATATTTGGAAACACAGAACTCTAGGCTCTAATGCTTTAAATACAAGTGTAGTATCAGACACTGGAAAAGATCCTGACCAGAAGAAACAACATGATTACTGTCTTGCAAAGTATTAAAAATGCCATTGTATAACAATCTATCTTTTCAATCAAATTTGAAGGGCAGTATAATTGTCCTTAAGAATGGAAAAGAAAAAAATTCGTTTTAACACATTTCCCCCCACCCTCCCCCTTGCCTCTTTTCCAGAATGGAGTAATATTTACACAGAATAGAAAGCTAAAGTTACACAACAGAAAACGATGGAAACTTTTCTCAACAGTCTTCATTTTGCCAGACTCCTGCCTTTTTACTGCTCCTATCCTCAAATTCCTCACTCCACACTTTGGCAGGGTTTCACCTCCTCAGTCTTTGTCCACACTATACCAGCAAGCCTCCAGCTTTTTTTTACTACTATTGTGTGCAAAACTCGAGTAAACAAAATAAAGTTCCTCCAAGCAAAAATATGTTTGTGCCACTGCAAATGCATCTACACTAACTTTTGCCAGGCAAGAAGTATTGCAAATAATTAAGCCATTTAACTGTGTAGGCCTCTCCTGCAAGTCAGACATTACATTTAATGTCTGGGCGAGCTCTTCAACCACAGCTATGCATCCAGATTGTTTACAGGATGAACAGCCTTTACTTAAGTAACACAAATACCACTGCTCTAAAAATAGCCAGACAACTGGGCAACACCAGGGCAGATGACAGTCATTCTTAATAAGTGGCTGATGAGGATCTGAATAGCCTAAGACTATTACTGAACTTGAGCCATTGAAAAAAAAACAAAGACAAAAGAGACCAAGCATTTTTAACGGACAAGTTATGAAAATATCTACCCCCAAAGTACCAGCAAAAGCACACTATACGAGAGGTTAAAATAAAAAGGGAAAGCCAAGTGAACACATCGAAGTTGGTAAGTTCTCAGCTGAAAGGGCAAGCACATAATTCACCCTACAACAAGAAGATAGGCCTATAAAACAAATGAATTAAGCAAAAAGGTCAAGTAAGGCTATTAATATGGGGAAAAAAGAATAATTGAACTGAAACTATTTTGTGATTTTAAAGAGATTAGGAAATACTGTGTGTACAGTTGTAGACCAAACTAGATGGATTGGTAATAGCCAAGACAGACTTGACACAGGCTCAAACTCTTGCCATGGAGAAGAAACATGAAGGCTAAAAGCATTCAGCAAAGGCTCATAAGTAAGGGCACACGCAAAGTAACTTGATAGAATAAATTAAGTAAATTTGTCACTTGCTGTTGGCTTATCAATTTAAAAGAATTCTCACGCTCTCTCCAAAGCACCTCAATGCACTTACTTTACCTCCCAGGATCTAAACCACAAAAGAAACAAGGTAGTCGTGTATTAAAGCAGAATACAATCAACCATTTCCTACTGCAGACTCCTAAGACATCACTCCGCGTTTTTTGGTTTTTTTTTTTTTTTTTTTTTTTTTTTTTTTTTTTTTTTTTTTAGTTGAAATTAGACTGCAGCATCATCATCTCTGAACAGGATTTCAACCAGCTAACTTGGGCATGATCAAAAGCCTACCCAAAGCACCACAAAACTCAACACGGGCTGCAACCAATTAATAGTGTCTTCAGAGTAGACATATCCTGAGGCTCTGGGCATTCTAGGGGATCTGTTTGTTGTGGACAAACAACTGGTTATGAAACGTCCCTGGGAAAAGCTACAACTGCTGCCTATATGTGCACACACATTTGAAAGATGCTTTGTCTTCTCAGAACTTGTTGACTCTTAACTTTCCCCACTTACTGGTGCCTAACTCCAAACCGTCTTTACAAGAATTTCTGCTCAACTCAGAACATGAGAAGGAGGCTGAGAAAAAGTAAATACTTGTTGCGCTGCTCCTGCCAGAGCTCCAGGGAAAGCAGTTTACATGCAACCCTTCGCTCCGTTTGGTTGCTGTTACTCAGTTATCTGAGGAACATTAACTACCACAGCACTGCTTTCCAACGCTGCCCTGCAACACCTGTATGGTGTGAAGCCTAAAACTCCCTCCTCACTTGTCTCTGTCGTTTATAGTAATGCACTTACACATATACATACACAGGCAGACACACAGAGATATCCACAAAGCAGACACTGAGTAAGACACTGACCTTACGCACACAGAAACCCAAAGAAATGCTGTGCAGCCTCTGGTAGAGCAGAGAAAAGAATCTTGTTTCTCAAACATTTCAGTGTAGCTTGAAAAAAACCTCTTCAAAATCTGCACCAGGCTACTTCAAATAAAACGACTCCTTGAAGTGCAATACCTGTTTGATGTAGCATCACAAAAGAAATGAGATGCACTTGTACATCAAATCATAGCTGAATCCCACATTTGGGCTTCTTAGCAGCCTTGAAACAGCCCAGCAGACAACTGAAAAGTCATGTTCAGAATGCCCAGAATTAAGTGAAAATTAGCCAGGAACATCAGATAAGCTTTAAAAAACAGATTACCTGCACCTACGTTTGGAGAAATAATGCTATTGATGGCTGGATTTCAGACCAGTGACAGAGGCTGAAAAGACTTCTCTTAAAGCACAAGCAAAGAGGTAAGACAAGGAAGAGGTAACAGATCTTATGGCAACTTAAACAGAAAAGTGACCAGATTTGAAGGGGAAGGCCAAGGTGGAGAAGAAGAAAACCTGAAAAGAAGAAATAAGAATGAATTAATTGTAATCACCCAGAGACTCCATTTGAGTTAGACAATTTCTGTTTCTTACCACCACCATTAGCTTAAATTCCTTATTTTACTTATTCTAAAAAAAGGCATTAGGGACATTTGATAAATGCAGTCAGCCACCAAAAGGCACATGCCATGCTGCAATTCTGCTACTTCTTTGGCAGTTACTCTTCAGCCTTTAGCCTAAGCAGCCACCCAAAAAAGAAAGGCAACCTCTCAGCAGGACACAAAGTCTGTTACGTCTTGCTTTTTTCAGCATGGAACCAATGAATTCACACTTCATTACTTAGATGTCTGTTGTCATTGTATCTCAAAGCACAAACACAGAACCACAATGCCTGGGAAAGAAAATAAGAAATAAAGGGAAGAAAATAGCTATAATATTATATGATCAACTTGATAACGAGGACATAAAAGCCAACCCACAACATTCCTATCCAAAATAACACCACCATATCTTCACTGCACAGACTCAGGGTTACAATTTTGATGCATAAGACATGAGATAATTTCAGTTTCTTACACTAACATTCTCAAAAAAGCCATAGTGACTGTGTTTTGCTACATAAAAAAACCATCATCTGACTCTTGAGCCTAAATGCAAGCCGCAAACCTTCTTTGCAGTGCTCTCACATCCAAACCCAGCTGCACTCCCTTTGCACTTTTCTGCTCCCTGATTGCTGCAATTTTTAATGTTGTGTTACTCTGACTGACTGCACTGCACTCCATGAGCTGGTTTGGATGCGGCCACTGGGAAGTATTACTTCTGGGGCTGGACAAGGAAGATGCAGCTAGGCTTCTGTGAAATCAAATGCACTACGTGCACCTGAGTCAACAGGACAAACAGAACTGTCCTCTTGAGAACAGTATGAATTACATGTTATTGCAAAGACAGAAACAGCTGGTTCTCAACAGGACATCAGACATCTGGTGACTAAAGACAAAGACAGCTAATATAATATTTTTGGTCATTGCAAATACTTCATTACTTGCTCTGTTTTAGTATCACACTGTGAAACGAATTCTCCCCAGAAAACTTCTCCTCTCCTGGTTTGTTATATTTTTAGAGGTTATTTCAACTGTATTCCTGATGAAGAGGTTTTGTTTCCATGTTTTGTTTTTACTAAATAAAGAGAAAAATGAAAAGCCCAATAAAGAAATATATCAACAGCCTTCCTGAGAGCTAACCAAGTAGCAACAGCTATATGGAGTACATGACAAGGATTCCTATTTCAAGTTACAGGAAGGCATAATCAGACCACGCACTGTGAGTGCATTTGCCTTTTACAGAGTACCTCTAAGCTTGCCACCCCAACCCAAGCACAGGGGCTGTAAGTGAACAACAAACGACTTTATCACCTGCCAAGTAAAGATGTGAAGTGCAATGAACATGGTTAAAAGATGCAGCACCCCAAAGAAAAGCAGGGAACCCCAGCAAGGAGGGCCCCATCAGCAAACAGCCTGGGCAGGGGATTACAGGCAGGTCCTGACGAGCCAAGACTGGAGACAAGAAGTAACTGAAAAGCTGGAACAGGAGGTCTATGAGCAAAGGCAAACCACAGACCAGTGCCTGCTGAGGCCCGAAGCCCAAAATCAGGGAATAGCCACAACTTGGGAATACAAATGGTGACAGATGATCAGCTGGCAGGAAGGAGAGAAATGTTTCTGACTATTGCATTGCCAACAGCAAAGTTTGAACAAATATTGCAAACATCAAGCACAAAAAGCCCCATAAGATGGTTTCACTATTTGCATTAGAGTGAACTGTTGTTAAAGACTGAGTTTAGAGCTCTAACAGAACTTGTCTTACTCATTTGAACACGTTATTGACAGTACTTACTTTTTCTTACTTATAATAAAAGTAAGACCTGTGTATGTAGAAAGGTCTTATTGCTCATAAATCCCAGTGCACAAGTATCTGCACCAGCTGCCCGGGTGGTGCCAGGGCACAGAGATGCGACAGAGACAGGCATAATCAGCACTCAGCAGCACAACACAGGGGTTTGCTTGCAGCACTGAGTAAAACTCTAGTGTAACAGTCCACAGTAACACTGATTTAATGGCTCAGTAGGCTTTTATGAAAGAGAATTCTAGTACGAGCAGATCATATTCACAACCTCTTTTTTCTTTTCACATACCAGATATAAATTACAACATCCAGGTACTAAAGAAGAAAAATCTCCTTAGTTCTTCTTTTTTGAAACTGTAAAAAGGCAGTCATTTTCTCTGAGATACAAAGATCATTGTCACACATATTCCCTCCCTACATCTCGGGCTTGAAATCTGCAATATCAACATGTATTTGAGGTTAAGATAATAGTAAGTGTAGGAAATTTGACTCCAAAATTGCTGTATTTGTTATCAGCTAGTTTCTGCCATTCATTGAACAAGATTATTTCTTTTATTACTTTTTAAAAGCACAAGGTGCATATTTCTTGTACAGCCAGCATGGCAAGGTACTAACTTTTCCCATGGATCACTGCTGTGCAGGCTGTAGTCTCCAGGAAGAAAAAGGCAAATAAGCAGACAGGGAAAGCAGAGTTTCCATCTTCCTTCTAAACCCACTTGTGATGCACCTTATCAACAAAAAGAGTAGCCATCTGGTGACAATTATTTCTAACTACTAAAAAATACTAGAGGTTTTTCTATAAATAATTTCTCATGTGAATACTAAATCACACATTCTAATAATGTAATAATCTACCATTTCTTGGTTTTTTAGCATGGCAATATTCATACGGCACTGTAACAACTGTCTATCTTACATTGAAAGGTTATTCTTATTCACAGATATTAAATAATTTTCTCCAGTATGACAGCCAATTTGCAGCTCACCTGGAAAGAGAACGTTCCAGTTCAGTGACCTACTCAAAAGCTTCTGCTTTTCTTTTTAGGTTCATAGTAAGTAAACAACTCACTGCCCACCCTGTTCCTCTGCAAGGGCGATTTCTTTGTGGTATACTGAAAAAGGAAAAACCAAACCAAACCCCACCAAACACCTGAAAGATGTCCAGTGTTGCCTTTTAAATCAAGGAGCCATTCCTGAGCTGTTCTCAGATGAATTTTCTCTGTACCATTTCTGTTCATCAGTCTCTCCCCAGCATTAGATCAAGAGCAAAACTCACCCCTGGGAAATTAATTATGAGCATCTCTGACTGCTGAAATTCCATCACAATCTGATGAATTGCTTTTCTGTGTTCCAAAAAATGGAGTTTAAATAGAAGGATGTCAATCAGAGTAGAACACAGTCACTCACCAGTTTACATGTAGATGGAGTGCAGAGCACATTGCAAGGTATCTGCTGATGACTAGAAGCTCCTAGAAATCCAAAACCAATACATGAACTAATTCCAATTTTCACTGAAAGATCGTGACCAATTTGTACTCTCAAGTAATTTAATTACAGTAATAAGAGTTTATATTACTACATTCCAGGGCTTGAAATGTCAGTTCTTACTAGAGTTACTGCCAAGCACTCTGACTGGATGTTAAGTCCCTTGATAATTCCCTTCGTATTACAACTCTGTTTGTATTTTGCCTCTCCCTTATCTGCCCAAGTATAAGAAAACTGCTGTTCTTTACAGAAAGCACAGCAAGTTCTGATCAAACACAGAAAAGCCCAAAATCTTGTTCCTACTCTTCCTACAGGAGTGAGACAAGTTCAAGTCACTCTTTTTTAACTGTACTTAAAAGTACAATGCCCACCTTCTGGCTCCTGTGCAATCCAGAATTTGTTTCCTTAAAATATTCACCAATGTGACCATAAATGTATTTTATCTTCCTCTGAGACAACACAAATTAATGATTTTACAATTCTGTGTAGAAACAGCATGCACATCCCAGAGCACAGAAAAACTGACAAGGCAACAACAAACAAGACAAAAGGCTCAAGCATTTGTGACTTGAAAAGCTTTCTTGGTTATCACCTACACTGCACGCAAAGGGGGAGAATTAATGGCTGGGTCTGGTTTCTTAAGTGGTTCGTGTAAATACCTCCAGTAAATGAAGGCTTTGCTGCCAGCTGCTGGCACAAGGGATTCTGTGGATTTGTGCGTGTCTAACTGCTCAGATCCAAGGGAATCAACACGAACTCCTGTGGCCAAGTTTCAAATGCCCTGGGATGGTCTCTTCTGTCCATTTATTTATTGCAAAACAGGGAGGAGTCATCTATGCCTGGGTCAGCTGCTCCAGAAACAAAAGAAATAAACGAACTTGGGATCTAAACACAACGGTTCTTTAATTTTTAAAGTACACAATTATAGGGTTTGGGGGGATTTTTCTTCAGAACATAAGAAACAGTATGCACTGACAGTTTCTCGCTTACAGAGAAAGTTAATAAAAAGCAGATGGAGCTCATAATACAGCAACTGCAATACATGCTGTAATTAATCTGGCATTCCAAACAATAAACACAATGTCAGCAAGAGACTCGCTTTAAATTTAAGTCAATTATAGAGTGATTGCCTCAGCAACACGTTACAGAAAATATTTACCATTTGCAAACTTGTGTTAGGGTAAGCGATCATTAAACTGCAACAGGTAGTCTGCAGGTTAATTAGGAAGCTTAGGAGGGAGTACCTAAGGTGAATACTTGGAGAACTATTAGAACTACAAAGATTCTTGTCCTCAATATATTCACAAGCCAAACATACTAAACACAGAAAACAGCAGAATTTTTCCAGCTTTATATCTCACCCTGACGGAAGTAGCCACTCAGCAAAGACTGGAGAACTTGTGTGCATGCATTTCTGGTTGCAAAATATACAAGTACTGTCACTCTTGGCAAATTAAAAAAAAAAAAAACAAACAAACTAGACAATAATAATGTATAGGAAGTTTGGGTCTTTAGACAAAGAATATGTCCACTTAAGAGAAATGGTGGCAGTAGTATTTCATTTGAGATGCTCCCACATCCACAATTCAAAGTTAAAAAAAAAGAAATCCCACTGCAATTTCTAGTAATTATTTCTCTATAGGAAAAAATAGTTACAGCCCCTTTGCAGCATCTCCCACAAATCTCTTATGTCCCACCAATTTAAACCAGGAAAACACAGAGCAACAGTTGTAGACAAACAACAGAAGTCAGCTAAAAATTGTCCCTGCAGTTTAGCTGTCTAAATATTTGTTGGAGAAGACAAATTTTCCATTAACTGTAGAAAAATTAATGTCAAATTCTAGCTCATAAATATGGTAAAACAAGAAGTCAAATCTGAGAAATCAATCAATAACTTCTGCCATGTTCAAAAAGTTGCTTTCCACTGATTTTACTCTGATAAATCCCAACCAGAATTATAAAAAAAGGATTTTTGTAAATACTTGGATAATTTACCAGGCATAAGAGGTCACTCCCAAAATTGTCTGCAAACACAAAGACTTACAAAACAAGGAAATGCTTGAGAGAAAGTAAATATGACTTAGCACTCCCCATACTCCACAATAGCAGTTAAACCCCTGAACACCAACGCTGGGCATAGGATTATGTCAAGATTTTCGTTAGCAGCTCTGGTCTCACACACATCACTGTCTGGGCACACTTTAGTCTGCCCAGGCTAAAAAAACCCAAACGAAAGCCAAACCCCTGTATCCTCAGGGTGATGAAGCCAGTAGCAACCAAAGAAGGTCAGCAAGTGAGGGGGGGTGGGGGGGACTCCATCTTAATAGCAGGAAGTAGATACTTGCAATATTTGCAGAACAAAGCTCTTCAGCAGCACAAATACAAACCGTGTCTCCCATAAGTCCCCATTTAGTCCTCCAACCCTCCAGAGCCCCACGTGCCTTAGGAAAGGTGTGGAAGCTGAAACAAGCAGACTCTCCATCCTCTCACAGCAGTTTCTGAGCCTGCCCTTGGAACTCTGCCCAAGTCTGAGAGCTGTTTGTCCTACACCTTCCTTCTCCTTTGCTGCCGTGGGTGGCGAAGCACAGACATGGACAGCTGTCATGTGCCTCTTTAAAACGACTCCTTGACCTACTCCAAATATTTGCTCTGTACCTGTTGGCTTCTCCAGACCGAAGGTGGGATGACAGGCCAGGGGAGGCACGGCTGAACAGCTGCACATCACAGCCCTGCTTCAAAGGACACTACAAACCTGGGTCCCCTGCCATCCATTGGCAAAACTGGCTGGGACACCACAGTATTCACCTCTTGGCTTTAAACACCCAGGCACTGCTACCTGCGGAGTACTGGTTGTGAAATAATACAACTACACATGGTCGAGTTTGTGGCAGGAGGTTAAAAATAATAATAATTAAAAAAAGAGACAAAATATTCTGCAGAGTCTCACCTGTGTGGAATGTGGTTCCCCACACACAGACACACAAACACACTGCCCCAGCACCAACTCTCCCCCCAGCAGGTGAGAACAGAACACCAAAGGACACCACTTGCAGACACAGATTCAGGAACTGTGATTTGGGCGCTCAAATCTAAGTTACCAGATGTTCCTTTTCAGCTGCTGCTGATGGTGGAGAAGACTGGGGGTAAAGTATTATTTATGAAAATCACAAAAGAGAAAGATGCAGAAAATAAGCAAAAAATATCCCTGTCTGCCACTGTAGGTTAGGGAGAAGCGAAGAGAAGGAAACAGTTAATCGTCAAGAGTTTCTTAAAATTTCTTCCTTTGGACTAACATACTACTTACACAGCTAAGTATTAATCTTTAATATAATGAGCCAGCTGATTAAAAGCATCACCCATTTTGTCATAAGCTTTATTATCTTTGTCTGGCATTTTACCAATAATTCATGCTAAAAATGGCCTTCCATTTAGCAACTTCTTTTGGCATATTTTTTCTTCCAAATCCCTCACTCTGGAGCCAACTCCATCCTTACTTATGGAATGCCAAAGTCTGTTCCCATCCCTGGTGCACCCATGTGTATGGCTGTGGCTTTTCTAGAGACATTGTTTCCTGCAGCATCCCTCAGTAAGCACCTAAATTGGGATCAATTAGTTTTTCAAAAAATGGCAAAAATTAAGGACTGACGTATTAAAGGTGGTCATTTAAGCCACCTTTCTGGCAGGTTCTAGTACATTAGAGCAGTGTGGATAGCTCTTTAATCTATCCTGAAAAAATCTCCACAAGTAGAAACCCCAAAACCTATGCAACTTACTGCAATAATTATCTATCCTTGTCCTTCAAGAGACATCTCTAAGAAAAATGCTTTTAATCCTGACCTATATAGACACTGATAACAATCACTTTTTTCCTATACTACATCACCTTTTTTAAAATTACATATAACATTACATTTTTTTCAAACTTTTCCCAATTTGTGTTTTCAAATATCTCTTTTGCTTTCCCCTGGATTTTCTCCGAACTTTGAGAATCATCACTGGCTAACTGGTATGATTTCATGGATGAGACCTCAGCAGTACTAAGTTCCACATGACAGATACTTGTTTTGTTTACAAACAGTGAGCCTGAATATACATCCCAGTTTGCCTTATTCTGGGACACAGCATCACATTGCAGTGCCTGTTTGATTTATTGCACAGCATTATGTTTAAACCCCTTGAATACTGTGCACTTTCTTCTCCAAGCAGCCTGTACTGAGTAACCATTACTGAGTTGTTACTCATTTTGCACTGTTTCTTCCATTTGTTTTGAGTGTAAATTTTGTTCTGTCAACTCGATGCCACTTGCAAATTTTATAAACACATACTATCCCATTAATTAATGTTCAATGAAAAAGCACCACAGTATGGGACAGAACATCAGAAAATCACAGAAGGATTTGGGCTGGAAGGGACCTTAAAGATCATCTTGTCCCAGTCCCCTGCCATGGGCAGAGACATCTTCCACTAGATCAGGTTGTTCTAAGTCCCATCCAGCCTGGTCTTGAACACTTCCAGGGATAGGGCATTCACAACTCCTCAGGGCAAAGTACTATCTCACAGAATGAAAGATGCTACGTTTCCATCACTTTAAGGACAGAAAGTCCCTGGACTTTCCTTAGGTTTCAGGCAAATCTCCTGCAAGCAGAAACTAAAACACTGCACCCAAACAGCCACTTTCTGTGGGTATTCTCCCCTCACAAAAAGCAAACACTCATCCTGACAGTTCAGATTTCTTTGAAGTGACCGAATGTACGTCTATAAGGAAGGCAATTCACCTCCCTAATCCTCCACATGACAGTACCCAGAGGCAGAAGAGCTAACGTGAGTTTAACAGCTCACTGCACTCAACGCAAGAGAAACAGGAGATGAGAACTATACATAGGAATGTATTTTGCACATGTACAGCTTTGTATAACTGAATTTCCTGCTAGAAATCACAATGGGGGCTGTTGGACATAGAAGTATTTTAAGCAAGCTCTAAAAACCAGCTTTCATTTTCATGAAGTCCAATATTTTCTCAGCTCACTTTCTTGGCTATTGCTCTCCTCCAGTGTTGCGAAACCAGTAAGTTTACATTATTTGACATTGCACTGGACACAAATCCAATAAGCTGGATGAAAACAGTACTCAAAAGGAATTTTTTTATTGCCATCTTGATTTACTTGCACACATTCTGGTTATGTTTTGTGATTTTTTAGTAGAAATGGCCAATATCCTCAACTCCCATGGACAAGTAACTAATGTTTTACATTTTCCAGGATTTTAAGTCATACTTGTGTTTTGATGCAAGAAAAAAGACATCTGTTAAATGTCTAACAAATTGAAATTGCAGTCATCAAAATCAAGTCTTTATGGAAGCGGCACAAAGACATTAGATGAGAAAAGTGTCATGTTAGACATTTAATCACTGGTCTAGGACAGTAATAGTAGTACACATCAATACAGTGGTGTTTACCAGTTTTTACCCGGGATAGCCATCAAGGAAGCACCTCAGAATTGTGTCTAGTTTGCAAGACTGGGATACGTATTCCCAGCTCATGAATACCTAGGAACCCAGGGTTCTAATCCTCCTCTCCACTGTTTGGTATACACATTTTAACCCAGTGCTGCTGTAACATCTTCCTCTTTTCACCTCCCATCTGTTTTCCCAGTATTTTTCATACCATCTTTATGATTAACTCTTTATTATTCCTTCAAAAATCCTCATTTCTTTTAGACCCCCACTCCAACCTCATGTTTCCTGCAATTCATTTGCTGAATCAGATCTACCGTTTTCCAGCTGTCTTCAGTTTCTTCATCAGCCTCTCATTTCCTTTCCATGTCTCTCACTTCCCCCACTCCACTTCATTCCCAATTTTTTCCTTTCCCACAGCTCTGCTGCCATTAGTAAGAGCTCATTTGCCTTTTCCTTTGACAGGAGTTAATACAGGGAGTACACGTTGCCAGCAGTCCTTGGTTGATGAACATTGCCAGATGGTGTTGGTCTCACCAGTCAAGCTAAACCAATTCCACAGTTCCAGTGCTGTCACATAGCCACAACTACAAGTTATCAATAAGCCTTTGCCATAAAATAAATATTTTCTAAGCACTAGAAATCTGGAGGGGAAAAAAAAGTCACAGGAACACTAGTTATGTCCTAGATTTTCTTCTCTATATATCTGACCTGCTTTGCAGGAAATGTTAGTCTTGCCAGATAATCAAGGAATGAAATGACTAGCACAGTCCATATAAAGTTAAGTTCATACAGATGAAAAGCTTAACATTCTGAATACCATATTATAGCTATTTTTCAGATAGTCCCTCCTACTGCGACTCCAAAATATCGTATGATTCAAATTAGATTTTCCAGAGGAAGTAATTAAAGATACTAGAATTTCTATCAATAATGGTTTTGTGTGTTTGCACTTGATCTTTGGCACGGACTCAGTCTATATTTAGAATGCAAAGTATAAGGAATGTTTGAAACCAGAGCAACTACAAACAACCCCCAAGAATTTAATTTATAATATTAGATTTGCAGACATAGGATAACACTCACCTACACTGTAACTCTAGGCAGTTTATAGGAGTTGCACAGGTTTGGGGAGGGGAATGCAGTAGCCAGCCCTACCTGCAATGCTGCTGTCCACAGGAAAGCCTGAGGCACCAGGTGAGACACGGGCTCTCGTTGGGGAACATTGCTCTTTGGAAGGCACTTACAGAAATATTGGATCAAGAAGCTCAAAAGACTACACTTTTTTCTTTTTCTTTTGTCAGCTACATATTATCACACATTAGGTATTATTCTGCTAGAATATAAAAATGTATTCTTCTCCCTTGGTAATATTCCTGGGCATATGACTTTTTTCCTCCAAGCTGTAAAAAGACCTTTAAGTAGATCTGCTGTGTACCTGAGTTTCTCTATGCTTTTGAAAGCTGGTGGGTTCTGGCCTCCTCCACTCCTTCCAAATCAAAACAAAACTTTAAATCATGTTTACTAACCTATCACTGCCATTCACTGACTTAATGTATAACTCATGTGTTTGAATTGGCACACTCAGTTTTTTGTGTTAGTGCCAAATGTTTGCATACAATAACACATTAGGTTGGCACCCAGAACTTCTCAACATCCCTTGAAACCTCTGAACCTTTGTGATTTAAAGACAGGTAAGCAGGAATACATTATATTTAAAAAATGATGGAACATGACACTTGACCTTTCCCAACACTTCGCTAACCAGGAGAAAGTATATGGTGATAAACAAAAAACCAAAAGTGTACTATCCACATTTCACACCAGGGTTTCATCCTATGAAAAAATACTCAAGAGAATGAACAATCCCTTTTCTAAACAAAGAAACTAGAGTAATAACAGCTAACATGCAGATAACAGAGCATTACAAGCAGACAACTGCAGCCAGAGCAGTGTTCTAAAGCCTGAGAAACTGAGATCCTTAACTGACTGAGAGAAATTATCTGACCAGTATTTCCCATATTCTGATGATTGTTAAAATTGATAATATCCTGCATTATCATTGACAGTCTTATTTTCTTTGAAAATGCATATTTGATTTGCAACAGCCCAAGATCAAATCAGATAAACCAATTTTAAGCAATTCAGAGGACACAAATTAGAATTCATCATAATTAAAGGAATAAAATAATTGAGGACTCCTCCACCTTTAAAGAACTTACAAAACAGAGCTACTCAGCATTTCAGATTATTTAACTATTCAATTTTGTTTCACCTAAGGTCTATGATTTAGGGAAAAAAAAGCTACAGAAGATGCCCCATTTATGAAGTTAATTAATTTTTACCTATGGGGAAACGCAAAATAGCAGTAGTTTTGCTTTAGAAAGGTCAAACACAAAAATAAATTTAATGACATTCTAAAGAACAGAAAAAACTTGGAGTGTGCCAGATCTTTCACCAGATCAGACTGAATTTTTTTTTTTGTGAAGCAATGGCAGAGATAAGAAATAATCTTTCCACCCCTGAACTCCTCAAATCAGCATTTTCAAGAAACATCACAGAGCACCCTTTATCTCCTGGCACAAGTAACTTTCAATTCCATTGCAGAAACATGTGCAATTCAACTGCTTCTAAGATACGAGGCTCTTTTTTTAAAAAGTCTACTTATATACACATTTATCAGCCATAGAATTGCATAACAAGGTGAATCTTTTTTCCTGGTTTTAGTGAGGTCAAATGAAAGCTACAAAGGAATTTTGCTGCGCACAGAGAGAGCTGACACAGAATATCCAAACCAATGGTTCTGTTGTCATGGGCACCAACAAGGACAAGACACTTAAATGCCAAGATTTTTAAGAAAACCTTTGCTGAACTGGTATCAAGTCAGACCCAAAACTGCATACCTTGGGAACCAAAAGCTAAAAACTTCAGGGAAAAATGTGGCTGACAAAAGAGCCCTGGCCTCAATACACCAGTGGCCTCAAACGCCCCCTCCGTCAGTGGGTTGGACACCAGGGCATGCCAGGCTGGAGGGCTGGGCTGCCTAGCAGGTAACTATGGAGGCAGAGGCACAGATCCTAAGCATGCGGCAAGGCAAGGGAGATAAGACCACAACTGCGCTGTTTACAAGCTGTGAAAACAGTTCCATCTCCCCTGGTTTTGTTTCTAGCAAAAGTATTTACCAGACCTACCTTCCCATGTGCTTCAGAAACACACAAAGTGCCCTTTCGTGGTTACTCAAAACATCGGAAAATGCTGTCCTAGGGGTATGGTGATCAAAGGCTATTGTGCCTACTGCTGTTACATGAGGATGTCTCAAATTGATGCACTAGGATCCTGTTTCCACTTAGAAATGGGGAAGACACATGAAGTGACTTGAAAGGCTCATCTTCCTGTTGCCCTCTGCGTATGCAGGTGAAGAGCTCCTCTCCTGAGGGAATGGGTGCCCACAGCAGACAAATCAAATCATCACCTCCACTCACCTTACTGGATCAGTTACTGACAGGGGACTATTTCCTCACCTGGAAAAGTAGGGATCCACACGAATGAGGGAAAGCACCCAACAGCACCATGACAGCCTAAACCAATCCTTGGATCAACAGCAGCAATAGAGCTGCTGGCAGTCCCAGCTGGTGCACAGTGCATTGCTTTTTCTCTAAGAAGCACTATGACATTGGGCAATTTGAGCCTGAATTTCCACTGATCTGCACACTGAAATCCATGTGAGAGTAAGTAAAACCTGACCATGAACCAATAAAGAAGTGAGCTCTGTTTTTGGTGCTTAAGCATCGAGGCACTTCAGCACGCTCTCTCCTCTGCATCCCCAGTTAAAGGCCACAGAACAGGCTGTGGTTGTTCAGGAAGGGACATCACTCCATACATTTTGGTTCCTACCATGAGTTTGGGTACAGCCTTGCAGGACAATTGGCACGATTTTCAAAAACATCTTAGTGGACAAGAAGCTCGAGTTTGTCAAAAAACTCCACACAGTGCTGCAGGTCTCAAAGGGCCTGATTAATTTTTCCCCACCATATTTTTTTAATTGGAGCTTAAGGCTCTAAGCCAATTAAGTGGCTATTCATAGCACTGAATTTAAGGTAGGAAAATTAGTTGATATATCCCACAATCACTCGGTTCCACTACCTTGGTTCACTTTTTCGTTTTTGAAGTTTTTGGTTCTGTTAGTTATTGGTGAGAACAGCAGAAACTACAGTTATTGTAACTAGAAACAGCACACAAAGAGGTAAAAGCAGGTCAAGAGCAGGAGTAGACAAAAAACTCTGAAAAACTACTGTTCCAGTACCTGTTTCATTAACAAGCCTGAACCATTTGATAGTTCTGTGATGCTGTGTGATGTTCTCAAGTGGGGTTGACTCAGCATTTAAGACTGATGTGCAAAATAAAACTCAATGCATTATTACAACAACAGAAACAAACTATCAATTCCTTTTACGGTAACTTATAGCAAAGAGTATTTTTCTTTCAGATTGACAAATCAGTGACACAGATCAATACTGGCAAGCATAATAAGCAATTCCAGCACATAAAGCTCTGTTTTGCATTATTCACCACATAATTTTTATGCAGTTTTGTAGGTTATATATGGCTATGAATGAAGAGATTGCAATTTCAGAAGTGAATAAAATTACAGAAGGACTTGCAAAGCGTCAATACTTTGACAGTTTACAGAAGCATGCTCCTTACAAAGGTAGCAGGATTCACTTTTATATTTAAAGGATTAAGATGAAATCAGGTGTAATTAAGAAAAGTAACCTTTATAAGAAAATGTTTTCATGCAACTCAGACCATCTGAGATATGTAACCTTTATTTTCTTTGGAAAACAAACCTAAGGATGCACTGATGGTAGCTCAGGTTTATAGGCAGATGTAAACTCCCCTCCCTCCAGCCCTACGACTTAAGTCTCAGTTTGCCAGCCGTATATATAATATATACCAACTGATTTGAAATATTTCTACACTCAAGTTACAGCTATAGGCTGTCCAAATCCATATAAAAAGGCTGAGAATACTTCACAGGAGAGAGTTGCTTATTTTCCTCCATTATATATATAAATATATACATACCTTCACTTCACTTTAACTTTGCAAGCTATATTGATCTTCCCCATAGATAATTAATTCAAATATGAAAAAGCTGCTATAATACTCCCTTATTACTTTGCATAAACATCACGCAGAGCCAGCCAGGTTAGCCTGACAGGATTGACTAGAGTTTAAGAGAGAACCCAAGCAGGTTTGATCTTTTTATCTGGTCTTTTTTTTTTTTTTGAAATGTCAGTTTTATACATGAAGATTAATTAAAAACAAAACAGAACAAAAACCAAACAGAACCATGACCACAAAAAACCACAACACCTTCCCCCAAAAACAAAGAAACAAGCCCCAGAAAATAAAGCAATTCCTCCTTACCATTCACTTCTAGGAAGGCTTTCAGAAATGGTTTTATGATATTGTACAGAATGTAACCACTACTGAAAGCAACACTCAGGGACTGAGTTTATTACAGCAGAGCTCTTGCTGTTTAAATCAATGGTTTTGCCTAACCCTCTGTTGGGTTCTAGGTAGTAGGGATGTTGTGGGTTTATTTGCCTTTGTGGTCAGTTTTTGGTTTCTTGAGGCAGATTTTTTTTTTTAATTAAAAAAATACAAACAAACAAGAAACTAGACCTCTATGGCTACAATAAAAATGAGAAGGTGAAGATCTTTGAGCTCAGTAAGGCTAATTAATAGATGCTGTGTTGCCAATCACCACAGTTTTTCCACAATACAGCTAGTCCCAAATTACTTTTTCACAAAAATAAATCAAGCATAATATATAATGCATTGTGGAAAAAGGAATAAAGAAACTAATCCCTTGAGCTCAGAATAATGAAGTCATTTAATGAAAACATAGAACTAAAAAGTTGTGTTAGAGCTGCAACTATATTAAGTAGGGATAATATGTATATGTGAAGCTTCAGAAAAGGAAAACACTGAAGACTCAAAAAATAAAACAATCCTAACAGTCATTATTCCATAGATAATCACAGAATCACTATGGTTGGAAAAGACCTCCAAGATCAAGTCCAAGCTCTGACTGAACACCACCTTGTGACCTAAAGCATAGCACCAAGTGCTACATGTATTTTTGTTTTGAACACTTCCAAGGATGGCGACTCCACCATTTCCCTGGGAAGGCTGTTCCAGGGCTTGACTACTCTTCCAGTGAAGATATGGACACACATACACAGCACAGCATTATGTATTTAGGAGTTACACAACACCAAGAAGCAAATAGCCTAAACTATTACACAAGTTTTAGTGACTTTTATGCTTGTTTGACTGAACTCAGACTTGGCCCATTTCTTGAGGAAAATTTCAGGTTATATAACTGCACTTTGCAAACATGCCAGATATTTAGAAAAAGATTATGTATGTAACTTAAAGTCTAGTAGTACAGACCAAAATCCTTTCAACATTTTGGCAATCCTAGAGATAATGGAAAGCAGAGAAATCTATTAATTTCTTTAAGCTTTACATTTATTACAAAATATTATCAAGGCAATGAGACAATCTCCTAAAGCAAGAGTCCAAAACCACTTCATGCCACACAGGCAGTTTTAACTCTGCTCAAAGTTTTTCATCTGCTGCTTCATTGAGTCGATTGTTTTGCTTAGGGATATTTTGATTTTGTGGGGGTTTTGGGGCTGTGGGTTTTGGTTGGTTGTTTTCTTGGGGGGCAGCCAAGAGAGGGAATCTAGGAACCTCCACACACACTAGAAGAGGTTATAGTGCTGTTTAAAGCTCACTTAACTCCTACAAAACAATGCTGCACAGGGTTACCAACTCTTCCATTATCACTGATATTTCACAATAAAATATTAGGTTTGAACACTGAGCATTGACAAAGTCATATTTGTATCCATTAATGCACTGAAACAAAAAACTTGAGTTGTTACCCACAGGTTTTTTTGCACTGTGTGTCACTGAAATTTCTGTGTGTGAGAGGCAGTCTCTCCTTTGAACAAATGTGGGATTCAGCTCAGTTCCAATACCAGGAGTCATATTGCATAACAGTCAGGGATGTACTTAGGGTTTCAAATGTGATGTAATCTCTCCATGGGACACGTGTGTAAATGATGAAGTGCCTGCACACGGGACACTGAACTGGCAAGCACAATGCTGCACTGCTCATATGTTAACCAATTGTATATTTTACTGTAAGAGGTTTAGCAAAGTTTGTACTCTTTTCAAAATATTGTGCTGACAAACTTAATTGAGAAAATTTGGTATATTTGAAGAGAAAAATAATTTATCTGAAACGCATAAAAATCAGATTTTGAGATTTATCAGGAAACCTGCAGCAATACAGGAAACAACCTGGCATTGCATTTGCACACTTTCCTACAGCTGCACAGCCTGACATTGCAGTTCCTTCTTCTCTCCCTCCTTACTCCATATGAAAATATAAACTTCAGCTTTTATTATAATACTGGGAAACAACTGAAAGTTGATTTAAAGGTCTGAAGCAACAAACATCTTAGCTTATTCTTGATATCTAAGTAACTCACATGCAAGTTTGGCCTTGAGTTTACCATGCAGTCACATTTCTGTTTTAACAAAAAAGGAGCCTCTAGCTTTTATCATAATGCCTCAAAGTGGTAAACAACACTCCAATAAATGGGAGCAATGTTCTACTAATTTAGCTGAAGTCTCTCTGTACAGTTACTGGCTTCAAATGTACTATTACAGCTGTTAACTTCATTGTGCATATTACTTTTGGAGCCTGAGATAAAAAAAAAATAAAAATACTGGACTCTGTTTGGAAGATAATTTGAAAAAGGCAAAATTTAAGGAAAAAGCGTGGAATCAAATTGCCAGGCAATGAATCTCAGCAATGCCCAATGCTAATTATTGCTACCTTCTTTCTAATGTCTTCAGTAACACTAGGTTTACTCCTCCTGCTTTCCTTGGATATAAATATGACATGCTACGGTACCTGAGTTTGAGACATGCTAGTGGAAAATAGCACATAGTTAATATTTTGATAACAGAAACAAGTTTAAACTTTAACAAGTTCCTAAAAAAAGATGAAAAAAGAAGTAAAAAAAGATCGGGTGAGGAAAAAAATCAAGACACCAAACATTGACTAGATTTTTATTAACCAACTTAAAATGTATCAGTAATAAGAGAGGAAAAACAGAAAACCAAAAAGCAAACCAAAAATCCAACAAACCAAAAAAAAAGAGAAACCACAAATGAAAGAAGAGGTGAAATAAAATAATAGCAGCTCAAGAGAGAAAGAAAAGAAATAAGTTAACTTCAATAAATGACAGATAAAAAAGGAGCTGGACACTAATCTGCAAATGGAAGAGGAATGAAAACATGGAAATAACAGGAAGAAAAAAGATGACGAGAAGTCCTTTTTAAAAGTAAATCATGAAAGAAACCCCAGGGTTATCCCTGCTCTGTAAGTTAATTTCCCCTTACCAGCTTTTTTAACTTCTCAAAATATTCCCTGCTCCAACTCTCTAAATTACTTCCTTCCTAGAGCCACTAAGTTTCCAAAAGCTGAAGTGATTCTTATGCTGGTTGTTACTCAAATGCTATTTCAAGGCTGTCTGCACTCTGAGCACACACACGACCCGTAACTTCTTTATGGCTGTTGAAATACAAAGGGACACGTGGATTTCCAAATACAAAGGACTAAGGAATATAGGTGAAATCCGACCTTCCATTTATGCATTTCCTAAAGAACACCTTAAATTACCATCAACAGGCACTGCTGGTGAATAACATGATGTTCGCCTGCTCCCAATGCATTCAGCATTACAGGTTCATACAGACAAGTGGTGGAACAAACAGACTGAGGACACAGGGAGGGTTAAGACAAATGCACAAGGAACTCCCCCTCTCCAATAACAAAAAATTATCCATGGTTCGTTTTAAGCCACCCTGGTTCCCCATATGACAACATAAGGATAAGTGACAGCACAGCAGAAAAGGTTGGACAAGAACAGGACATGTCAGTGGTTTGGGAAGGGAGAGGAGAAAAAAACATTAACTTATGCTTGTCTGGAAAGTGTGGAACTACAGCCTCTGACCATTTAGGATTTGGCAATCTCCTGATAGTCTTACACCACTGAATAAATCTTTAAAAGACAATTAACAGCATTCCTAAGAAACTGTAACTATGACAGAGTGCAAAAGTTCCTTCAGAGCAAAAGTTACTGTCTCAGTTTGATCTTTAACCCACGGCACTACAGAAGATCTCAGCCCTGCAGGACTTGAGGCTTTGGTCACCCTGAGCTATACGGCTCCAGTGCAAAGCAGAGCAGACCATGCCAGTGCCAATTCTTTCATTACTGATGGACAGGGTTCGGTCACCAAGTGCTTTGAATAGTTCACTTCCCTCCCTAAGTCTCAATGTTATGGGATTTCTTTGTCAACCTGAACAAATGGCTTGCTTTAGGATGCTACTGGAAGATTTATATCTCTTGGTGTTTTGTAAACATTTATTTCAAAACACTTTAACCCTTCTCAGCTCTCATCACTAGAGCAAGACTGCAGCATATGGTGTTCATTAAAACCAGGAAATACCTGTTCTGCTCTTATGAAACTGTTGAGAGCAGATAATTGTTTTTTTTTTTTTTTCACCTTCCTTGGCAAAGACCTATTTCAGAAATTTCACATTTAACAATAAATTTTAATTGGAAAATTTTATAATTCTGCATATGTTAAAAGCAGATTAGTATCTTGCAATTCAAAAACACCATCAGAAAATATTTATCAAGTGCAAATGAATGAATTACCACTATGATATTGAATATGCAGCATTTTGCAATCATCAATTGAAATAATCCATATAACAGGAAAGAAACAATTTGGGAACTCACAGGTCACCTACTCTTAGTGCTTCAGCTTGGGCACAACACATTTTTCTACAAGATCACAAAAGGATTCTGGGTCTTGTACAGAACTTAATTTTCATATCCTTGCTGAACCTTACTATGCACACTTTTTCTGCAAATTTCAATATCTTTGTGTTTCAATTCAAAAGCAAACACGTAGTCTGTCCTTGTTGATTCAGTATCAATGGCATCAAATTAAAAACTGACAACAGCAGTGAGAAGTGCAACACATTAAGCCTAAGAGTTTCATGACTGACTGAACAGTATCACAGGAACAACAGCAAAGCCAAACGTGTTCTCCTCTAATAACTGTTTTTCCCTTAAAATGGGAGCAAAGCTGTGAATGACCAAAGGCCACAACAACACCCC
>JAWWEU010000160.1:6752325-6809865 GCA_035583155.1 Acropternis orthonyx
AAAAGTGAAGCTATTGAAATTGCAAAACTGTATGAAAAACTTGGTATCACTTCGTTATGACAGGGTACAGCATACAGCTGGGGGACAAGGCTCTCCCTCCAAAACTGCTTCTATCTCCCTGGATGACTCAGGCACTCAGCTCCCAGCCAGGGGGACAGGGAAAGAGAGCATGTTCCAAGTTCAAGTCCCCAGAGAGACAGCCAGTGATTTGCTGCAGACTCTCCTCTCAATCAGAAAATGTCATTAAGTGAAGCCAGAGTATGTTAAACACTTGGAATATTTCCCCCTATATAAACAGCTGCTGTAGCTGCAAATGGAAAGTTACAGAATTGCAAACAATTGGCACCAAGCGTAAACAGAACATATAAACAACACTTATTTCACAAGGAATAGCAACCTCTAGGTTAAGGGGTTCTTTGTACTCATACTGTAATTGCCTATCTTAGGTGTATATACATATACAACGTAGCCTACCAAAGCTACCCAGAGAGTCCAAGTCTTAACTCTATAGCCACCCTGAAATCCACAGGCATTTGAAACACTTCTTTTCATAGCACAGCATATTGCCAAAATGCCCACTTTGCAGCCCATCACTGTCTCACTATCTGAAGTTTCTTTTGGCATAAAGACTCTCCAGCATAACCATTCCCACTGAGATACACTCAGTATATGCCCAGCTGTATTATGTGTTCCCTTCCCTCAATTTTTAGTTTTATCATCAGCTCATAATTCCTGTTTTATTTCCCTTGGTATCCAAATTAATTTCATATATTGATAGAGCTTCTCTGCACTATCTTCTACTTGACACCACCAATAAAGAGGTTAAATTAATCTCCTTAAAAAGCTTCATCTCCAAGGACCAATGAAAAAAACCTAGACAGCCATCTCTCTTGATCCTCTTTACATGGCCATTCAGCCACGCTTCATCTTCAGAACTAGGTTCACTTAAATTTGGGGAAAAAAGGTGCAGATACTGCAGTACTTCTTTAGTCCACTCAAATGAAAAACAAGCTCTTGTGCCTCTGTTTCCTGAGGAGCTTTAGCTGTGCATCAATTCATAGCACCTCAGGCAGAGTATGCAGAACACAGGTTTGCACTCACACCTTGCCACTCTTGCATTACTACAGATGTTAGTTCCACACAGTAAGGCATACATACAGAATGCCTGCATTTTTTTTCAGTGTGAACTCCTTCCCTGTTTTCCCAAATGAAGTAAGATTTTTTTTCTTCCAGAGTGTGGTGGAAAATTAAATCAATTTAGACTTCAATAGCATGTGGCAAAGTACCTCAGAGACTGAATCTCACCTTACACCATCAAGATGTTACTAATCCTGCACCTTCCTAAAGAGATAATTTTTTTTCCCAAAGACCTTCATTTGCAATGGTTGTTAAGCCCACATCTCCACCTACACAGCCTAAATATAATGTTCAAAAGGATTATTTGAACTCCACTTTCTTGGGGTTTAATATGTATCAGCCTGAATAGAAATAAAGGCAAGGTTAAAAACCACTCCCGACTTCATTTTTTTGTGCAGAAGAGAAAAAAAACAAGTGTTACTTTGATTCAGTCACATTGATGAGTGCTTAAGAAGAGAGCAAGCAGGCTGAATTCCAAAGGAGATGTTCCAGACTGTATACTTAGTTCACGCTAATAGGCTGGACTTCCAAGAGAAGCATAATATAAAACACATAATACTGGTCATTCCTGAGAAACAGCTCCACTTAGGTTTCCTAAAGAAACCAAAAAAGCATGCAGGCTGTCTCTGTCAGGGACACAATGAGTATTTATTGTTCTGCTGGGCTTGACCAACACACAGCTTTGTACTCTACAGAAACAAACAAAAAACCCCACAGAACACCCACTAATCTGCAACATGACCAGGAAGACTGACTTTGGCTGCTGTAAAACTAAGAGACTGTTCAATTAGATGCAGAACTGTACAGCAGAAAGCACGCCTGCTAAATGCAGCAAATACAACAGTATTGATAATAAAGTACTCACAGAACTGCAGACCCCTCAGAATAGGTTTGTATGTCAAATATCTATATAAAGTCGAGATACCTTCAACATGAAATTTCTATAAAAGACTTCAGTGTAAAATGAAAATATTTCAGGTGTCCAGTATTGATATGATGACTAAAAATAAAATTATTTATACTGTGTTTTTATACTTTACCAACTAATCTCACCCCATAACACCAACAAAATAAAATACCTTTTTTTGATTTCGCTCCAATCTTCAACTTGGATGGCCAGGCAATCTGTGTATTTGTTTCTTCCATAATCTGTTAAAAAGAAGGCATAAATGAAAAATTAAATTTTTATTCTTCTCCTACAAAGTCAAAAGTTAATTGTTAAAAAAATATGATTCTCACAATTTTTAAGTCTGTTGACTATTATTGCTTCTAAATAGCACAAGCCCTTAACTATTTTTCTGGTTTTCTTCAGAATTGTCTGTTAGTAGGCAGGACTGAGTTCTGATCATTAAAAAGAATTCCAGAGAGCAAACCAAAGACACTCAACAGTTTCCATGAAGTTCAAATGAACATTACTAGCTACAGCAGGCTCTAGGCTCATCTCAAAGGGAATTTCAAACCTTTACAATTCAACAAAACATTTTACTTATCTTAAAAATGTTTTAAGTAAAGCCTATCAAATTTAAATCCAGTCCTTTTGAGTCCCTGTAAGTCAAGTTATATCAGTTTGCCTCACCTTGACCCAAACACAGCTTTTCATTATAAGCTTATCCAGGCTCCAGAATTTTTACTTCTTAGTTTAGCATGTCAGAGTAGACATTTGACAGCATTTATTATGACGGTTATAATCCAACTTCTCTGTACACCTCCAACCAGCCAACAGGGAAAACCCTCTGTGCACACACTCCTGCTCTGAAAGCCATGCAGTCATTTGGCTCAGTGTTGACTCATTCTGTTGCTGCCTTGTTTCAGGCAAGTCCAGCATCCTAGTATAGGCATATTACACTGAAATGTCATACTGGCAGAGTTACAGTGCTTCACTGACCCTGTCAGTGGGGATACAGGACAAGGAGCTGCAGGACACCAAAGACTTTGCGTATATGAACTGAAATCCAGCTCTAAGCAGCTCCGGGCATGTCTACAGAGGCTAAACAACTTGTCTTATATTGTGACATCATCAATAAGAACGGTGAGACCATACCTCTCATCACACTTGAGAGATAATGAAAACAATTATCAAATAATTAGCAAAGCCACTTCCCAGACAAAAGCTAATGCATTAATAAAATATCTACAACACCACTAAGTTGTTCATAGCAGTACAATTCAGAACTAAGACAGATTTCTCTAACAGTTCAGTTCTTATCTTCTACCTCCAAATCCTTAGGATACCACAACTTGCAGATTATTACACCATGTGGAAGAACTGAAAGTGTCAGGCAGACTTCATTATACTATATTTTTGGTTTCAGCAACTATGGGATAATAAGTTACAGCTGAAATAAAACATTTCCAGGAGGGTGAAATTCATCAGCAACATACACATACTTTGCACAAGCTGTTTCAAAGAATTCACTTGTCTTTGACAGAAGGCTTTGGGCCAGGATTATTCTTAATTGTGCAACATGCAAAGAAATACACATAAAATTGGAAGGCATTAGCTAAAAGGAGAAGAGAGATGCTAAAACAAAGAATGGTGCAGGACTGAGTTAAAGAAGATCCAAGATAAAAGGAACCACAAGAGAGGAAACAGAAGAGCAATGAATGTCATTCAAGACAAGTGTTACATCCCATCAGTCAAAGGTTGGAGACTTTTGTCTTAAAGAAATTAAACCCTCCCCGTTTCTTATGCTAAAACTAAAATGAAATGAAAGCCCAGAACTTCAGAGATGCACATTCTGGGGACATATGAGAAAGATGCATATGAGACCTTCAAAGAAAAATTAGTCTGACTGGCAGCCACTGAGATTTGGCCACCTAACAGCCTTAAGCTCTTTGTAGAATGCAATGCTAAGAATTTCATTAGACCAAAAAGGCAACTCAGTCTGGTCACTAAAAGACAAGTTCATCTCCTGTCTTAGGCAAAAAAGCTCTGGCTGCATTTAAAGGGAGTGCATTCTGTGAAATATCAAAATGCTCAGTCTGTGCTGGCTTTCAACTCCAAGCTGCATGCAACCTTTATAATAAACCATGGCTTTAACAGGAATCCTTAAGAATAAATTAAACTATACCACTTACTTTCTAAACTATTACTGTGTTTAAGTTATTATGTATTGTATTTATTGTAACAGCAGGAGTGACACAAAGCTCTAGCAAATAAGAACTGAGCATTTACTAGAGCAGTTAAACTTCAAAGTGAAGATCATGTTGAAAACTGCATAGATCACTGCAGCACCAACTTTTTGTTCTGATTTACTATTTCCACCCAGGCAACTTCAAGTGCCAAGATTTTATTTTTTTCCTGAAACAAATTTGGAATCATTCCATGAAAACCTCAGCTGTGTGTTGCAATGGAACAGCTTCATTACTGAAAACTCAGTGTTATGCCACATGCCCTGATAACAGCAGTTATCAAACGAACAAAACAAAACAAGACAACTCACAAGTAATACAGCTGTAATACATGCTTTCTAGTTGCATAAATACTTGTAAAGAAACATGTAAAGAAAATTCAGCCTGGGGATGACTCAGTTCATGATCTCTGAAGGATTGCACCTCTGCTTAGGCTTCCCTAATTTTCATATACAGTAAGTGATGGGGTGAGCACTAATCAGTACTTTGTTCACCTTGAGAGATCAACTGACCAAAGCGAACAGGCATATTTGGCAGCAAGGTTTAATTGCCCTAGTAAATAATCTCAGGCTTCTTCTCAAAATGAGGAAAACTCTAAGAAATTGTCTTTCTATAACTTCCAGCCTTCCCTTTCCCCAAGAGAAACTGTAATGTTTACAAGCCAAAATATGTAAGCTATTCTCAGTGGAGAACAAACAGAAGACAAGAAGGCACTGGAAGACACCACAAAACAAGTAAGACTGTACCCTGACCCTGAAAAAATTGGCTCTAGTTGCAAATCATTGGGCCTCCAAGAAAAAAAACCTAGCTGTAAGGCAGCTAGAAGACAAGCCTTTGGCTTCCTTGTATTCCAGCTTGAAAAGTTTATAGTTTAAGCACTTCGGGGAGTTTTTACTTCAAGACAGCAAGAAATTACTTCTTTCTTATGTTGTAGCTTTTTTAGCTGATTTTGGATGGAAACTGGAATGCCCTGAATGCAAAAAACTAACCAACCAAAACTCCCCCAAAGCCCAAAAGTGTTTCAGAACTCAAAGGAAGTACTTTACAGGCAGTAGATGAACAAGAACAACCTATCTAACAGAGCTTTACTCATTTAAAACAAGCACATGAACTCCAAGTACTATTCTTTACAGTTACTGCCTGTAAATTACCTATTTCTGACCTTCCCACCTTTGGGATTTGTCCATCTTGGTCTCTTCTGCCTCAGTTCTTATTCACAAAGGAAAAATGGGTCAGACACAAACCTGTGTCTGCAAGTGGATTTCTACAATTGGTTTTCTCAACTTTAGCTCAACAAGCAGCTCATTCCAACTGAAATGACAAAAGGAACCCTCAAAACTTCACAAGTATCTGCCAAAAAAAAAATCCAGTCTGTATTTCATCAATGGAAAAACCTTCTCTTTCGGGGTGAGGAATTAGTGTGTTCCATGTGATCTCGCTCAATACAACAGATGATGCATATACCATTTCAAAAGAGTACTTAGACAATGTATAAGCATACATGCTAAAAATCTAATAAACACATTCAAATTATATCTTCAGAACAGGTCTGTGTTTATCTTAATTGGTATGGAAGACTATGTTTATATTTTAAATACACAATACCAGCTTTTGTAGATACCCTGAATTTTTCATGCAATCAAAACCCTAGAAAGTAATCAAATTGTACATCCACTGGTGATTTTTATTTCTCTGCCCACATCATGTTTTGAACAGCTGAGTTTTGGTCTTCTAAGTTTCCCTACATTTTCCTCTTGCAGGTAACAAACCAACAAACACCAGGTTCAGAAAAACAACATCAATGGTACTAGATATTTACACTTAAACATCTGCAGCACTGCACAGGTGCCTTATTTTCTACTGTCTAACAATGCAAATCCTGAGGGAGCACCTAAATTCTGTGCTACTTGGAGTATTTCAGATTCCGCTCCATTTCCTGCCAGCAGACTGCAAGCCCTGTCCATGAGCCTGCTGACAAATGCTGACAACCGAACATCGTGTATGAAGTGTTTAGCAGAACAGCTGAGTAAATTATACAGAAGAAAATTAAGCTAAATAACTACAGGTGCTCCTGTCCATGAAAGTAAAAATCACTATTGTCTCTGAGACCACATAAAACACAGAGATGGACAACAAACAGGGAACTGAGCAGAGATGCTTCTAACTATAAACCCTTCTAAAAGGGCTCCAGTTCCCTCTGGGGAAGGTCCTTCCCCTTCAGTAGCTTAAGTGACAAAGCAAAAAGGAACATAGGGAAAAATAACTCCATCCTTCCAGATCTTGTTTTAATTCAGAAACTGTCTCTGTGTGCAGACAAAAAAAATTACCACAGAGCATAAAGTCAAGACAGGGCCTAAACTATATTCTGAACTACCCTTGGAGCCATGCTATGCCATTCTCTGCCATTCTCAGCCTTACATTTACACATGTCACAGGGAGCATTTCTCAATATAAAACAGTCTTCTAGCAAGACAAAAAAGGAATGAACAAAGGAGAAACAATTTTTTCAAGCAGAATGAAGTTTAAAATTGAAAAAAGCTTGATGCAATGGTAGTACAGCAAGTCAAGGGAAAGAGAAAAGGGGAAGAGGAGAAAACTAGTGTGAACTAGGAATTCAATGAAGTATGAGACAAAATGCAGATGGGTGAACTATATCAGCAGCTCTCCCTCCCCTCAAAAAACCCCACAAAACTGCAAGGATCAAGTTCTCCATGAGGCAGATACTGGGGAGAGACTGGAAACACAGAATAGACTCTGTTCATTTATATTGCATGAGCACACCTTGGCGCAGCACCTCTAGGGAACTATTACATACAAATTGACCTTTTGTCACTGACAAAAGACAAGAACTATAAAGCACATGGAGCCAGAAATAACCCACAACATCTATCACTAGGAAACAAGTGCTTCCCAGTGTCATTGTGTTCAGGTAAAAATTGTTATAGAGGAGAAAATCCCATGTGTGAGGACATGAAAATACCATGAGGGAGGAACAGACAGGATTACAAAAAATATTATTTACATAAAAGTCATGAGAATAGAAATTTTGTATGTAGATGTTTGGTAATTTTGTTTCGAAATTAAATGTCCATCAAGTTAAAGAAAACAGCAGTTCTTTAGAGATGATCACAGGTAACTAAGGCTGTGGAGGTCGACTTGTACCCAATCAACACTCTGTAGCTGTTGAAGGGAAGGTGGTTATTGATTTGTTTCATCACTTTATCCATCCCTATTTCCCCATCTGGGAAAGCCATTTTTCTCAGATACTTGTTCCATGAATTTTATAGGAGACAAAATGAGAGTTATTGTGCAACACAGAACGGGGGGAAAGAAAAAGAATAAACACATGAATACCAATAGTAAGAGAAAAAAAAAGGCAGTACCATGATAATGGGCTTTCAAAAATGTTTCCATAAACACAGAGTATTAATGAGACAAAAACCACAAAAAGTGAGGAGCAACTCAAAAAGTATTTTGAAACCAAACAGAATAGGAACAGCACAAGCTTGCTTGCTGAACACACCTTTATGAACCATAATGAAATCTGGGGTTCTGCAAAGAATATTTGGAAGTTTTGAGTTCCAGTTCATCAGCAATTTTAATTTAGACAAAAATATTTTTCTTTCTAAGAAGAAAGACAAAATCAGTTCAACATAAACAGTCACAGTTTTGATGCAAAATCTGCTTGTAATTAACAAGACAAGAGTACCAAGCAAAGGGATTAGTTAGCCAATTTACTAACTCTCCTCTAAAAAAGTGTCTAAATTCACTATTGAAAATTTCACTGATTAAAAATTTTGAACACCTCACCAAGCATTTCAGAAAATGAAGCCATGACATGTTCCACCTAATTCACTAGTAACCAAAGAAATGTGTACATGACAATTTGACCATCAGACCTCAGCATACCCACTAAGAACATACACAAGTTTTGGCAGTTTCTGGCAAAGCACTTGGCCTCACGGACTTGAAATATTCATCTTAGATCTTCTGCTGTCAGAGAAGTTGTATTAGCCCCCTCAGTTTGTATACATTGACAGCTGGATAAACAAGCTTATTCCCATAGTTTATTTGAAATGTGGAATATAATCTGCATGAAAATTAAAGAACAATTTATTTCTAGGTGAGCAGGAGAAGATGTGAGCTGAAGAAACACAGCACACAAGTAAAATTCGACATGGGCTGACACTTATTTTTCTTTCTTCCAATGCAGAAGGGGTGATGCAGCAGGCTCTGAGGGGATGACTAATCCCTGAACATGAGTTTTGGCACCAAGAACAGAGTAATGGGTGTAGCTGGAACCAGAAGAAGTATTACATTTAATGGCTTGTTGTTTTTCGGGGTTGGAGGAAGGAGAAAGCACAGGAAGGAGGAGGGTGGGAAGGAAGACCAAGACACAGAAAGGAGCCGTATGAAGTCACCCAGGAACTGACAGTGCGAATGCAGCCTCCAAAACCAGCAAGGCCAGAGCACATCAGTGGGACAGCATCAAGGACTACTGGGTTTGGCAAGGATATATGAGAAAAAAACAAGTTAAAGCAAAGATGACAAAAATTAACCCAAAGCTTGAAGCAAATATGTAGCTCTTGTGGAAGCCTGGTCAAGCTCTTGAATACAGCAATAAGATTCACATCCTAAGCCCTGTGGTCCCAACCAGAATTCAGAATTTGTCACAATACTTTAAAAAGAGGGTATTAACACCACCTTGCTGCAGCTAAGGGCAAGAGGCTGTTCCTGAGCAGGAGCAGTGGCAATGACCCTCAGACTCCCACACGTTCCAGAGTACACTGCCATCCAGACCTTGCAGCTTGTGCTCCTGCATAGCAGGAAAGCCATATCCTATACACAGTGGCATCAGGGCCAAAATTAAACCATAGAACACAAAAAATTCTTTTAAAAGTTAGCTCTTACTTTACTTTGTCAATACTAGTAATTACATGTAAATGCAAACCACTTAAAATACACAAGGAAACAATGCACAGGGGGGAAAAGGATCAAGCTCCACTTGTGTGTCTGTACAGAAAGGAACATTACAACACAAGTGCCCGCCCCAGTGCAAGGACATCAGTGCATGTGTCTTTTGTAGGATAGAGACACTTGATTACCCTCTTTTATATTTCAGCATACAGAACCCACAGTTTTAAACCAGTGGGGGACTACTTGGGCAGCCCTTCTTCTCTAATTTCACCTGTCTTGAAAAGTATTGAAAATATTCTAGACACTACTCTGTGGAATATGGATAAAGTTCAATACTGCCAGGTTTTCATTCATGCTTCCACTCCAAGTCATTTGTTTCAATACTGCAGGAAATTCAACTTCACATGCTCAGTTGTCTGTCTTTGTTAAATTGATTTTTATTTCAAGTTTTCATTAAGTGCTAAAATAACTTTATCAAAAAAGCATTAAAGTGGTTTTGAGTTTTCCAACTAACCTAGACTGACATAAAAAGGGAACAAAAGGCAAGTTTGCCTGTTTCCCATTTACACACTGCTACACAGCTTCATGTCAAGCTAAGCAAAATACCAACATGTTTCCCTCCAGCTTCTCATGACCAACAATTTTGTGGTCTGCACTTACAGACTAAGACTTCCACCAAGCAGCAAACAGGTTGTTTGTTGTCAAGGTTTATATCCCAGCCCAGACTGAGTCTTAAGAGACTTTATGTCTTCACATGATATTCACAATTATTCCTAAAGACTTGACCGAGAATTAAGGGAAGCATGCACAGGATGAAGAGTTGCCAAAGCTAAAATTAGAGGACAAAAATATATTGCACATCATAGAAAACATATTTATATATTTATTCTTAGTTTTGATCAATGTCTATCAGCTGATAATACTTTAAAATAATTATTTACGAATTAAATATAAAAGCAATACAGGCAGCAGAGTGAAAAACATCAGCTTTACAATTCAGACTTTCAGGCTGTACATAAAAGCTGTAAATCCTAAAGAGGGAATTGGGAAAACTACCTATGTGGATATGGCTTTGGAATTTATATTGTTTCCTTTTTTCAGTAAGGGATTTTTAGCCTAGAAGGGATGAGAACACATGCATGTATGCACACACACACACTCCATCTTTTTTTAACCTTCACTTCACCTGAAATAAACGGACAAAGACCATTCTTAAAGCACAGGTCTTGTTAAAGCAAATATTGCAATATTGTTGCTGCCCAAAACTGCATTAAGTGAACCATCTGCAACAATAACAATTACAAACTTTGCACTGAATTTGCAAACAGAGCAAATAGGGTTAAGCGGGAATAAAACTCTACAAATCACATGTCCTTACCTGTGGAGAAACATTATACTCCTTCCTTTACTTGACTTGAATGTTTTGTTTACCCCCAATTGAAATATTAGCCAAAGGCCAGAAGTAATACTTTATGTTAAATAAATGACTGAAAGTATAGTAGAAAATGTAAAGGATTATTCAAGCATGCAAAAAAATTAGCTAAAAATGCAGCTGTGTGTACAGTGTTTATGAATTCCACACAAGGTATAGGAAAAAAGGGAAGTTCTAAGAAAAAGTGTTACTTAAAAATTAAGCCCCCACAGAACACTGTTAGAAACACCAAGATGCATTCAACTCTCCTCTCCAAGAGCAGAATCAACAAGTCTCCTCCCTGCAAATCAGAAACCCAGTGTATGGTCTGAAGTTGTATCATTATCATACTCATCATCTTGTTCTTCTTTTTCTTTCTCCTGAGCAAAAGCGCACAAGCAATTTTAAGGACAGGAATCCCCTACTCTGTTTTAAGGGAGGGTTTAACTTCCAGAATGAAAAGCATTAATAAGCATCTCAGTTGAGACCATGGAAACAAATTGCTCCTTCTCTGTTGCTTTAGAATGCAAGAGATCAAGTACAAAGCACTTAGTACAGCAATAAAGTGGCATAAAATTGTCCCTTATCAACTAAAACACTGATTCACTTGGAGCTCAGAGCAAGCTCCAAGCAGTGATACAGAGAAAGCCACTCAGCATAACACCACAAAATCTCCACTGTTTCTGGCCAGGGGAATTACTCACGAGCAACTTGTCAAGGACAGTTGTTTTAAGACTTCTACCCGCAGTGGACACTTCAAGGACGAGGCCATCAGAGAACATTTTCATATCACAGGCCAACCCTCATGATGGTGCCCATTTTATCAGAAGTAGCACAAAAGAAACTAGAGATGAAACGAAGAAGTAAAAAGCCTTGCAATTACTCCATTGCCCTGACAGAATGATCACTATCCTAGAGGCATGACGAATGCAGCTTTCCACAAAAATGAAGCCTTCCCAGCACTTCGCCAGGCCTGAACTAAGCAAAAAGTTAAGTAAGCATTCTTGATTTACCTTTTCAGAGAAACTGATCCAACCTAAATAAGTCTCCTTTGCACTAGGTGTGGTTTTGCCAAAGGGGACACAAACATCTCAATCCCAAGATCTCCTGCAAATGCTGACTGCCACTGACATTCTTTTGGCCTCTAATCCATGCCGCCCTCTCTGAGCAGTCATTCCCTCTTCCCAGGAAGCTAGATGAGAGAAAGGTCCACGTAAATTAGAAGAGCATGCCAACATTCCCAGCCCAGTCCACCACAGCTGGGTGTTTCCAGCCAAATCTGGAAATGTATGGCCTTAATATATCCTTGTCACACACCATGAGCCAAATGCGACATCCAACTCTACATTTTAATGCTAATGCACACAGATTTCTGCCCAGAAAAAGGGGAATGTGTGGAACCAGTTTCTACATTTCAAAACTGGTCCTGTGGTTGAAACAGAGACAAGACCCGTAATGATAATGTATAATCACAGTGAACTCTGTGTCTCACCAGCAGGATAACACGGGAAGAAACCGATAGCTGAGTGGCTGGCATGAGAAATGGGAATATGGCCTTACAGAAACTGTAGTTAAAAATAGGCCGTTTGAGAAAAGTCATGGATGAAGACACATGGAAAACCCTGCAGAACTCCTTGCTGAACATGGATAATAATTAGCTTGAGGCATCTTAGTCTCAGGTCAATGATTAATATTTTTAATGCTTGAAAATGCCCTAAGGCATGTGCATTTGAAGCTCTAGATAAGTTTCATGTTCAGAGATTCAAAAGGAAGAGTGATCAACTTTCAGCCTGACCTACTACAACCAGACAAGTAACTTCTTTTATCTAAATTTATTCGTATCAGAATATACTAGCTATACTTACAAAAGCATTCATGAACACATGAACACCGTACCAATACATTCACAGATAAGAATTCTGCAAAGGTTAGATTTGCCCCAGATCAACATAACAGATATTGGTCAAAGATACAAGAGAAAATACAAGATGTTGCAAACCAAGCTTTTACAGTCTCAGATAAGCAAACAGGGCTTGAGGGAAAGGCAGCTTCCTTGCTGCCAGAGCCTCCTAAACAAATAAAATGTAATAGACATTCATTACTAACTACTGCATATAGAAGAGCTTAACAGAAACATGATTAAAGATGCAGTTTAGATATACCTACTTTTCACATCTTCCAAGAACTGCAGGGGGTTTTTGTCTTGAGCTGTTTCGTTTTTGTTTGGTATTTTAATATATTTAAGTGTGGGGGTTTTGTTTTTGTTTGGTTTTTTTTTTTAACCTCTTGCTATCACTGTTTCCAAATACCTGTACTGAAAGAGCAACTGGTTTTAAAGGATGGTTTCCCCACACAGCACTTCCAAAATGGCCTCAGTATCTTTTAAGGTGCTCATTATTTAATAAAATTAGAAGCTACAGTTCAAACACATTAGGACAGGAAGGAAAAAACCAAAACCCTCCTAATATTCCTTTACACTTCTAAACTCCCAATAATGAACAGAAGATATTTTGGTACACATGTGCAACATTCACCGAACTGCAACTTCATACTTTGCAAGCACATTTACATCCCCATAAGGGAATAACAGAGTTTGCAGTCAAGAAAAGCATGAGCATTTAAACACAAACTTTTGCTGAAATAAATCCAGAGATATCTTAAAAAAATCTAAGTATCTGCAATTGGTAGATGCATACAAACACCATTTCTATTTGATTTTAAAAAAAAATAACAAAGGGAGTGCAAAGGAAATCCAAAACACAAACTGGAAAGTAACCTCCAACACTCAGAAATGGTAAAACCAACAGGTTACAGCTGGCTCGTAGCATATTGTTCTTCTCACAAAATCAAGCTCTGCAAATGCACTCTTGAAAGCCAGGAAAGCAAGAGGTGAGGAGCTCCTTCAGGAATACTCCAAAAGCCCACTACTAACACATAGACACTGAATTATACGGAGTTGCAGAGCTTAAATCTGAGCTAGAGTCAAGCACTTGGGCAGAGCACCAGGTGTGCATCATTTCCAGTCACCACCTACTGCATGTGCAGTCCCACCTTAGTCCAAAACCTCCACCCCAACTCTACTGAACCCACAGCCCACTCCACTGCTGACAGTCCCATGATAAAGCTCAAGGGACACTCTTGTCTGAAGAAATTTCCAAATGAAAGTTTATCATCAGCACTAAGATTCCCAAGTGCTTAAGAAAAAAACCTCAAATCCTTGATGATGCAAGAGCTAAAAGCAAACCCAAATGATGCATTAAATTCCTCTCTGTCCACACAGCCAATCCTCACCTGTTTTGGATTATGAGCTCTTCAGGGCAGAGACTCACCACCTTCTTACATTCTATATAAGAGTGCCATGTGTATCTATAGTGTTACATAAATTATACATTCCTTGGAACTAGGTCCTGGCTTTGTCTGGGGAAAAAGCATTGCTTGCCTATGAGGCGTGAACCAGATGTTGTGGAACTGAATGGAAAAAATCCACCATCAACTGAAAAGGGGCTTTGGTTCAACAACAAGTAATAACATGATATTATGTATTCCTCTCACAGAATAAATTAGAACAATTTAGAGAGCAAGGTCCACAAGGATTTTTTTACATAAATGCTATGCTATCTAATAACAGCAAACCAATCCACGTTTATTTAAGATCACCTGTCACTGAACTGCAGATCTGAGCGCTCTAGAGAGAAAACTATCCCATTATTTACTTATTTCTTGCCAAATTATTAGCAGTTCCCCAATGTTTTTTTAAAAATCCAAATTAGATGATGTTAGGTTTACCCTTCTTTGAAGCAAAATTAAAACTTAGAAATATTAGAACAAAGTACGACAAAGTCCTCAGATTTTTTAAAGTGGCACTACCAAAAGACATTTATCTAGTTCTGACTTTAATTCAGGAGCAGAGGAAGGGGCACTTCATTACTTGATCGTCCCTGCCACGACAGGGAAGAAATATTAGCTGAACTTGGCCCCTGTATCCAAGAACTGGAGCTTACTCTAACTCCACCAGCAATTGCATTAGATGTGCTTGTTTCTGCTAAAAAGCTCAGTGAAATTATAATTTAGATGTCAAAAGGCATTATTACTAAACTCAGCGAGTTCTAAGTTGATAGGAGCGTTCACATCCACTGAAAGTCTGCTTAATTACAAAAATTCAAGAAAGTAACATTGTTTTCTCACATGTTTAAAGACCAAGAAAAGACTGCTCAGCATCAAACCCTTGTTTGGTTGGGAAACTTTACTTCCTTCAGAAGCCTGACAGATTCATTAGGGCATACTCTAAGTCAATAACCCAGGCTGAGTCCACGACTTCAGAGAGCATGTGAGCAATTTCTGTTCCTCTTGAGGACAAGCTAATAAAGAACTGAGCACTGTTCCCCATTGACCAGTCACAGAGCAAGACCCAGCAGCCACTGTTGTTCCACTCCCTCCAGTACCAGCATCCCCTCTCCTCGCTCTCAATCTGCATCTCTTGACACATGACATCATCATCTCAAACCTTTATATTGTCACTTGTCATTTCAACATTTATATGAAAACTTGTTTCACCTCTCACACCACTTCCACCCAACAGTTAACTCCAGCACACTGAGGGCAGTTTGTCAGAAAATACTATACATGGCATTATTCAAACAAATTATCCCCTCAAGTTCTTGATATGCCTCTTCAGTGCTGCACTTTCCCCCTTCCCTGCTCCACTCCAAGGCCTGCCAAGTAGTGTCCTGAAGCCTCATTTTCAAAGCTGCTTTAAAAAATGCATTTGGTATAGCTTCAAATTCATATCAAGTTTCTGAATGTATCTTGCTGCCTTAGTTTGCAATGTGTTTCTAATGCTACAAATCACTTTATTCCTCACTACACAACTTGAAACACATGAAAAGATTCTTCATTTTACGTCCAGATCCTCTGGCTTACTCATTTCACATAAGAAAGGAAAAAGTTTAGGTCTGATTAAAGGAAATTGCACAGACAGAGACAGTGAGTAAGCTATGAGCAACTGTCCAAAGATTTCTTCCAACAAAAGAAAACTCAAAGGAGATAGTTTCCATCTGGTTTTATTAGCTGTACTATTGTGCATATGTACTTACAAACTTCAGAAATCTACACTGTCAAGTTGATGATGAGACTGTAAGAAGGAGGCCAGTCAAAATGAAGCAGCTTTAAGCTATTGCAGCACACACACTGTGCTTATACAATAATTACACACAAATATGAGAAGATACTAATGCAAAGATAGTCACTGTATTATCCATATGAATAACTAGTGCACTCTTACATACTTGAAGTTTAGCATATTTTGCTTTCCTATTGAACTCAAATCCGTACTTTTTTACTATTACACTACTAACTACATAATTGCAATGTATATGATAACTACAGTAAATAACCAGGTAAGTAAATACACATGTAAAATATGTAAACTGCTCAGTCCCACACAGAGGAAATATTATATCCACAGCTTCAAGAACCATTAGATTTACACAAGCGAGAGAAAACAGTGGTAAAACAGTGGTAAAAGAATGTGTAGAATGAAGCACACTCTACTGTGGCTTAGCTTTGTTTCAGCAAGTAGAAGAAAACATGCATTTTGATAAAATCCTAAGGAAGAACTATTGACACATATTCCTCTGTGCATGATAATATTAGACAGTTAATAAAGCACCAGTTTTGGAAACATAACACTCATTGTCAGTAAAGTGCAACAAATCTGAAGAGTCCTGTAAAATGCTTCCTGAAACAAACATTTTGGCTGTATACATGCTCCTCCCCACCAGCCTTCACCAAAGCATCTGACAACCACGTGCAGAATAAAGTATTCTTTCACATTGAAAGAGACCTAGTGGAAATACCACTTAAAAACATAAGAAAAACATGAAAAATACAGTGAATTACTTTAACAGACAACAAATCCACAAGGAGTTACAAGGCATTTCAGTATAAATTATCAAAATTTACAGGCTTCTCTGTAGTACAGAAAGACACATCAGCTCATTGTTTTTTATTAGTCTACGGTATGCAGATCTTCACTATCAATTTGTAAATAACATTTTGCACGCTATTCTTGAAAAAAAAAAAAAACCAAAACAAACAGCAACCAACCAATACCATGCTCCTTTGTACAAGTTATTTCCAAGTTATTACTCTTGACCATGTTTCTCTTTATAGTTTAGTTGCCGCAGGACTACTTTTCCCAGTCCTTCCATGTCTCTGTCTGACCACAAACTTTATTTAATCACTTTGTGGATTGTGCATTTCTTTCTCAAAAGGGCTTTGCATTTCTCAACCAAATATTTATGCTTTCAACAACATCACAATATGGTGCAAGTCAGTTTTTCAATAACAGGATGCAGTGTTTATCCAGACATAAAACCCTAAAGACCACCTCACAACATCTTCTGGATTAACCCACTGATATTAAGCAAAACAAACACTCATATTTTGGCATTGTCAGTTAAAGAATTGTTAAAACTGTTAAATGGTTAAAAAGTTGTTGTGCGTGGATGACAATACCATACACCAAAGAACTTAATTCTCATCACATTCCATGCATGGCTGGTGGCAAGTCCACATTTTAAATGACAACAACATTTTTTCAAATTTGATCACCACAGTAGAAACTGCACATGAAGTTTAATTAGGTGACCTCATGAATGAGCAATGGGTATAATTTTTCCTCCAGTCAGCTGCTGCTATAGAACTAAAATAACTTACCTTCTGAAAAAAGTCTTCCCCACTTTTCCCTTTGCCCTCTGCAGCAGCTGCAAAACAAAAGTGGGATCTGGTTACTAAATGCATAGAATTAAGCTTACAGGCTTGTATATAGAAATTCTCAATGGGTACATGATACTCTGGGTAATTTTTCCTCATGCAATAAGCATTTGTCAACAACTGACTAATAACCAGATCAACCTTTTGCAAGTCACTTGCTGAGTCCAAACACATGTTTGCATTTGCATACTAGAGCTCTAACACACATACATATTTTGGTTACAAAGTACACATGGTGTAAGTGTAACAATTTAGTCACACTACATACTTGGCCATGCAATTCTACCAACAGTAGGATCAAAGGAGAGCTACAAGGGCATACCACTTGTTATATCAAGATCAAAAATTAGAACCAAAGCAAGAATTCTGGCAAGTCAGAATCATGTTAATAAAAACCTTTCCATCTATACTGCTATTTTTTATGTTAAAGCATACAGCTACCACCATTTAATGTACTGAGACTGAGGAAGTGCCAAAAAAAAATCTCTACATTTCTTAGTGCTGCTCAATATTGTGCTCACACCAGAACAACAGAACAAAACATTGTTATACAACATGGATTGGAAGCTCACAAAAAGCTGTTGCATTATTCAGTGATTTCAAGACCTGGGTTAGTGCCTGGATTATCTCCCACATGTATTTAAACTCATAACTGTAAATTTTGTTAATGTAAATGATTGCAATAAAAATTATACAACTGTGTGCATATAGCTTATGTATATCTGTGTTGCAACCTAAAACTTAGCAACCAATTCAAAATACAGCGGCTCCAACCAATTATGAAGAGGATAATTTCCTTTTCCCTGGAGAAAATGATGCCTCCAGAAGCAGCTCATCCTCACAATCTTCCTGTACTTCTCATGTACAAAGCAAACCGCTAGCTCACCCCATCACTGACCACAAAACCAGGTTTCAGCTACTTAGTTCTCTCCCCTCTTCTAATTGCACAAGCAACTCCAAACACTTTAAGATAATGTTAACTCAGTAACACAATTTAGTAACAAATGCAAGCAAGCAGACACAGGCTAGAGGCCTAAGATGACTTTTCCTACCCTAGAGGAAGCAATGCCACTAAATTTGAAAGAGGCTGCTCAAAATATCAACAACACTTAAATACCATGGAAGAAGACTACACTAGGCATTTTTATCTAACACAGTTCAGAAGTTCATGTTATTTAACTCCAGTGTAGCCAGAGCAGAGGCAACAAATGAAGCCTGCCCAGAACTATCTTGCTGCAGAGCAATTCCAGACTCCCCAATTCCACAAGGCCCAGTAAATAATGCCCTCTTCTCCTTCAAAACCCCTAAGTGCCTGTATGAGAAAACTGGCGCATGTTTCACCAGAACAAGGTTTCCTGGAAACAGAGAACATCAGAGAAGATGTCAGATTTTCCAGATTTACAGGCTACCAATGTTAGCAGAACACAACTTTCTTCAAGCAACCACTTCACAGATGCATGTCGCTATACACATTGTCCATTAACTCAGGAATCACTATGAAAAGCTTTTGGGAACTGAGTACCACCACAATACTTCAAGTGAAACATGGGACCAAGATGCTTTTAATCAGAAGGTACAGAAGACAGATTGATGAAGACAACATGACAGATGTAAGGCTGAAGTTGCAGTTTTGAGAATACACAGATTTTTGTTCCAGCTGCAAATGCAATGATTTCTAAACTGAATACAAACAAGAGATGGCTTAGATAATAGCAGTGATGCTCTGCAGGGCATTCAAGTAGAATGCTGACAAAGCGAATTCCAAGTTTTTTATTGTAGGTTTATTTCTAATCTGAATCATTCTGGTGACCTAATTTACAGCTCAACCCCACCAACAACTGATGGTACAACAGATAGAACCCAACAAGCACAGATAAATAAGAAAGAAGGAATGAAAACATCCCGAACTGGGTTCATAAAAACCCCCGCAACACTACAGACAATAGTGAAGTTGGAGCACATGGCACTTCAGAAACATCTTCAGTTAATAACTAGTGGGTTTAGTTGTTACACCATGCCATAAAAATACTTTTCAGCACTTAAGATACCTTATGATAATCCATTTGCCAGGTCTCATGACATCTATGAAAAGGAAGGGAAGACTGTATGGCTGTTTTTGGAAAGACTGAAGATCTGGACCTCAAAGCAGTGCTTCACATGCTAAGAGACGTACTGGAACATGATGGCATTTTGTCACCTCATGTCCAAGATGCAGCCCTACTTAATGCATGAAGAAGTATGACTCTGATCATTTTTCAGTTGAACGTTTTTGTATATTAATATGATCTAGTCATTACCATCTCCACTCTGCATTGTAACATAGTGCTCAGAACTGTGGCTTAAATCACTGAGTTACACTTACAAAGATATATTTCACTATACAAGAAAAAAAAGGCCTAAAATTGGAAGATAAAATATGGGAAGCAATCTATTACATTTCCTTTAACATTAGCTATTTTCCAGCTATTGTCCCCTTTTGCCCTTCTTCCTCTTGATATAATTCTTTGTACAAATTATATTGATTTACTTTTTAATTTTTCTTACTTTGCAAAATTTCATTTCTTATTTTTATGTGGAGAAATTACAGTTAAGAAAACTTAAATTTCATCAGCAGTTTATGAATTTGGTGATGCAACCCACAATTGCATACATTTTCATCTATGTTTACTCCCAAAGCAAGTATGTATATTAAGGAAGCTTCCAACATGTGTGTCAAACATTTACTATTCACATGAAACTCTCTTGAAGCCTTTCTTCCTCTCCAAAATAGGCAAAGGCAGTTCTAGCACTTCTGAAAACAGTAAGAGTAGCCAAAAGTAAGGGGAAAGTGATCCATTTCTTTTATAATTGAGAGGCTAAGTAGATTTTGTTCAACAAGACAAAAATGGCATCTTTTGCAGGGACATGAGCAAAAGAAGCATTCTAGAGTTATGACATTTATGCAGAAGTCATTAAGAGTGCAAACCATTTACAGTGTTCACTGCAAGCAGCTGCAATTTAGTAAGCCATTGAGGTTTACCTCAAATCAGATAAACTGAGATAAAAGCAAAACTTTAATTTGTGTTTAGGAAAAAAATTCTGCTAAGTCATCACATCCCAATATCAACTTCTTTCTAAACAAATCTTGGGAGTATTAACCCTGACTCTGAAAATATGCTTCATCTTTGAAATACCATGAGAAGGTCCCAAAATTTTCATCTGATGGACGCAAGCCAGCAGAAGATTTTAGTAATCTTACTAACATTAATTATAATTTTAGTATGAAATCAAGCTGTCTTCAAAATGCACTAAGTTTCCAAGTTCTGAAAAACCCAGGAGAACAAACCTTTTGTAGGAAGCTGAGGAGGCCAGCAGAGCTGTACCTGTGCTGCCATGGAAGGCACAACATAGCCCATCTCATAATTAAATTTGAAACCAGCTTTCAGATTTTAATAGACAAAGTTTCTGCCTTGGTAAATTAGACGAATGATTTTCAAAATTGATTTCAAAATACCAGGCTAGTAACAAGCAACACTAAGAAGCAACACTAATAATGCCCCTGCACTAACCCTGATCTGGGAAATATTATGCCAACAAGTACAGTTATCTCATGGCTTGCTCAATTCCACTTCAAATAACAATTAAAACCACTCTTCAAGCTTTCTTCCTACAAATGCAGGTCACTAGACCCCCACTGTGAGAATGTTGTAAAAGACAAGTCCATATAGTGACTTGCAGGAGACAGAAAGAACTGAGTTCTATATGAACACTCAGCAACCAAAAGCAAAGCCTTTGTTGCTCTCCTTCATTTGATGGCACAGCTTCCTGTGCAGCCATGGCAGGGACCAAATCGAGCTTTGTATCTGGGAGAAAAAACAGCATTTACTGGAAGAGCCCCCTGGTCTCAGTGAGCTGGGAAGAGCAGAGGGATAGAGATCTTTGGGGTCCCCTTGCTTTCAGCTCTGCCATATCCCAGCTGGAGGTGCAACCACAGCTTCAGAAGCAGCAGCAGAGAAAAATCATCTTTATTGCTACGTCTCCCCCAGAACCACAGGCTCAGGAACCCGCAGGACCAGGGACCACAAACATGAGGCAAACAGGACAAGAGCCATTCCCTTTCAGAGCTTGCTCTACAGCAAAAACACTACCAAGTCTCTGAAAATGCTCCTTCAACTCTAGTGTGCACAAGGACAACTGCTCAGAGACCCTAATGAGAAACAGGAAGGCACCAGAGCTTCGACAAGACTCCCACATGAGCCCTGGAAAGCTCTGCTTGGTTACCTGCCTCAGTAGACCACTCCACCCTTCTGCCAGTGATCCCTCTCCCCAAAGCACATTTGAGAGAAACCAAAAATCAAATGTGAATTAATACAGTGTACTTGACTTCTGACTGACAAATTGATTCATTTCTGCTAACCTCTGCAACTCAGGAGATATTGTTTTCTTAGAAACAGTATTTATTTTATGGTATTGAATAATTCCTTAACCAACCTTCACAAAAACTGGGATTACTTTTACAGAAAATTGTAACATTAGTTTCAGAAATCCAGATGAAACCTATGTAAATGTGCATAATAAGCATTTTATATTTTAAGCTATACTCTGTTTATTATAATGTCTTCCATACCACGAAATATTTTTTATTACATTTTTGCTTTTCAAGACATATTGGATTGCTGAGGTTTCATCCAATACAAATATAAAGCAGTTGAAACAGGTGTTAACTGTTATGGTACCCATGAAGTACACCGTTTGTCTACTTAATCACCAAATCATAAAAAAGCCCAATTGTAATTTCTTCTAAGTTCACATGGAAAATCAATTTGAACATTTGGTTCAAATGTTATTTTAATTAGTTAAAAAATTACAACTCAGATCATATTTTACAGGAACTGAACCCAAGATTCATTTACAGACTTGACTTAATCAGTGTATTACCATAACTGCGTTGATCTCAGACATCAGCTTTGTGTCTTATTTTCCAAACTCTTGAAGTTGCTACCCAAAACTCAAGGTAATATATGTTGGTGAATTTTCCTTTATGTTGATTAGGGTCAAAACTTCTTCCTCTGCATTCAAAGACCACATTTTTAAGAGAAGAAAGCATGTTCTGCTCTTCAGGTCTCAGCTATGATGAAACTAAATCATCCCTTGCATCGAAATACTCTTTAACAGGGCAGGTAATGAGATACTTGAATTTTAGCAAGAAACTGTAGAATCATATACCCGAAGGTAAGTACTCAATTACGCTCTATCTTTCCTATTCACTGAATGAGAAACAATTCATTACACTTATGTCATGTTAATTAGGTTTGATATTTCTGAAACTGGCAGGGAAATATGCTAGCTGTGAAACCAGGCTGATTATTCAGTATTAATTTTCAAATGCAATGGACAGTTATTCACATTGAAAGCCTGAGTTATTTCTTCAAAGTTATCAAGCTGTTGTCATACACAAAGAAACACAAACAAAAACTTCTTTCACTGAACCAGAAACCACCTGACAAAAAGATTATGTTTTCCTGTGCACAAAGTCAGACACCAACCCACACATACTATGAAAGCTTGCTTATATCAAGCCAAGACAAAGAATTCCACCCCCACGACCATGGAGTTAAGCCAAATTGCTGAAAATATGCCTTTAGGAATAAAAAGATAGAGCACACATTGTTAAAGAGAAAAAATCTGACCTTAAATTGAATTTGCTGAAATCCAAACAAAATGATTTTCCATTTTTCAAGTAACTGCAAAGCCAGTCTCACTTCTCAATTTCAGCTTATGAACTAAGAAGTCAGAGACACAACTCAGCTAAAATGAACAGATCTGACAAGAGAAGTAACAAGGCCCAAACAAAGAAGACATCTGCATGAAAAATAGAACTGGAGAATAATATTTCACATTTAAACGAGGTTACCTATTTTTTTTTTACTTTATTAGTGAGTATAATAAACTCAAGTAACCTGTTACACATAGAAATCTCAGAATTTCAGGCTTTTAGGTGGTTTCATAGATATGTTCAAGTTTTTCAGAATCAATGAAGGCAAACCAGACATTAAAGCTTTCTTAAATTCATATACAGAGCAACCTTTAGGTTTTGAGGATGTTCACCACGGACAGATCAGAGTCAAGTGAAGGGTTCAGGAAAGGGCGCTGACCCAAGGGATACAAACTCCAAGAATTTTAGGAAGTTACCAGAACATTCAACAACCAAGAAAACTAGCAAAATATACGTGTCCATGTAGCACGATGACAAATCCTAATGAGAAAGTCAGGACCTAAATGGTATCTGGAGTATTACAAACACTACCCAATGTTCACATACTGTGTGCACTTGCACTGAAGGTGAAAATAAGCATCAGCTCTTAGTAAGAAGCCAGGGCGAAAACATTAAAAACAGTGCAAACAAAAACATACCAATGATACAAGCTTACAATGTTTGTAAGGGACCATTTTTCTCTGGTAGAGTAGCCAAAGAAGAATTGGAAGAATTTCAGCCTGCTTAGTAAATGACAATAAATAGACTGGTTAGTACCTGGACATTTTTGGGTGGGTTCCATTCCATCTCCTCCTGTTAGAAGGAACTCAATACACAACTGCTGAGTTATCCATGAAGAGGCCAGATGTGCTGTAAATCCTGACAGACGGAGCTAGTGCTGGGAAAAAAGCAGACTGAGCGTGGAATACTTTTATTCTGCTGTTGCAACACAGTGTCAATGAGCCCCCTCGGAACTGCAGTGTCTATGGCCTCTTATGGCTGGATGAGGTTTCCTGGGTCAAGGTCTCTATCACCTGACTGTGCTTGAAAGCACAGACAGCTAAGACATGCCCATTCTTCATTCTGCCTTGAAGCCCATATTTACTTTACAATACAGAATCATGAACACTATATTTAAGGTATTAACTTAGGGATATTTACTTTTCAATAGCCTTTTATTCCCCTGCATACTATTTATTAAAATTAAATTGTTGATATTAAAATTAAGATTGTTGGCAAATAAATAAAACCAATTTACAATCAAAATTAATCAAGTCTCACCCATCCATCTTTTGCATAGAATAAAGAGAACAGCAGTAGAGCAACAAAAAGAAAAACAAAGTTTACAATACACTAGGCTTTGTTCCACTACCTCTGCATACACTGCCAAGAAAAAATGCAAGGAAAAAAACCCATGCATACTCTACAGACCAAAAAGACATGGGTTGTGAACAAATACTCAGAGATTGGCTTAGCTAATTAGTATTAGCAGGGACCTGACAGATTTGTTGACTAATAGCAAAAGGCGGGGGGGGGGGCAGGCGGTGAAGCTGGAGTTGCTTTGGAAGTTCCCTTTTCCTTGTTAGAAATGCCTCTTTTCAAAGGCACACATGGGTCTAGCTCATCTACTCAACCACAGAACAATTCCTTATGTGATATGGAGCACAGGCAAGTGCATTGCACAAGATTTAGGATTTTAGTGAAGGTAAGTGACTGATTTGCTTCCTGCCAGCTAGTCTTAAGAACAAAGCCAGGAAAACTGACTGGCTCTCAGCACTCTGTTACCTGACTAAAACTGCCCTGTGAGCTGCCTCAGACTGACACTTGTTCACTACTAAAGCCACAAGCACTCGGACATCTCTATAACTGGGTAAAATATTCCTCAAAGTCTCCCAAATCATCCTTCAGATGCACTAGAGGACTTCTGCTGTTTCCCATAATGGATATGCCAGCTGATGTTTCTAAACAAAGATTTCAACTTCGCTTCCTTCATCCAAGCTTCTCTCAACTTCTTCAGTTTGATGCTTGCATTTCTAGATCCCCTTCTCACCTTTCACTGTCAAAAACTAGGCTGAAACCAAAATCTCTTCTTTAGAGTACTCAATTGCTCAACTACAACTTGATAAAGCAATGAGAAAAGAGCCTCTTTGGAAGAGGCTATATATCAAAGTCTTAGAACCACTCAAGTTCAAAAATACCTCCAAGATCATACCCTACACCTTTATTTAAGAAGCCCTTCTGAACTCTTGATTTCCATGACCAGCAGGGATTAAATCAATGGCCCTGCTTCTGGAATCAGGCAATTCCCTCAGCTAATAAAAATTCAACTGAAGTCTAACAAGAAAAACAAGACCAAACAAAGTGCAACTTCACTTACGATTTTCTTGAAAACATAAGGCATCTCAAACTAACGTAAATTCTCCATTTCAAGTTTGTAACCACTTTACTGGTACTGTAAAAGGAGAACATCCATACCCAAAGTGTACACAGCTGCCTCTTGGTGGGGGAAAGGAGATGAGAATTCAAAGAAAAAGAAGACAGGGCATCCCAAATAGAGAGCTGCTGGTCATAAAACATACTGGATATTTTTCTGAAACAACAGTAGGTGCATTACAGTAAGAATTCACCAACTCAAACTCATGACTTCAATTATTTCTTGTTTTATCACCAGGACTTGAAAAACGTCTAAAATTCTGGATATACCATATAATGTTAGAGAACATACTTGGTGTGGGCAAACTGAGATTTCCTTGGCTTTGTGAAGAGTTTTCTTTTTAAGAACAGAAACTTAACTTTTAGTCGTTTTCCATCAAACAGTTCCCATGTTATTATCACTGGACTTTTAATGACAAGCAACATTTTTCTTCCTTTTTAACAAATGGATGAAGACAGTTTTTTGACATCTAAATATTGTAGTAGCTGAGTTGAACACCTTATTTCTAGTTCCTCTTGAGATAGAAAGAATTTGCATCTGTGCTGCTGATTTTTTTTAACAAGGAAAACTCAAACTCTGTTCACTACAATAAGACAGCTCTAAGATGCATAACTATTAGACCTGATTAAGAAGTTCTATTAAATACATTTATGCACCATAGCTCACCCTTGCATCTTCCCCAGTTTTGAGAAAAACATCATTGAAAATATATTGCATACAGTATTAAAAAGGGGAGAGAATGAATCTATACCTTTCATTTTCATAAAGCATTTTGGCTACCTAAAATTATAACATTAAAGCACCCATGACCTCTGTCTTCCTACACTCCCTGGACAAGCTGCTCTCCAGAAAGATGCAAACTGGAGTCAGACTGATATCCAAAATGTGTCACCTCTACTGAGAAGCGTAAAAGAAAGATGTGGCTTAGCTTTTATTATTTTAGTTAATTATCTCACTTGCTTCAAACATGCCTTTCTGCATTTCAGTTTTTCTGGGAAATTTGGAAGACCATGGCCAGAGTGATAGGCTGGTCAGAAACAATTTTCATGTTGCATTAATTTGTTCCAAATCCTTTGTAGTCAGGAACTGACAGAAGCAGCCTGCAGCCAACTGTGAAGTCCGCAAGGGCACTCTCCCACATTAAACAGCTTAAATGTCATCAATTGCCTTGACCCATGGTCCAAAGAGTAGTAGTTTTGGAGGTGACAGCTGGGGAAGGGCAGCTCTGGTAGCTGGAAGCAAACCTCACCAACATCCCATAGAACCCACTGCTGTTACAAAATATTTCTCATCACAGCAACAGAATTTATGAATATTTATGCCAGCAACCCATCTTTCCACTACTGTAGTCTTCCTCTTTGACACAATGGAAGAGACAAAAACACTGTGGTAGGGTGCAGCCATTCCAGCCCCACTTTCACCTTGCCTACCTCAGTTTACTCCCCGTTATTATTAGTGCATGAGCTGCCATGTACATAGGCTGCTCTAAATCTGGGGCCTGTTGTTCCCTAGGAAGGTATTTAGCCAGAGGAAGATAGCTAAGACAAGAATCCAGCTTTGAGGCTCTAGAACTTTGTCCCTTCCCTTCAGTCAAGCCACTGTAAACACACTGGAAGGGACAGGACAGCTGAGTGCTGTCACACATCTGAAAATCAGGCAAAACATTCATGTGAGGGCATGAGAAGTAAGAGATGTAAAGCCCAGCATTTTTCTAAAAAGCTCTGCAGCAGGACTGCCTTCATGAGTCACTAGATGCTGTGAAGGCAAAAACAAAAACAAAAAAAAACCAAAAAAAACCAAAACAAAAACAAACAAACAAACAAAAAAAAAACAACCCACCCTTGAATGCCTCAGAAGGCAGAACGTCCCTTGCTGCCAGTGCCCAACAGATTCAACTCTGCCTATTAAGCCAGAGTACGCATTTAACAGAACTTGCTGTTTACAGGAGGAAAGAAAATCATAATATCGTAAGTGCCCCAGGGGCTGACAGAGGATACCTGCCAAATACAAAAGCTTTGCTCTCAGCAGATTGATGGCTGGGGATATTCTTTCCATTTGTTTAGCATTCAACTTTCTCTCAATGCGCAACCACTTTTCTTGTCAGGTGTGTGTACAGATAGTGTATGATTCATTACATGGGAGGGAAGAATGCAGCCAGGCTGTAAAAAACTATAAACAAAAATCCTACAGATTTGGATAAAAAAGTACACAGTATTTTTTCGATGGCCCTGCTTATTATGAGTCATTCACAGATGTGGAGTTACAGGAGGGAAGCCAAGACTTAGTCAAAGACAAAGCTTTATACAGGAAACCAGTTTAAGGCTGCTGCAATGCAGGTTACACACTGAGCTGCAAGGCCTTTTCCAACAGCAACGAGATACTGTGTGTATCTGGACCCATCATGCTGAACAAGACTCTGAAATACATTCAACAGGAACAAAAAACATGATTGGGAATTAAGAAATCTCTTGCTTTCTTAAAAGCCAACCAACTCCACACACTCCACCTTCCTGGATGCAACTGGAATATTTGGATAACAAAACAAACAGTTTGCTTTTTCTGTCCAAAATCCACTCTTTTTCATTTCAGCCTCTTTATGAGAATAAAAAAACCCAACAGCCTCAGAGTTTTTAAAGGACATGTGTTGCAAACCATTGTCTAGGCATCTGTGCTCCTGCATATCTACACAACTGGGAACACCTCATGAAAAAGACTACACTTGCAAATCCACACATCCAGGCTGCTTGGTATAATTTTTTCCCTTAACCTGATAACTCTAAATGTCTGCCTTTTTCTATTTTGTCTTAATTGGTTTGAAAACATATCCATCACCTCAAATACAAATTATTTCTCTGTCAGGGTTCACAGATGGTTTTATTCTTTTTGCTTCCCATCTCCAATCTCCTTACAAAGCATTTAGTACTCGAGTCAAGAGTTCAGTACCTTTCATACTACAATATGATGAAAATAAGTTCTACTAATTATCAAAATATATACATAACAAGTCGATAAAATCCCTTTTTATACAGAAATATCTTCATCAATATTTCAAGCATTAATCAAATGCAATTCAGTCTTCTTTAGTGTATTTTAATTCTAGATTGTAAGGCACATGACTGTAGAGGAACTCTAGAAGACAGCTGTTCAGTTTAGAACAACCAATTTCCAGTTCACAGTAAGACAGAGTCACTCGTGTACATCAAATTTATAATGTGTTAGACTACTGATACTACTATTGAAGCAGTGACCACTTGACATCAACTATTGCTTTGAGTATTTGGTAAAAGTTAATAGGATCCCTTTTGTATCTTTTACTCCCCCTAAATGAAAAAACACAAGTCTAAGTTGACATACAGAAAAATGCAAACACACTTAAACACTTCACGAAAAGGATAATCAAGCTATAAACAAGTATTAAGACAAAAAGTTAAAGGCAAGGAAAAAAAGCATAAGATGTTAACAGAAGCAACAGAGGCAAGGCACTGAAGCATTCAGTTGACTGAAAAAGGAAGAAAATAAGGTGAAAATCACATGTTAACAAGTAATCCAATTACAGAAAGATGCTGTATGTCAGTTTGGACTGTTCACAGCTTTAAAAACAGAAAAAAATAAGTTTAGCTTATTCCTAGATACCAACATAGAAAACATTTGAATGAAACAAGTTCATCTGCTTCAGTCAAGAACAGACAGTTCTGTGCAAATAACATCTCCGTGGAAATTGCAAAGCAGATGTGTAAGAAAGAGAGAGTGGGATGGGCCTCCCCAAAGGATGAAAGAAGAGGAAATAAACTTATCCACACATCAAGATTAGAGCTTTGTATCACCACAGCAAAGTGTGCACCAGTTTGTCACCCCTACATGTATTTCCATACATTAGCGAGGCAAGGAACTTAATTATGGATCAGCACAAAACCACAGCAACATAAGTTACTTTGCCAAACTAAAGTTTACTCACAAGACCAAGATGTTCCTTCTTTTAAGAAACTAAGGAAATGAAGTAATTGTTTAGGTAAGAAGATCAAAGTACAGCAGAAGTCTAGACCCTTCTGGTAAAGGTGAACAAGTTCTATTTTCACAGCTGGTTTTATGCCCACATTTTCAACATCTACATGATTTTTTCTTATGAACAGTTCCCATATTAAAAAATACAACTGCTACATACAGCTTCCAAAGCATTAAATGATTCCATTTATGTGTATGCATATAAATAAAAACATACACACTCAGGGAATAAGGAATGTCAAGTTCTATAATTATGGTTTCTAGACAGAGTTTAGATTAAGATAAAAGCCTGCACTGGTTTGCATTGCAGAAGCTCAGCATCCACACCAGCTCAAACCATGGCACATTAGGAGATGTGGGCTGCAACAGTGAATGAAGAGCTGAATGACAGGAGGGTAAATCTTTTTCAACGTAGAAAAAAACTAAGCAGATGCAAACTGCACTCAGTTTGCTAAATACTGTTTCAAAAACCCTAGGCATTCTTGCCAGACCAAGTGTAAGGTGGCATATAAAAGCAGAATTTCAAGTTACAGAAACAAGCAGCAAAGTCACGTATTCATTACCATTTTATTGAGAACTGCTCAGTTTAATGCTTTACAGTCCAACATGTTATAAATCCACCAGCTTCTCCAGAGTGCCTTTGAAATAAAGTGCCTCCCAAGAATGCATGATGGCTCAGGTATTATGCAGTTGAGCTCATGCTATGTATTACAGAGAGTCAGCAGAAAGAGACCTTAAGTTAGTCACGTAAAGGTTAAAAAACAAACGCAACCAAAATCTGGCAGAATGTATAGGGATGTTTATTCAAATACCTCAGTGCTATAGAGATTTGTCCCTCAGAGATCCGAAAGCTCTTCCTGAAATATAACACAGACGTGGGAAGCACACATCACTAGGACTGCACATGGATGAACAGTTTTAACTGCCCCATTCACCTGAAAGCACTGACCCGGGTTATTAGACATCTTCACATGGGGACTCCTCCCAAATCTGGGCTGATCTCGGGAAAACAAAATTAGTCAAGGATGTAAATTTTGCAGTACTTAAATAAAATACATGAACATGTTATAGGAATAAAGATTATCACCAACTTTATAGCTCAGCCATCAAATCCCACAGGTATTTTCAGGCCACGCTTTCACATATAGCAATATGCTCAAGTTAGTTTTTCTTGGTTTCCAAACTATGTATCCTGGCTGCAGGAGAGATGTGTAGAAATGCAAAGCTCCCCCCACCCCAAGGCTCTGAACAGATGGGTCTTTAGAAAGCCAGCTGTGTTAACCCTTGGATTCTTCCTGATTCCCAAATCCTAGAGGCAAAGTCCTGCCTTAGGGGACCTGAAATTCTGCCGAGGGACTACAAAGTCCTGGCAACACCTTTGAACTGCTGCACTTGCAGATGAGAGTCATCTTCATTTGCACTTTTCAGTATTCAGGAAGCAACCCCGCAGAGGGGTGAAACCTAGTAGTCGCTTTGACTGCTCAAACCTATCCCAAAACTGCTATGGGCATCTGACTAACTCTAAATAAATATCACTTATGAGTCTGCGTACCAAGATTTGAAAGCCAGCCTTTGTGGACTGTTGAACCTTTTATTCAAACTATGAAACTGAGTGAGGCATTTAAGGAACAGTCAGGAAGTGGAGAGTTGAAGTTGCCCACACAAACAGGCACAAAATATGTTACTCAAATCCTAAGATGCTTTTCTTTTTTGTGCACAAGCAAATCACTGCCTAGAGTGCACGATCTCAAGGACCAGTATCTCACCCCCTGCCAGCCAATTTGTATTTTCATGGACTCAAAGCTATTTCTCCAACTGTTGCTTAGAAGAAATACATAAGCCAGAAAAACTCTACAAAACTGCATTTACACAATCTTGTGATACAGTGCAGGAAATGCTTAAGCAAAATTAATGACCACAAGTAAACAAGAAAGCATTGTTTTGGGGTTAGACAACTGCAATCCTGAGTTACGCAATTCCTTTATCTAGAAGCCTTGACTATGTCTGAAATTAAAGCTCCTCTTTTCCACTTTCAAGACTCAGGAAAGTCATGCTTAGAAGAGCTGATACTATACCAAAATCCAATAAGTTCACACAAAATAAACTGGAAAGAAACTTGTAAACTTAAAAGATATAAAATATCAAATGTGGGGAAGTGAAAAATTAAAACAAAGAATGTGCAATTTCTGCCAAGATCTAGAAAAACAAACAATAGCAAGTAAGAAACTATTATTTGGTCCACTTCGGCCTCCAGCTCCTGTATGGGGGCTTTAGCTCAAGAAATATTGTATTTTTGCAAACAAAGGATCAAGTCGTAAGATGTTACTGCAGTTGATTTAATGTAACCCTGTTTTCTGGACTGATTTTTTTACCATTTTTGCTCAGTGTCATTGAATTAGTATCCTTTCTGTAAAAGTTCATGTCAATGTTTTTTCCTTCTGTATTATATCAAGTATGAACTCCTCTTTTGGTATTTACACAGTAATAAAGTTGTACACAGAAGAAATAAGGAAGTTCATAAAAACCTAGTCTGCAGCAGAGAGTTAATACATCATACTGCACATCTATAAATTATCTCAAATGGGAATTACATTTCCAATTGCCATTTTTACATGTCTGCTGCTCAGTGCAGGGCACATCTCATACTGAACTATGAAATGTTAGTAAGCATCATAGCAAGCATTTAGGATATCCCAACATGACATGTACCAGCATAAACAGTGCTCTTAAAGTCTGTATTTGCATTTGCACGAATATTTGCCTCAAGTACCATGGGAAGTGCCTCTTTACTCAGGTAGCGTACCACCCAGCTCCTTTAAAAATACTCAAAGAGAACCTGCAATACACCACAAAATTTACAGAGCAGATTTTAAGTCACAGGGTAACAAATACAGAAGTGGTAATTCTTTATCACCAAACACAGAAAGGCATTACCATCTATTCATAAAATGCATTATGGACTAAACATTGTGTAACAATTCTCAGCGTGTTGTACTTTCAAAATATCCCAGTTTTTATAAATATTGCCCATGTGTTTAATGCTTACATAAAGCTTTTGCCAAAACACTCACTTTTTAAGTGACATGGAAATCTTAGTAATCTGGAAGGAATGTCAGTGAACTGAAGAGAAAAACCAAGCCTACTTTCAAACCTATTTGCCCTGTTACCTGCCAACTTGTGTTCTTTGGAGTAGTCATAGTTAACTGACATAACTAATGCACACATCCAGATCTGTTGAAGCTGAGCTGACATAATGCACTTACGAATTTTAAGATCCTTTTTATAGTCAAATAGTATAATGTCACTCTCAGGATTCCGTAGTGAATAAAACCAAAACCACAGCCAGTTTTTTAACAAAAAAATATTAGTGTTATCCAAGAACACATAAAGAATAAATTGCTGTGGTAGCAGGTAAGTTAAGACTGTAAACAACAGGAAACATGGTTTTATTAAACAGGTACAGAACTATTGATGAAGTTATTTTAAAACAGACTAAGAAATAAATGGCCTAAAACATTGACCTAAATATCAAGTAAGCCTGGCTAAAGGAAAAAAAACTATCCAATACTACCATTAAAATAAACACAGCAAACAGCCATAACCAGGGAACACTAAAAGAGATTGCTCTTGAGAATAACCCTAGCTAGTAATGATAAAGATATGTAATAGAAGGAAAAGGACTCTTATTTATGGAGCCACATTTGCTCCTGAGAAGTACTTAACTGTTTTTGATTTATATCATGTAAAACACAAGTAAGTATATTCCTGTAAGTTATTGTCAATTCAGTTATACAAACACACTCTTTTGAATTTACAATAACCATATCCAGGTTGATATGCGGGCAAACAAAAAACACAGTATGAATGCATGATTTCTAACTCAGCAGTTTTGTTTCAGGCAGGCAAAGGTCTCTGGACTGCAAACCCTCCTAAGGAAATAGAGTCCACTTGAGAGCAGGCTAGAGCAGCTCAAAGTCAGCATTCCCAGACATAAATAAGAATGTACTGGGGTCAGGTTTCCATGAAGGAGACAAGTTACCCATCAATAAAAAAGTGACTCTGTGCAACAGCCATCCATAGTGTTTCCTCAGCCAAAAAGAAATGAGTGTTTTATGTTTAACAGAACTAACAACAAACCAAGCCTCAATCACTTTTGCTGCAGAGCGAAAATATAATGGCACACTTGCTGCTTTACAGTCAAGATGATCTTAGCTTTGTTTTTCAGTGAAAAACCATCACTATCGCTCCCCTGGAGTACAGACTGGTCAATACTCTGGATGTGCTCCCATTTGGCTACTGTTTCCCCTAAACACCAGTTATCAGTTTGGTTTAGAAATAAAAATTAAAAAAATACAACAAAGCCTTTTTCTAGTCACAATCAGATCCAGTTAAGACTGCTTTAGGTTGTCATTCTGTATCAAAATCTGTATTAAGGGAGTAATACAAGAAAATTATAAGCAATGACCAGCAGGAGCAAAAAGACCCCATTAAAAAGTATGTGGTTTATGTAAACGGTGAACACACTAAGTCAGCCTCACTTTCTTTCTGATGACTATTTCAAGCCCCAAAATTTCTCAAGACCTAATTGCAATGAACACAGACAAGTATCACAATCACAGAAACAACAGAAATTTTCCAAGTCCTCCATTACTTCTTCTAGGCTTTACCAAGCCCTCACAAAAGAAGTCTTTCATATGTTGGGTGAGATTTACACTGCTATGAAGTTCTGCAAGTTAAGTTGCAAGTTAAAAAAATGTATGTATAAACCAAACAAAAATTAGATAATGGATGTAATAAAACAAAAATAACATGCAATACTTCTTCCTCTTATAATCTAAGGGAAAAAACCCTCCACTGACTAAACTCTTAAATTATGTGTTGTTCTCAATAGATTGAGCCCCTAACCTCTATTTCAGCCTTTCTATTTACACACAGCAACTCAGGATGGAAAAAGCCAGGTCAGTATTCCCACAGGTTTGCAACAACTATGCAAAGCCTGTAGTAATGCTGAATAAAACCACAAAGCCATCCAGGAGAAAAATAAAACCAAAGCAAAGCAGGTGTGTGCCACCAATTGAAAACAAAAAATTTAAGGCTATGTATGTTGCCCAACCATTATTTACTTAAGAGAGGAAGGAGATGATTGATCATGGAGTCCTTGAAACAGAAAATGCCTGCTACTAAGGAACAGCAAAGTTAATAAAGCAATTACAGCCTTTGCTCTTTGCAATCCAAGGACACAGAAAGCTCTGCTGACAAAAAAAAAGTCCACAAAAGATTCCTAACATTCTTCTTCCATTACAATAATATAGACTTCAAGATGTTCCACATTGTGAACTATAGCTCTGTGTAGTGCAACCTAGCTAACAGGAAAAGTACGTTCCCCATGCAGTTAGAATAGATTAGCTTTAAAACTAAGCAGAAAGGGAAAAGTGAGGACTTGCTGCTCTGGTTCTTCTGCTGAATGTTTGGAACATTCATGTTTCAGGAGTCTTTAAGCAGAGCAAACAGCATCTCACGGTTGCAGAGCACTGTACTTGAAGAGGAAGAAGGTTAATAACACTAAATTATACTGGTAGAGCTTTCTCAGAAGTGTATCATACTGGAAACCTCCACTTCCAGACATGACGTATTTGCATAAGAACAAGCTTTTGAAATCTTAAAGTTGCCTTCATTCAGGAATCTTAAGTGAGAAATACCTTGAAAAATTATAAAAACAAGTGACCCCAGAGAGAACTCCAGCAATCCTCGGCTCTGCTGTCACCCTGCCAATGCAAGGAACACCAGAGAAAATGTGCAGCTTCAGTTCAGAACAATCCTCCCTAAAGTGGAAGTGTCCACTTAGAATAAACTACATTATGCCTCACCCAGAAAAATGGCATACACAGCCCTACCCACACATGATAAGTATGAAGGAAAGCCCTCTACTATTGACTTTATTTAACTGGGTCTTCCTAGAGTTGCAGTTAATCCCTAGGAATTTTCCAAGTTCCTCAGTTAGCAGAGACTGTGATTTTTATACCAAGTCTGTTTTTCCAGTTGAGAAGTCCACATGCTCACAGAAATGCAAACCCAAGATTCAAAACACCACCTCCCATTATTCCAGATATTCTAAAAAAAGTTATAAATACATGCTCTATTCTGAAGACAACACCACCAATACCACTTATTCTTGAGCTCAAGATAATACAAAGTATAACTATCAACTGCATACAATTTATTGCATATGTGCAATAGCACAAGTACAACGCCCATCAGATGCAGTTCCAATCTTCAAACTTCACACAGCTCCATTATCTGAGAAAAAGCATTGCTTCCACTGACTGTTCTTGAGATAAACCTGACATTGCTGTTTTCCTTTGTGCCCACAATGACTTGATCATTTAATTTATGCTTTTAAACATTTTCCTCCATGCTGTTTTTTAACCAGTGCTATTTCAACTATTTGAGCTGTCCCCTTAAAACAGAACTTGGCTATTGTTTGCTTTTTTGGGGCACATTACTAGAAACAATGAGGCATTGCATGCAATTAGGACTAATTGTATGGAAACTAGTAGATTGTTCTGTAAGGACAAGTATGGGAGTTAATATATTATTCCATAGACACAAAGATCCCCAAGTTGTCTTTATGTAGAGGAAAGGGTATTGGAATGGCCAGAATAAAAGTCTTGGCATATCTCAACCATGCATAATAAAAAAGCCCCACCTAGAATTAACAGAAGTGAAAGCCTGATCCATTTCTAGAGTTCATAAGCCATTCTTATTAAGACTGCCAAAAGAGCAATATTTCCTGTTTATGTTTTTTTCTTCTATTTTGATTTTGGTTTAATTTGGGTTTCCTGTTACCGCTCAACTGGCTTTAGCCATATAATACTTTTCAGCTCTGAGCGTTACTACCCTGAAATCATGAGACTGCTTGGCTACTACAAACCCACAACCTTGGCAAAATTGATACAAATCTTTCTGCAACTTGATGAAAAATAAAAGCAAATTGGCTTCTGTTGCCTAAGCTATCAGAGTGAAATATTTGCCAGCTCTCACTGTGCCTGCATGAACCCACTTGATCATAGAGCAGAGAGGTTACTGCAGAAAAGGCACCTATTGCTAAAGAAATAGCAGCAGGGAGGTAGCTCAATCATCAGTCCCTAAGGTATTCAGTGTGGGTGTTCCATCCTTGTCAATCTCTCCTTTGCAGCAATTAACCAGTTCCTGTCAGAAAACCACAAACCAGTCTGTATTTGAGCAAAAGGAGCAGACCTGTGACCCATCTGCAGCAGTACCTGCCATTTACAGAAAAACAAACCAGTCATTAGAGCACTTGGAAAAAAATTGAATTAAAAGTTACTTAACTTTGCTAAAAAGGCATTTTCCTCCTAAACAGCCTCCTCATCTCTTGTCCTCAAAAATGTTGCAATATTATCCCTTGGAATTGAATAAGCAAGCTTTAACTCTAACTACTTGAAAAGAGAAATTGATCTCTGCATTTCTGAATCTGAACGAAAAAGGCACACCTCAGGAGCAGGATGTTTGAGGCGACTACATCACTTGGGAACCACAAAACAACAAAGAAAGATTTTTCTATTTTATAATTAGAAGACACTACCATGTTTTCACTCATGTTGTTGTTAAACTCCTTTATGGGAGATAAGATTATTTTTACATTATTAAGAACACATTCTTACTCCTTTGATTATTAAAAAGATGTAAGAAAGGTTAAATTACAACAAAATGCTGAATACTAAGGACTTTTAAAGTGTTTCAGAATAAGAAGCTCTGTCTGTAAGTTTACCATTACCTCCACACCACCAGGTAAAATTGGTTGACCTTACAAATATATATATTCTCTGAATTATTTTTTCATTATTTACAAGACATTAAGATGATCTGCACAACAGCACAACACTAATACCTTACAAAGTGAATACTTAGCTGTACTCAAAACTACACTTTTAAAATCTCTAGTGTTATCTAGAAAATGGCAAAAATTATTTTATGGCTGTGCCTTGTCTTTATAGAGTATAACAATGCAAGTCCTTGCTGACTGACACACGACCAACAGCTCACGGTCCTCCAGTTTAAGTCTGTAACGTGGAGCTCAACTCCCACTGAGGCGTCTCAATTTGCTTTACTGCAGCAAACAAAATGCACTAGTCCCAACCATTCCAGTACGGCAGACCTGATGACCTGGAGTAGCTCTGACACATGCACTGCATCTCCCTCCTCCACACATCACATGGAAAGAAGGCAAGTCTGGGTGGGTACACAGGAGATCACCTACACCAAAGACGTAAGTCTTCACCAGCAATCTATTCCATCTGAAGGGGCAGGTTAGAAGAGGAAGGAAAAGAGCTGAATATTCACAAAGCCCCCGCAGGTTCCCAGTTCCCCGTGCCTGCTCTCCCAGCCCCAAGCCTGTGCACCAGCTGCAAACACGCCAAACGGGCTCCAATTGATCCCGATAAATCACACTGCTGGAAGGAGGCAGAACAGAGCTGGTGAGTGGTTTCTCCTCCTCTCCTCCCATAAAACAGTACAAACAGCAAAGGCAGCGGAAGAGCGGCTACACAGAAGCAGCTCCTCTCAGAGCAGCCTGTCTGGCTGCTGTGTGACCTATGGGGAGATCTTCCCTCTTCACATCCAAAGCTACTGGACTTTTATAACCCTCTTAGTCACATCTCTGCTCGCCTCTTGGGTCCCGAGATTGCCCGCTTCACAAATATTTCCTATCCGTCTGAAAAACTTGGCCTTGACACCCTCCCACCAATCCTGTGGTGCTCTGGCGAACCTGCACGGGCAGTGGTGTAAATCTTTCCTTTCGCTCAGCCCACACTTCTGCCACGCCTTACTCGGTCCTGGGCACGTTCCTGCCAGACCGAGCCACTACTCCGCCTGGAGGACGAACACTCCTTTAACTCACAGGAAAACAGGTAGCAGGGAAGAGAGGCACCAAAAGCACCCTCGGGCAGCACGGAGCTGCAGAAAGACGCTGACACAACTTAATACTTTAACACCTTATTAAAACCAATCTCCAGCTCTCTGCTGGCTATTCCTGAGTGGAAGGCAGTGCCAACAGCAGCTCTGCAGTGACACAGGAGCCACGCAATTATAAGATTGTTGCAGATTCTTGCAAGTGACATCTTATAAGGAAAAAAGTATATTAATATTTTAATTTTGTATTATATTCTCAACTCAAAACACCACTAACCCTCAGCGCTCTCCATAAATACAGAAAATACACTTCCAACAACACATACCGCAATTTAAATAACCTTTAATCAGAAACAATTGATTTGTAGGTAAAGTTTGCATCTTTCAGGTGGTAAATACCTTGAAGTATATTTAAAATTCAGCAGAATATTCTACACCCACTTCCCATCGACATTTACAACAACACAGAATATAAACTTGTGTAAATGTTTAAATATAAACAAAACTTTACAATAAGCCAACCCTGCTTTTTTTCCACAGCTTAAACGATTCCTCATGTTTCAAATACTGGAATGACTTTTATTTCTGCCAAGTCTCTTAACAATCTAAAGAAGTCACTGAAGACTGCTTAAAGTAAAAAACCTGACTGCTGCTAAGCAACCCAGAAAACACCCTTACATGTTTGATAGTTCAGTGCATTAAAAAATCTCACACATATTGAGAATCCACGTATTCTGCATTCTAATGATGGTAATGTCTTCCAATGGACAGAGAAAAGGAAATTCTGCAGAATATGTTCGCATTTCAAAAAAGAATTGTTTATAAAGGAATAAAGATTTAATCAAATTTATTCACTGTTTCTGCACGTGGAATAGATTAGAAAAAGATTCTCTTATCTGCTACTTTACACACACACACCGGAAGTAAATTTACTACAGAAAAACAGCACTTGTGTTTGTTTTACTAAAAAAGTAAAGATGTACCAAGATTCCTTCCCACTTAGAGTATTTAAAAAAATGTATTCCACATCCAGACTCTTTAAATCAATGCTATTCTAACTGCTCCAACTGCATACAAAGACCATCCAATGTAATTTAATATTTCACCATTCTATAGGACTTCCCAGCTGTGGATGCACTTACACATTCAGAAGAAGTGAGACCGAGTCTCATATCCCTTGAAATAGATCAAGATGAAATAAAGTATTTCCATATCACAGCAAGGATGACATGCAAATGCATCCTTCATTTCAATAACACATGAATACCTATGCACATTTTTAATTTAAATATATGTATTACACACAGAGATATATGATTTTAAACACAGATTATTTTAACCACTTTCTTTTCAGCAAGTGGTTAACCTTTCACTCACCATGGCTCTGCAGCACAGTGTAATGTTCTGCACAGGAACTACCTTACAACAGAGCTCCTGGTTTAATTACCCTGGAAACAGGTCACTGAATCCCAGCTTACCCACCCTCAAGCAACACCAGTATCTCACCATAAAGGTCACAGGCAATATCTTGAGAAGGCATCAATCTACTCAAGATTTCCTTAACATAAAGTGTTTCACTGCATCACTTATGATTGACCCAATATTTATTTTGGAATTGTGGATTTCATTTTTTACATCTCCCAAGATGCTTAGTCTTAAATTACTAATCTTATATATTCAACTGCCATAAATTTATTGCAGGCATAGTCTGAAGAGAACAGAGCCAATAAAAATAGACATAATCAAAGCCCTCCATTCACACGAAGTCATTGGCAATAGGGAAAAAGGCAGACTTAAATATTAGTTTAAGCCACTAATTCAGAGAGGCAACACAGATTCCCAAAACCAAAGTTTGTTTAAAATAGAAAAAAAATATTATCACCTGTATATAGAACTAAAAAATTATTCTATAAACAAAAAAGAAGACGTGAAAAGATACTTAAAACTTTGGAATATCTAGTAACCTCACCATGAAACTTCAGACTATTAACACAATCAAAAATTTTAGAGCTTTATGTGGCAAGATAGAATGAGACACAACCGGCAGAAAATGATGCACACAAAGTTCCACTTGAACATGAGGAAGAACTTCCTTGTTGTGCAAGTGACTGAGCACTGGAACACGTTGCCCAGAGAGGCTGTGGAGTCTCCCTTTCTGGAGATATGCAAGAACTTGGGACACAACCCTGTGCCATTTGCTCTGGAATGACACTGCTGGAGCAGGGAGGTGGGGCCAGATGACCCACTGCAGTCCCTTCCAAGCTGGCCCATTCAGGGATTGTGAGATATAAGAACAGCACAAGTAGATCATAAAACAGATCACTGTTTATGTGTGTATTAAATGAAGAAAAAAAATCACATATTTATATCATATGTTCTCGAAGACCAAAACAGCACTTCAAAAAACCAGGACAAATCATCAGTATTACCAATTTATCTCTCCAGTTATCTATTAACATGGCTTCTTTCATGGCAGATTTCCTTGGTTTAACCCAATTTTCAGATGCGTTACACTATATACCATTGAGCTGAACTTCGTTATAAAAATGTTGCATGTTTTCCTCACAAGGATACATAGCATAATTCCTTTCCAAGAAGGAAGTTTAATCAGACAAAGCCCATGACCTGACCTGTTTCAGCAACAGAATGCTATTTTGGTTTTGTTCAACTTGTCATCTCATCACTAACATGGAGAATCATTCATGCCTTTATACATACTTTGTATCAAGTGAAAAATACATAGCTCAATCTTATTAAGTACATAATTTGAATATGCATATATTTCACTTGACTGATCCGGAATGACAATTCATTTTTTCTTTCCTTGGCACTCATTTCTAGTTACCATTTTCTGCTTTCAAAACCTCTAATATTCTAGCAGCTAGAGCAGAAACATTCTGTGGCATTATAATTCCTATAAATAAAAGTTGTCTTTGCAAGTTAAAAAGCTTTAGAGAAGGACTGAAAGAGCTAAAAAAGATTATCATCCTATAGCTTCTTGAATAAAATGTTGGGAAGGTCCACAGGAAAATAAACAAATGAGAAAAACCTTTCTACAGGATGAAGAAAAAGGTGCTTATGAAAGCCACAGTATAACAAACATTCTTCAGCATCTACATGCTGCAAGCCTGACAATAACCACATAAGCACAAAGACTGCTGCTTATTTTCCCTTGAAAACCGTCCTTACAGACCTGACTTATATCACATAGTTTTAGTGGAAAATGGAACCAAGATTTTCAAAGTCTCTGAGGCCTGGCCTGCAGGGAAGTTTAGTAAATGGAAAATGGATGGCTCGTTCCTCCCTTGGATCTACACATGTTCTCAGCAGGCAAAAAGCCAAAAGAGGAAAGGGCACTCACTATTTTCTTGAATTAGTATTTGAGGGAAACCTTGTTCATATAAGTTTACCAAGTTTTATACATAAGGAGTATTTTCTATTGCAAGCTTTACACAGCAGGCCAGTCCTGGAATTGCATTGGAATGGGGAATGAGGCTGCCTTGTGAATGGCACAAACACACTGACCAGCTCCCTGCCTCTAGGAAAAGGCTCAACACTCAAAGCAGATGGAGGGAGGAAAAAGGCAATTTATTCAAAATGTCAAAGCACCTCAATGGAGGGTATTCCTTCCAGTCCAGTAATATATCTACCAGGCTGCATTTGAGCCCCTCTAGGTAAAGTAACAGCCAAAACATTTAACTGCACACATAGCCATCATGTATCAGGCACTAACTGTGCCTTCCAAAAATCTTCAGCTGATCTTAGATTGTGTGAGTGTCCTGGAAAGTGACCTCTTCAAGTGACTCCAGTGTGCCCCAACAGCTCACAGCCTCTAAGAGAATGAGTCAAAATCAGATCATTAAAGTTCTAGTGCGTATTAACCTGGGCAATTAAAAAACAAAACAAAACAAAAAAAAAAACAAAAACAAAACAAAAAAAAAAAGCTAAGCAATAAAAAAGGAGCTTTACTCCACAGCATTCATAAACTGTTGATCTCAAGATGCCAAATTCAAGACACAGCTGCTGGCAGCTGGCCATTTGGGAGGTTTTCAGAATGACTGGAAATCTCATGCCTTTTAAATGCAACATCTATTATTGTTACTCTTTCTCATCATAAGTGATACCCTTATAAATATATTTTAAAAACCTTTCACCCTTGAAAGAAATGAAACTTAAAAATAAAACTTGTCTCCTGTTTGTTCACACTCACATGTGCAAGAAAGACACCTCCAGGAAGGATGCTAAGCAACAAGAATTTTTGTGGTTTACACAACTGAATCCAAGCAATAGAGATAACAGGACTGTGCTCCAATCCAAGCTGCATTACCAAGTCCTGTTTTCACAACTTGCTCGCATGCCATCAGCAAGAAGGCAAAGCTCAGCAGGACACAGTGTAATCCATAGTGTGGAGTCCATGAACTACACCCCCTGAACCACTGAGGCCACCCCAGCCCATGTTCAGCTTCCACTGTTTGGCCACTGAACATCCAGTTAGTTTATCCCATTCCTGTAAGTGAATGATGTCTCAGTAAGATCTCCAGCAGTAAATTAATATTTAGCCTTGTTAAGAATCCTTTGATTCCTTTGGTCTCCTAAGGAGACATCAGTGACATCACTTCAGCACAGAACCCTGAAACTGACAAGTCTTTCGGAAAAAGAGGAAAAGTCAAGAAACAAAATTTTGCTTCTTGTCCTGGCTCCATCTGCTTACATGCTCTGACACACACAATTCATGGTCTGCCCCAAGGCAGAGCTCCATGCAATCCTGCCTCTCTCTCACCTCCCCCTCAGCATCCCAGCCTGTGCATCCTATAGAGCCTGTATCAAATCACTGAACCCATCACACCTCTCCAGGCTCAGGGAGATCAGAGCCTTGCACTTCCACCTGTCTGCTACCCATGCTGCCTATGTTACCCTCAGGCACTTCAGGGATGTACCCACTGGGATGTATTTCCCAGGAAATGTACAGGAGCTTCCCCTGTAACGGTCTTGGAGGCACACACCTATCCTGTGCCTTCCCAATTTCTATGCCCTGGTTTTGATTACAGTAGAACTACACAGCAGGATAATAATTAGGACAGACCAGCTGCTACAGGCCTATCAGCCTCTCTTCATGAACTCTGGTTTGCCAGAGAAAAATTACACTCACGCTACTAGGCAATGTTATCTGACTTATTCAGACACCAAGTATTCTCTGTTAGGTATTTACTTTCAACCCCCTACCCATCACACCCACCTTTTCCTGCAGAGGCATCAAGAGCTCTTCCACCCAGTGTCTAAAACCTGTATTTTCACACATAAATGAGAGAACTTGTTGAATACTCAGATTCCTTAAACTGTATTAGATGGTGAGATAGCACTATCACTCCTGAGCATTCCCTCACAACACCAAGAAGCCTTTAACACTAAACAATTTTTTTGAAAAAGATGTATTCCCATTGCAGCAAAGAGGATATCACTGTAGACACTTTATGACTATATGATCAGCTAAAAAAGTGACTGAAACAAAGAGTCACATGGCCCCATGCAATAGTCATATTGGTTCGAGCCAGAGACAAAGCCTAGTCAAACAAAAACAGGTACTGATCAGAAGTTGCAGCTATGTTCAAGGAATTGTTTGAATTGCTTAAGTCAAAATAAATTTAGAAACTACCACTGATTAATAGGAAGCATCTTAAAGAAGAAAACCTTAAACTAAGTTCTCATTCCTTCAGATAACTTATTAATTGTGTGTATTTTTTGTAGCTGAACTCCAACAATCGTGTATTCATATTAGGTTTTCAGCTCAAAATTACTGAAAGTCACCACAGATCCAATCTTTACAGTACGGGATACAACTGTAGAAATGTTGAATTAAAAAAAAAAAGTTATTAGTTCTTCAACACAGAGGTTTAAAGTTAAAGAAAACTAGCATGTTTCAATGTTTGACACGGCACAAAGGCAAGAGTCTGAAATAAGTACTCAAAATAGGACATATTTTCCAATGGAGGTAAAGATTACAATATAACCAACAGGAATGTGCAAGCCAGCAACACTTAACTTAGCAGACCATGCCAAACCATGATAGCCCGTTGTACTACTTAAAAAACAGTGAAACTTGAGAAAGTGGTATTATTACAATTGTTAACAATGGAATGCAAGAACATTTTTAAACTCTAAGTCACACAAATTCACTTCATGTATTTATTTTTTGTAGAAATAGACTATTCAGCACTTCAGGGATTTGAAAACTTGACAAAGAACTTGGAATTTTTTTTCCTGCTGCATGTAAGTTAATGACCAAATGTAAATGCTATTAGGAAGGTTCCAATTTCCCTACAACTATGTCTTGTATAGGTTATGCTGATACATTTCAAGGAACAAAAAATAATAAAAACCACCAACAGAAATCTTACAACTTAGCAGGAAAAAACCCACATTTTCTCCCTCTAGGAAAAGAAACTGTGGTTAGGACCTACTGAAATAAAGAGTCTGAGAAGGTATTTCAGTACAAATCTGGTCAAAGACAAGACATACTTCACAACCCTTCAAGCTCCAAAAGGGACATGGGAGCTGTAAACAGGACTATAAATCAACAGCACTCTGAGTATTTTTAACTTCGGCTGCAAGCAAGGTACATTAATTATTTGAAGGACCACAGTACATTTAGTTGTACTATATGAATTTCTGCCACCATCACACTCATGAAAAAAACCCACAAGCAGAGGAATGGCAGCAATTCCTGCTTAGCCATTTAAATATAAAAATTCAACATAAACTTAGCATGGACCTTTCCCTCCCTGCACAGAAACCATCAGCCAGGACCATCACAACTGCCTATTAGGCAGCTAATTTGCTCGAAGTTCCCATCTTCAGAGTCTAGTCTCTAACAAAACTATTGTTTGTAGCACTCAGCAGAGGCCAGGGTTTCCTAGAATGTCTCTGCCTTCTTTAGTACATTTAAATAAAAGCATTTTTCTTGCTTTCCCCAAACTTTGCCTGTCACACTTATTGATTTACCATTCTCTGTAGATGGAACAAACCAGTGGAGAAGACTGTGAAAGGTACTGAAGTACACTTTCCAACAGAGGAAAATATACTTGTTTAAATAAAAGTTTCACCTGACAGATCAGCAAACAAAAACTGGTTATCACCCAGGCATCAGAACTAGGCATTGCATAAGTACAGTCTTAAGACTGGGCAATGGCCTCAGGGGTGACCTTTAGTCAAAGAAATGAACAATTCATTTCCAGTAGATTTACAGAGAGTAAGTTCCACCTGGATTAAACTAAGCAAAAAAATTATGTAAGTATTTATGTCACTTCTCCCAAAGAAAAACAGGACTTGTTTTGGTGGAAGATCACTAGTTGAGCATTTTTCTAACTCTCCATGAGAAGCCAAGAGCACCAAAATGGAGGAAGCAGGATGGGGGAGTGTTCACTCAATGCTGCAACAGCAGGCCAGAGAGCTAGGCAAAAATGCCCCAATGAGCTGCTTGTACTGACTGCTCTCACTGAATGTTACAGTACTTTTTTCCTTACTGCATGAAAAATAATACATGATCTGTTATTTTTTAGCAATCAAGTCTACATTATGGAAATTAATATTGACATGAATCCTCTAATTCTGGCCTACTCCAGCAAACCTATGACATAACTAATGACAGTCAGTACTAAATCCACTGCTATTTTTCAAGGTGCCCACTTGGTAGCAACACAACCTGCTATGCAAGATGAGCTTCAGAGCAAGTAAGGTGCCCAAGGTGCTGAGTGCTCCTGAGTTTCCTGGCCAAGTAGGTCTCTGCTTTTCTTCATGTGTTTGTTTATCAACAGTGAGTAAATTCTGAACTACCTCATGAGGGAAAAAAAAAAACAAGCAAAAACCCCAAACAACAAAAACACAACACAAAGACACTACTCATAAAGTTTAGATCCCTAAGACCCCAAAGAGCCCTCAAAATGAAAGATGGTGCACACACACACAAAAAAACCCCCAAAACAGAACAAAGAAAAAGATAACTAACAGGAAGAGTTTGGTTTTTTAAAGAGAGTGCCATACATAACATGGTCCACACACTACTACTAGATTTAGACTCTTATTAAAAAACAGCATGGATCTGGTTTTTTAACCCAAGTACTATTGTGTGATAGTGCATTACAAAGTCAAAGTATTCGAGCATGTGCTATACACACATAACATAAAAAGCCCCTCCAATGTCTGTTAAAGAACATGATATAGAAAAAGGATTATTTGAAATACAAAACTGGCATGACACTTCATAACCAAGAAAAAGATACCATCCAAGCAAAAAAAAGGTGTTGCTTTATTTTGTTTGGTTTATTTTGTTTTAGGTTTTTTTTACTGTTCATGGCCAACTTCTCTAAGCCTACTGATTGCTGCAACATTAGCTGTTAGATGATACTTTTTGGGCAGCTTTCCTGAGATTAATGTTAATAACACACAGCTGCTATGGTAACAGGCACTTAAACAAGCACTAAGTAGATCATCTCCCAACATGAAGTCACCTGAGCATTTACCAGAATTTGTGCAGAGCAGCTATAATTAACAGCACCACATGAAATAACATCTCCTGTCATTGCTAGAGAGAATACCTGATCTAACTTTACTCAAATTTACCTTAAAAAAGTTTTTCCAGAAGATCTGTTCATGAACAAACTTTGATCAAGACATGCGGCATAAGATGGCTTACACCCCACTATAAAGACTGAGATTTGCTTATGAAACATTATTCCAGTCATACAGAGTAGTTGGACACAAGAAAAAAAACCACCCGTTCTTATTTTCAAGGTTTTTACCACAGTTTTTGCATTTCCTGATATTCCAAACAGAACACCAAATATAAACAACTGTTTCAAACTGGAAAAGAAAAAAAAGTTGCAGAAGCACCCTCAAATCTATCAAGATTTCCTGACATCCCAATTCAGATTTGATTTCTGCTTCAGATACAACTGTAGCAAACTCGAGGCATCACCTCTTCTTTGAAAGAGAGCTACTACAGCAGTTACTCCATATACTCTGTATCCAAAAGAAAGGTGCCCCTTGAACTGTGGAGTCTCCTGTGCCCAGGTGAGACTTGCTGAAATCAGCCGTGTCCCTCACGAAAATATCCACACACTCTCAAGTGCAGCAAAGAGGAAAATAACCATATAAAATTCAGCAATGAAACCACAAAGGAACAGAAGCCCCAAGCCGAACACGGAGCTGCTTCACATCCTTTCTCCCCAGTAGTTTTTCATGTTTTGTGATTAGTACAGTAAACAACAGATGTTGAAGAGAAAAAAAAACAACAACAAAAAAACAAAAAAACCCAAAAAAACCAACCAAACAAAAAAAAAACAACCCCAAACACTGAGGCACCCCCGAGCAAGAATGAGAATATTTCCTGACAGGTTTCTTCAACATATGCTGTTTCAAACTTGGCTTTAAAGACAACAGAACTAAAGATGATGTGTTCTCACTCCTCCATAATATAAGAAACCTCTGGCAATGGCTGGAAGAAATAAGGTTTTTTAATAATTTAATTAATAAATTAACTTTTACAAATACAAACAAGCTTCCTAGTAGCTGGTAAAAGCAAAAGAGGAGCATTTAAGTATCTAATATGTACCCAAGAAACTGTACTTACACCAGCCTGAATTTTTAAAAAGGGCAAAAAAATTGGCTAACTTTTGGAAATAAGAAATCTGGTCATCACTACTTGGACTACACGTTTCCCTTCCATGATGCCATTTCTGCATATTTTTAGAGCTTCTAGTGAATAATCTGGTATTAGAAACCATAGGGAATGCAACCCTACAAATTACTTAAAAAGTAGTTCCTGGAGATGGCACACTGCTTCCTTTCCATTGTCCCTTTCCTACTAGGGCAATACAAAGTTTCAACTCGCAAAAGACAGACCCCCCACACCCCCCACCAAAAAAAAGAAAAAAAAAAGCCAAACCAACCAACCAACAAACAAACAAAAAGAGGATGGGGGGTGGGAGGGAGAAGCTAAAAATGAAATCAAGATTGGCTTGTCACTGGCACCATAAGTGACTCTAAATTTCTGGGTACCACTTACAGATCAACCTTCACAAGGTTCTTCCCCTGGCAGAGCTATTTCGTGCTCAATGTATTTTATAAGAAAAGGATAAATAAAACCTATCTTGTAAGAAGTCAAAAGATAAGGTAAATACTTGTAAAGTGCAATGAGGAAACTGAAAGTAAGTGATAATGTTTAGCAAACAGTTCTCTGACAAGAAGAACTCTTATGTTTGTCTCATGTTTCCTAATGAGTATTTTTTCATTACCAGCAAGCCAGACAGTTTAGGTTTTCACACAAAATCTCTTATTACCGAGTACAACACATTTTCCTTCAAGACAGTGATAACTATCTGATGCAAAACCTCCTCAAACCATCACCTGAAGCATGTGCATTCTAGACTGAACATAGAGCAACCTCTCTACAAAAAAAGCAGCATTCCGTTTCCATTTACTTACTGTGCTTTATCAGTCATGCACTTTTTACTACACTCTTGCAAAGATAAGAAAATTACTAAAAGGAGCAAAGAAAGTCTCACATTTTGACACCAGCTACTACTGGGTGACACAACAGTATTTGGATTCTGCTTAGGAGCTTTGTCTACCCCTGCATGCTTACTACCTCAGGCAGTAGAAGGAAGGACTGACTGTGTGTGGGATGAGATAATGGAAATTTATTCAGCTACTAGAGGACAAAGTTAAGGCAACCTTCATCTTCTTACAGAACTCTAACTTTTGACCCTTTTCTACCACTTCTTACCCAGAAATACCCGCGTGGCTTTGGTTTTCAGACGCTTTTGATGAGCACATCTTTATAAATAGTTGTTGCTGCTCTGTTTCTCTAAATTCCTTTCTGTTTACTGCATTACATAATAAGATTTTTCTACTAGCACTGAATTATTAACTCATTAAAGATTAACTCGCCCCCAGGAGAGAGAATCTCAATTAAAAAAATTCCGATCATTGTAGTCATCAAGTCAAACCACAACTCTTCAGTGACCAACCCAACCCTCCAGGTCCTGTTGCCCGGCTGGCTCCCACAGCCCCTGGAAGTGGGAAGGAGGAGGGCAGGTGCCCTGGCAGGGGATGCTCAGGCAGCAGGCACCTAAAGCTTCCAGTAAGTGACTGAAATGCCTTCCATGTGACATGCCACGTGAAATATTTCTCAAGGGTTTGTTTTAAAAATATAGATAAATACGTGAGTTACCATGTTAAGTGTAACAATGAATGTTTACAAAACATTAGTTCGAAAGGAAAGCGCGCCTTCTTGAAATCACCATCATCTTTCCTTGTTGATCCACAAACACCCTGAGATTTGACACGGCAAGACCTGAAACTCACCTCTGTTCTCACGGGCTCCTGAGGCCGGACAGCAGGGAACACCCAGGGATACTCCCCCACTCCGCAGCATCCTCAGCTGGTTCAAGCCTATTTACCCCCTCTTTAGCAACAAAACTAGCAATTGCCACTCCTGTTTTGTGAAAAGCTGCCTACGTAACTTCCACTGAGAGTCGGATAATTCGAAACATACTGGGACAAAACATTCAGCGTCAAGGAAAGAAAAGAAAAACTTCAAAAAAGAGAAGCCAGAAAGCGGAGCCCAGGGCCGAGCCGGCCGCTGTCAGCTCCCGGGAGCCGTCCCCGCTCCTCAAGCCGGGACAGCGGGCTCCGGCGGCTCCCTCCCCGCTATGTGGCTGTTCCTCGAAAGCCGAGAGCCCGAGCGGGATGGCAGGTTTGTACAGAGGGAATTCGGAGAGACCGGGACCGCCCGACCCGCAGCCCCGGCAGCGGCACCCCCCTCAGCGCCGGCCCGGACCCGAACACCCGGGGAACGGAGCCGCTCCCTCCGGGCACCGGGGGACCACGGCAGCGGCCGGAGCCGGGACCGGCCCGCGGGGTGACAGGAGGCTGTCCCGGCTCCGGCGGGGATAGGGGAGGCAAGACAGGGCGCAGCGGGTCCGGGGCCCCCTCCCGTCCCTGCCCGCCCTCACCTTGGAGCATGGCCTCCAGTTTCTTCCTGTCCACCCGGAATCGCTCCTCGCCCCACTCGGGGCTGTGCAGGGCCCTGGGCGGGCCGGCCGAGTCCTCCTCGGAGCCGGGCAGGGGCGAGTCGGCGCTGCGCTCGCTGTTGGAGCCCGGGTCGGAGAGCGGCTGCTGCAGGTACCCGCTCAGCGGGTCGCGCTGCGCCGCCATGGCGCTGCCGGCCGCCCGCCCCGGGCCCGGGCCCCACCCGGCCGCGTCCCCGCGGGTCGCGATCTGCCCCCACAGCCGCCCCGCCGGCCCATCCCCGCCGCCGCCGCCCGCCCCTGCCTCCGGCTCCCCGCCGAGTGAGCGCGGCCCCGGCCCGGCGGCGTCCGCGGCTCGGCGGCGCCCCCAGCCCGCCCGCAGCCCGCACAGCATCCCCACCTCCATTGGGCCACCGCCCGCCGGGGAGGGGCCGGGGATATCCCCGGGAGGAGGGGGCAGCGCCGCGGCCCCGGCGGAGGGCGGGGAGGGACGGACGGAGGGAGGGAGGGCAGGGGTGGGGAGGGGAGGGGAGATGCCACCGCCCCCAGCGGCACCGCCCCCGCCGCGGGCTGGCCGGGCAGGGGTCGCGGCGCCCCGGGGTGCCCCGCACACCCAGCCCCGCTCCCTCCCGCCTGAGCGGGGGTCGGCAGCGATGGCGCAGGGGGCCGGCGGGCGGGCGGGCGGAACTGAGTGACACCGAGCCCAGAACCCGTGTGGGCAGCGGGGATGGGCGAGCCCGGGTTTTGCCGCCTGTCCCGGGGACACCGCCGCTGCCGCTGCTCGCGTATCCCCTCCCGCCGGGGAGGTCCTTGGCTCTCGGCTCGGCCGGGGCGCTGCACGAAGCCTCCTGACAGTCAAGTGGGTTGTGCTGCACCGCAAGGGACTGGGTTGGGCATCCCTCACCTTCCAGTGTAGCTGCGCTCGTCCTCACCCCGAATCCCGGCGCTGGGTTTTACACCGGCGCGGTTCGTAGCACTCTGCAAACAGTTCAAGCCCAGAAATGCGCACTGGGGTGGGGGAAACACCAGCATGAGCTGCCACACCGGCCTGGAGGCAGCTGGACGCTGCCCGGGACGGCGATCCCTGACCGAGCGAGACTGCCGGAATCAGGGAGCCGAGGGTGAAGTGTTCACACCCCTCTCTCTTCGGGTCTGTCTGGTGCCAGCCAGCTTCTTTTTCCTGAATGTAAGAAATGCTTTCTGACAAAAACAGTTACACTGCCCGTCACAAGCTCCAACAAAGACTTTCTGTTCTGATCGCTATTTTCCAGTGAAAAAGCAGTTTGCTAGAAGATGACCCTGGAATCCCGCAAGGAATCCCCCCTGAGAGCATCACACCTCACTTGCAGACTCATGTTGTCTGTGTTCTTCAGAACTGAAGTATCCATGCGTTTATTATGACCAAAACAGGTTGCTGTACACAGATGATGAACTCACCTCATATTTAAAATCAGCTTGAAGGACCGTGTTAAAATTCGTCGGGAGATATGCTGATAGTCCAGGTAGGTGGGAGCAGCACTGTGTCCAGTTCCAACATGCTGTCATTTTTACACAGGTTCAGAGTCTGACTTACTGAGCCTTCACATAGTTCCCACTTAGTTCCATGACTGTATGAATTCCACAGTGCCCACGGTTCCATTTCTACAGAACACCATGTGCATGAAGGGACGATTTCTTAGCGAAAACATCTAGTATTTAATTGTAGTATTAATTCCCTTTGTGGTCTCAAAGACTTTGTGGATGGTAGCCAGCAGTTTGCAGACAACATACTGCTCACAGTATCCTCCCATGCTTTTCATGACCATGGGAAATAAAATATCTGAAGTCAAAAACACTAGAACAAGATAAGAATATATGTCATGAAAACAGTGCAATCTTCTGTTTTCTCAATAGTTTGCATATTGTGTGATATCACTTTAGTTGTGTAGGGCACTCTGAGGAAACACTGAAAATCCTTCCCAGTTCCAAAGTTTACAATTATCAAACCCTTTTCTCTTTTTCTTTTTCTTTTTCTTTTTCTTTTTCTTTTTTCTTTTTTTTTTTTCTTTTTTTTTTGTAAATGGGAAAGTGAACATTGTTATCAAAACAACCTGAAATCCAGAGAAGCGTGCTGCCTGACCCCAGATCAGCACTAGCTGGAGTTGCCTGTCTTCTAGATGCCAGGACATGAGTTGCACAATCCAAATATTCAGAAGTTTTGGGTGTTGACAGCACCAATTACAGGCCACCTACAGGCACATAGCACCTCTGAGAAAAACAATTATTTGGGTATTTTCCAGTCAGAAAACTAGTGAGATTTACAGTCAGAGATTCTCAGTGCAGGAGGTCCAGGAGATTCCTTTCCTTGTGTTTTATCAGTTCCTGTAATATAGCCACAGAAACCTTCTTCCTAGTCAATTAGCTATGGTTGGACCCAGCAGTAATTTTTCTTCAGCAGCCATATAAATAATATAATAAATCAAAGACCTCCTAAAAATAACAATGTCCACACTTTACTTTTTATTCATTGAAAATAACGCTTTCATGGTATGGTTTTAGATTAAAAATAAGAAATATACTCTTTGATTTCCTATTTAAATTCATATAAATGCTTTAAAAAAGGAACAGTTTCAGTGATTAGCTGTTATTATTGGTAGTATGTATTCAGTAGAATATTATTTCTGTTGTATAAATGGCATTTTATTTATCTAGTATATTGCAGGGAAGAATAAAATATCTGTTACAGGGAAAATTTGAACTCAGTACAAAACCACATTTTTAATGGCTACATAATATTATATGGGGATAAAATGGGGGAAATGGGTAAAAGTTGGCAGATACCAGATCAAATGTCTAGAAAGAACATCAGCTGAAGTTGACTTTGGCATATATAATTTACGTTGGCTATTTTTCTGTGGCCAATAGCTTGATCAAAGAAAAGAATAACAGGATCTTTCTCATTTTGGTGTACCATGTCTGTTTTCCTATGTTCTCTCTCTCCTTTATTCATCCTGATCCATTTTCCTCACCTCACACACACATAATATCTGCAAATCTCAGAAAAAGCATAACTGAATAGAAGAGTGTTTTATTCTCTTATGCAGCCAGTCTGCAGAGCCTATTGTATTGTATTTATTGGGGTAAAACAGACAGTGTCAGTTTAAAGGAGGTTCATTAATTTGTTGATCTTCTGTAAGAAGTCACATCTCTATGGGACTGCACAAAGCCCCCAAACTGAGAGCAGTATAGGATTCCTCCTGTGGAGGATGTGGGTCTGACCTTGGCCCTGGGGATGAGAAGTGACAGTCACCACTCAGAGAACACTATCAGATGTCTTCGGGAATGCCTTAGGGCTGCTGCCAGTGCTTGGAGCTCATGGCTGGATGTGTCTGCGCTCCATGAGCCCAAGAGGTAGAAGTTACCTATAAATGGAATAGTAATGTCAATACAGCACAGTCTGTATTCCAGAACTTGCCTTTATTTATTATTCTTTATCTCAAATTTATCTACTTCACAGCACCATTATGAACCAAAGTGCTCTTAGTTTTCTGAGGTGGGAGCCATATGCAAAAAAGTCGGTTTGGAAAGCTACAAGGTGAGGGTAGGGAAAGAGAAGGAGGCATATGGAGTCTTTAATCATCTACAGTATCCAGAAATGCTTTTCTAGGCAGAGGGCTAAATTTGGGTTTTGTTATTTGGGAGAGGTTTATTGCTGGTGAAAATTAATGCTGGTGGTATTTTGAAAAGCTTTATTGCATTCAGCTATTTTGCAGAAGTAAGAGCCCATAATATGTTGTCTTTCATGATGTTATGCCATATTCCCTGAGTGAGTCCCATTAACTTAAATTTCTCAGAATAATATAAAGCAGACTACTGTGTCCTAAAGTACTGTGCACTTAAGGCCCACCAGCAAATAAATAAAACATCCTCCGCAGATGTTATAAAAATTTTTCCACCCTTAGAAATTCCCAAGATAAATTATTTTCCTAACCATAAGAGCACAGAGATTCTTAAGCATCTTTTTAGCTTACTGAATCATGGAACCATAAAAAAGAGACTGAAAGATATCATAAAAAGTTCATCCAGTTCATCTCCTAACTGTGCTGAGTTCATTCCTCATAGATATTTGTTTATCCACTCCTTTACAATTTCTAATTATGAGGTCTCCATGACCTCTCCAGGAAATTCCTGTGCTTCACTTACCATCAAGAAATATTTTTTCCCTTTAATAAGTAACTTGAATTATTCTTCCTGCAACTTAACACCATTAGTTCTTGTCCTGTCTACCACGGACACAGTGAATGGATTATTTCTTCTTTCTATCAAACTTTTATGCTTGTGTATATTTTTATCAAGCATTGGTCAACCCTTAAGTGTTCTATGTATTATGCTTAGTATTATGCTCCTAAGTCTTTCAGCTCCTTCTCAGAGGTCATGTTTCTTGTCTCCAACAAACTCCATAGAATTTCAATCATCAATGAAACAGAGAACAGATATGGACCCAGAATAAAATATCTGTCTATTTTGATACTTCCTTCCATTTTCACAGTGAAACAGTCATAACAATCCTATGCAGAGATTCTTATCAGCTTTTTTATGTCCTGGACTGATGATTTTTCCTGTATTTTATGGGAATGTTACAGGAAATAGGGTTTAAACTCTGCTGAAGCCCTGGAGTATGATCTCTGCTGCTGCTTCCCGAATTGCAGCCATTCCTGGTCTGTTATAGTAGCACCTTAGTCTGATATGATTTGTTTTTGTCATATCTATACTGACTGTGTATAGATCTTGTTATTATGTTCCAGTCACCTGTTCCAGTGTGTGTGTGTTAATTCCCCCCCTGCCACCCACCCCACCCCCCCACCCCCCCCAAGAAGGTGAAGTTAAACTGACCTAGGCTACCATTTCTTGGTTTCTCTACTGCCTTTTTTACAGTCACTGTATTTTACCTTTTTCAGTTTTCTGCTACCTCACCCTTCACCAAATAATTTTAAAGAAAGCCATTAATGGTTGTGAGAATGAGGAGGGAAATAAATACAGCCTTGGTGAACTTGACAGAAAACCACTGGATCCCAATTTAAAAGTTTGACTGATCACACACAAGGTGTTAACATTTGCTAACATTCAATGTGCTGTATAACCTTATATATACACTCTTATTTATTACAGCCATGCAGTTTTAAACATCGTAATCTCTGGGAGACTTTTCAACAGATGGACTATGTGAACCTTGTTAGGAGAATTAGAAACAAATGTATGAGACTAAGAAGTCCAGGAATTTTCACTCTTGGAAATTGCACTGGCATTTTCTGGCAAGAGTATAGCCTGTCTCTTTTGAGTCTCAGAAGCAAAGTAATACTTTCACATTGTAAATATAATTAGAAAAGAGCTATAAAGAGAGATTAAAATATTACCAATTAGAAAAAATATTGATATTGCCTAATTTTTAAGAGAAGTAATTAATAAATAATAGCCTGAGTTAAAATTGAAGATGGAACTAGAAAGAACCTAAAAGATTGAAAACAATAACCCTACATTGTCAATTGCTTTGTCATGTCAGGCAAAGTCCTACATTGCTGTCAAAGGAACTGCATTACGTGTCTGTAAATTAGGAAAAATTGCTTTGTAATCTAAATACTAAATAATGAATTTGATAACTGTGTTTTTTTCCTTGAGAGCAAGAAAGGCTCTCTCTCTTCTCTATAAGACACTGGAAAAAAGCTGTCCCAGGTTAAGAAAAATCATTCCTGTTCTGAAACACCCTTCTTCCCACTGTTATCTTTGCAGATGATTTTTAGGTATTTCACTGAAATAAATTTAAGGTGGCAAACAGGACAAAGTGTCTTCACTGAAGAAGAGAGTATCTGAAATAAATTCTGATGTAAGTTTAGAACTGAGGTGAGTCACTATTTAAATTTAAATCAAATATACACTTAACGAGTTTTCCTCTATATTCCTAAACTAATGGACATAAAATTACAGATAGGTAAAAGTGTTTTCTGGAATCTGGTTCCAAATGGATCAATCTTCTTTATTAGTAATATTCCAGTCATTTTTCTTTTGCTATTATTGGTACATACCGTGTACATTTTGCATAGCTAAAATGCTGAATTCAACAATGACGCATTTAAAATATCTATTCTTCCATTTTTCTCAGCACATAAGGCTTATTAAATGATTGTAGTAGTCTCTCAGTTGAGAAAAAATCTCCTTTACACTGCACATGTACCTTCAATCACTCAAAGCTTTCATATTGCATAAAATGGCTGATGTAATTAATAGACTTCTAATTCAGTAGTGCAGAATAATAGTTGCTGGGATCAGCCTTTGGGTATCTATCAGAAACTAAACAGAAAAGTGGGATCTGAGGATATTTTGGTGGGGTTTTTTGTTTGTTTGTTTGTTTGTTTTCATAGAGGTCTAATACTTGATTTGCTTACTAGAAAATGGTTTGTACTTTGTGAGTCACTATTCTGTAAAAAGCACCTGGGTATATTTAGCAATTAAAACACAACTGTTTTTATTTCTCACAACTATCCATCTCTCAGCACTCCATAGGCTCTCCCTGTACTCTCAGGGCTCTGAGTGCTAATAGGCTTTAGTTTCCCTGATCAGCCCCACCTGGGCACCCAGGTACAGTCTCTACCCCTGGGCCTAGGAGCTCCATTTAAGCTTGGCCCTGGGCTTTTTCTCCTGGTTTGAGTTATTTTCAGGCTCCATTTTTTGTTCTGCTTGGGTCAGATGTTGAGAGTGTGTTTTAAGTAAGTATTTCATATTTTGCTGGTACTTTATCAGCTGTCTGGGTGAGTTTCGGTGGTTTCTTCTTTATTTACGTGTGAGACTTTTGGTACGGTTACAGAATCACAGTATGGGGAAGGTTGGAAGGGAGGATAGGGGGTTATCTTTGTTGTCAGCGTCTTTCTGATTAAGTGAGATAGGGTGGGATTATGTCGGTATGGGTTATGTGCTGTGGAGTTGTGTTCTTGATTTGTCCTGCACTTATTGTTACTTGGTACCAACTTTCCTCTTTTTATAGGAATGCCCTTTTATTGGCTGACTGTCTTTG